>CM055269.1:68760764-68776238 GCA_029237695.1 Conchocele bisecta | reverse complement strand
AGACTTTGTTGTATATTTAACAACACCATTGTTGGTCCTTTGATCGGCATACACCCATGGTAGCATGATAAACATACAATGTTTTGTTAAGATACATCTTGAACTACTAAAATGATGAATTGCCTGTGTAGACCTGTGTGTGTGCAGACTGATCACACCTCTATCCAAGTCTACAGCTCTGACAATGACACATTTAACAATCCCTGTTTTCTTGTGATCCAAGGCAATTGGGGCCCAGTCATAAATCACAGGAAAACATACACAGCACAGGGAGTCTGTGGGGGCCATAAAGCACAGTCAGAAACAAATACCTGTATACACTTCTCAGTTAGAACAATGGGAAAATAGACATGTGGAATATGTGATATTCAAGGATCTAGAATACCTTGTGGTGCTTTTTATCAATATTTTAACACTACGATATTATACACTTTACAGTAAAGCCTGGAACACTGTGAATATGTACAAGTGACTAACGACTGCAATGTAACATACATTGTATTTTACTCTTAAACTAAATATCTTAATTGCTTTTAACTGTTCATTCCTTTAGACTATAGGCACACAGAGGCTAGGTATCTAAATTGTAGTGGGTTAATTGATAAATAAACAAGATAAAATGCTGTAGTAACAAATGTGGGACCAGTGACTGCAACATCGAACTTTCCAATATATATGGAGCGACCAAAGGATACATCCGCTGAAAGAATAAATCGTCTCCACGGAAACCAGCTCACCCGCCACTATAAGCTACATGATGATACCTACAAGCTACATGATGATACCTACTATGCCTACAGTTCTACAGATATGAGAAATTAAATATTTTAAATGTAAAAAGTTGTGATAAAACTCATAGCCAGTGCAAATGTGTGTATATATGTACAGTTGTTTAGAATTACGTGCACAATATCTTACAAACTTTAAATATATTCTTAATACGTTTTTAATACTTTTAAGACCACAACTACATGACATTGTACAACGTATTTTAATACGGTGCCGCGAAAAATCAGCGCGGGAAGCTCAACGACAACAACAACAACAACAACTTACAGAAATGGACATTCAGCTCTAAATTTCTTGTCTCATAAACTACCAAAGTTTTGGGTAAATGTGGCTGTAATTAACTGGAAACATCAGGATTATCATTTTTGCGGCGAACGTAGATACAAATCAGCCTGTGCATCTGCAGTCTGATCAGGATCAACACTTTTCACCATTCAATTCATGAAATACCCATCATGTGACACCCCTGATCAAAACAGCCCCAGGTCAAAACGGCCCCCTGTCCAAAATAAATGGTCAAAACGCCCCCCAAAAAAAATCATGTATAATTTTTATTTTATTTGTTTTTCAGAGTTTTTGATAGTATATATAGTTTGTATAATGTAGTATAATTAATAATAATGATAATTAATATAATGAAAATCGTTACGCAATGTCACTAGCCTGATGGTCAGTTATTTTCTATTGATTGCATAGCAGGAATATGCCCACACAGTCTGATCAGGATCTACACTGTTTCCCATCTTGTACATAGCCACTTGTTGATGCTATATATGGGAATTTGCACACACAGTCTGATCGGATCTACACTGTTTCCCATCTTCTACATAATCACTTGTTGAGGCTATAGATCTAGAGGGGAAATTTGCATTCAGTCTGATTAGGGTCTACACTGTTTCCCATTTTGCAATCTATATATTTGTTTTTATAGCCATACTGTAACTTAAAATATGTAATTTATTTCTTGCAATATAGCCAGCCAGCATATAACTGAATTCGCAGTCGGATCAAGAGCTACACTGTTCGCCAACGTGTTATTGTCTACATGTGCTGTATTTATTCAAATCTATAAAATACTATTATTATCGGCTGTAACGAGTTGTTATTAATTGTGTTGTATCCCCACTAAAATACAAGGTGTTAGATAATGGGCATTTGTCTACATAAAGGTGTGAAAAACATCCATGATAATTGATATACAAACCAAACACAAATATAATATATTGCATGCATATTAAAGTTTTCATCAAAATTCATATTGCAAGGTCATTTATTGTTATTGTTATTTTAGATGAATATTAAGAATATTTTTTATATATATATATGTAGAAAAAAAATATATAAAATAGGGGATCGTTTAGTAGGGGCCGTTTTGACCAAATTCCCAAAACTTGGGGGGCTGTTTTGACCAAATCCGGGCCGTTTTGACCAGGGGCCGTTTTGACCAAGGGCCGTTTTGACTTGCTTCCCTTCTAACACGCAATATATATCATTATCAAGCTATATACTGTGCTATTTTATCAGGATATACACTGGTGACAAATCCTATAAACCCCATGTCTCCAGTCACAGCCACAAATGGTAAATATATCAGGTACTACACATATATAAATTTAGAAAAATGGGGAAAATAGACAACTTACAGAAATTGACGTTTTATGGTACATTTGGCATGAATGGAGCTTAATGGTTTTGCAGCCAGTGTAGATCCAGATCAGCCTGTGCATCCTCACAGTCTGATCAGGATCTGCACTGTTCGTCATTCCATCAATGAAACACCTGTCATGCCTCACACTCTCAAATGTAACAATACCAGTTTATCAAGTGTCCAAATATTGAAGCAATCCGTAAAGTTATATTATACTTATAGCATGATGACGAAGCTTGTTCAAAGTTTTTGACATTTCAGACGACGACGGAAAAAGCGGCGACTATAGTCGCGCCTCGCCTTCTGCTAAAGCAGGCGCGACAAAAATAACGCATTTGCCTTACAAACAAGGTGAACGTAAGTCATCAGTGACATTGACCTTGTGCGGTCGGACATGGGTTATATGCTAAGCAAATCACCATCCCGTGACACACAGTTTGGCAAAATGGTATATACTATCTTGCCTATCGGTGAGGGTATACAATGTAATCAATGAAACACAAAACAAACAAAATGGGACAGATTGCAAGTCATGTTTAATAAAATATTTGAACAATATAACATATAATAGATCCGTCTACATGTATACACAACAGCTATGGACGGACGGACATATCTACGTACGTGCCAACTATATCACGCTGTCCACAAGCGGGCGCGACAAAAATCTATTTTTGTTGGACATTTGCCATATCAGGCATGGGAGTGGAACACTATCCCCAATCCTGAAAATTTATTTGAGCAGCGGATTGCGCTGCGATTTGCTAGGGGGATCTGGGGGCATGCCCCCTCATAATTTGTTTTCAATTCTAGATGCTCTGTGGTTCATTCTGAGGTATATTTAGCATTAAATAGATCACATATATAATTAGGAAAAATTGGCAACATAATCCATTTCAATTTAAAATAATACTTGCAACAAGAAGTCAGTACATGTATAACAGGGATTCCGCTGGGGAAAATATAAGAATCGCCAATTAAAAAAAAAATCTTGTAAAACCGTTGAGAATGGCGATAAAAAATTACAATTTTCGAAAAAAATGAGAAGATTTTTCTTTCGAAAATTGTAATTTTTTATCGCCATTCTCAAAGGATTTACAAGATTCACAGATTGCGCTGCGATTTGCTAGGGGGATCTGGGGGCATGCCCCCTCATAATTTGTTTTCAATTCTAGATGCTCTGTGGTTCATTCTGAGGTATATTTAGCATTAATAGATCACATATATTAGAGGAAAAATGGCAACATAAGGGCCATTTCAATTTAAAATAATACTTGCAACAAGAAGTCAGTACATGTATAACAGGGATTCCGCTGGGGAAAATATAAGAATCGCCAATTAAAAAAAAAATCTTGTAAAACCGTTGAGAATGGCGATAAAAAATTACAATTTTCGAAAAAAATGAGAAGATTTTTCTTTCGAAAATTGTAATTTTTTATCGCCATTCTCAAAGGATTTACAAGATTCACAAAAGTGGGCCCTGGGACCTAAAATCCGGATTTCCGGATTAATCCGGAAATTTCCCATGCCTGCATGCAAATACATGTAGTCGAGTGGTAACAACAGAGATTTTTCTTGTTTCTTGTTCAGAATTTCTTGCTACTGCACTGAAGGCAAAACCAATCGCCCTGTGGTTCTGTCTTCAGGCCCATACACCGGAAATGGAACCATTCAATTGGGCACTCATTCAGTCTTCGCATGCCACCATGCGGCGGGCCACTGGCAATATTCTTTACAACGAGCAATTTATGTTGGGCTCCTGAAACCAAAAATAAAAAGTGGTAACAACAATGAAATACGTTATGAATAACAGCAACTGATGCCCCTCATAGATAATTAGTAATACCAGTATTTTACAAAGGTACAATTAATGCCACTCAAGTAAGGCACAAGATTAAATAAGTGTATAATTGTGTTTACTAATTCCCACCAGGTCTAAAGATTACGAGTGAGGCTTTTACCAATTATAATTATTTAGTAATATTTAATTTTTACTGATTGTGACGCGTGGTCTT
The DNA here is from genome assembly GCA_029237695.1 of Conchocele bisecta. NCBI lineage: Eukaryota > Metazoa > Mollusca > Bivalvia > Lucinida > Thyasiridae > Conchocele > Conchocele bisecta. Next base: position 68,771,786 of record CM055269.1, on the reverse strand, counting down.
GGTAACAGGCTATTTCCATATGTAAATGAGGCATGGTATTTTTTAAAATATTTATACTATTGTTCATCAAAAAATAAAAAAAATAAATAAACAGAGTATAAATAGTAAGTGTCTCCGTTGAACATTTTAAGAAAACAAGGTTATCGCCCCTGATGTCAGTGTGGAAAGTTACATCTGATATAAAATGTATACTAATGCCAATCAATACGTGAGGTAATGGTGAATGAATGTTTGTTTTGCCAGAAAATGTCTCAGATGATGTCACATTGATGATGTCAAATTAATTTCCCGTTTTTCCCATTTTTTCCCGTTTTTCCGTCAATAATTGTGTATGTACACCAATAACGCGCTGTCCGCAAGTGGGCACGACAAAAAACATGTTCTGTTGCATTTACTGTTCATGCTACAGTAAACTCAACGGCCCATGTTTTTATTACTTATATTTACATTGCATTTTCTGATAGTTTCAAAAATGTAAATAACCACATCTGGCGTTGAAATCATTGAAATCTTATTGTTTACATCATTTGTCGCAATATAGAACTGTGACGTTGCCCTCAATAACGATGAACGTCATATATTTTGATGACGTCAAATAAAGATTAACGACGTCATGTGGGGCTAATGTAATGTACTGTGATATAAATGCAATATGTTAAATCAGCGCTTCCATTATGAATGTATGGAAATATTTACAATATGAACACATAAACAAATTTCTCGGCCAGCTAATTGCACCTGCTCAGCTTTTGTTGTGTGATTATATGTAGGTAGTACTTACCTCGGGGTCAATGGCTTGTAACACCTGTTTTCTTCTCGTCTTGGTGTTGGTCTTGTTTCTTGTTCTTGGCACCACATTGACTGTAAATGTACAGACAGTTCCTTGTAAAAAGAAATTCTTAATTGAAGAGAACCATTCAAATAGTTCATCACTATTCAATATGAGTGGTATATATCTATTGATTAGGCACCAAATGTTGTTATTCATTTAGTAATATTTATTTTACTGATAGTGGCTCTATGGTATTATGCTATTTTCATATGCAAATGAAGCATGCTGTTGGTTAATTATTTATACTACTTAAATGATTCACCTGAACAAATAATATTTTCGACAGATTATAAAGTATGATCATTGCACTCAAAAATAAATAAAGAGAATAATTAGTAGGCTGTTAACATAGGACACGGTTAATAACACAGTTATTGCCCCTGATATCAGTGTGGAAATTTAAGTCTGATATAAAATGTATAATAATGCCAATCAATATGTGGGGTAATGGTGAATGAATGTTTATTTTGCCAGAAAAATGTTATATCTACTGAATATACCAAACAATCTGTCTCCTTATATTATAACCTGGTATGTAGGACCCCAGCTTTAATGTTACGAAGCACATGTTTTTGGATTATTTTACTTTGTGGACTATTATCCCAGCAGCAGTGGCCTCGATATACTGTGATTTACATTTCTCTTGTACAATGTTTCGTAAACTGGTTGATGAACAAACTGCCAGTTAGATCAGACACTACATACACTACATACTTGTTTATATTTCTGCTGGTAATACGCAAATTACATTGCTTTTTCCTCTAATAGCACATACAATATCATACAGATATTTACTTTTTGATAATAAGCCTGCGTAATAACATTATTTCAAATCATTACGTAGAACCTCTCTAAACTGAACACCCTGGGAAGTTTGGTTTAGAGGTGTTTTCAACCTCCAGTTAAGAAAATTGATTTATTTTTATTTTAGAGAAAAAAAATACTCTTTATTATAAATGGAGAAGTGAAAATTATTTTGTGGATTTGTTAGAACATCAACATATCACGGTCCATACCAGTTACTTAGGGGTGAAAGGGTTAACTATACTGATGTGTGTAGTGGTGCACTTTTTCGCATGCTGTGTAAACTAGATGTCAGTAAGCGAGGCTTACAGAATACCCCCCGCGTGGGCCCAATGAAATATTAAGCATTTTCGATGAAGGAAACAGAAGTTATAACTGATTTCTCTGATGTTAAGTTTAGTGACGGACAGACGGACGGACGCACAGACAACCTGACTCCAGTATACCCCCCCCCCCCCCCCTACCACAACTCGTTGCGGGGGTTATAATTGGCCTGTAGGCTGTAATCGCTAGTCACAACATAAAGTGTTTACCGACTCGCGAAGTGAAAAGTCGATTCACAAATATAGTGCCGATTAGTATTTCCCTAATTGGCATGTAGAATTAAATTGTGAACAAACACATATCGCGTGTGTCGATACTTTCACTTTGACAGTGCCGTTCACAAACTAGCGCATAATTTAACACTGAAATAACATTTTGGGACTTGAAATGTCGTTCGGTATTCGGAATAGAGGGGTTCCGTATTAGATGGGTAGAAAACAATGTGTTTATATAGCGGAGAATTCAGGACTTGATCGTCTGTTTGGTTTAGCGAGAATTCCGGTTTAGAGAGGGATTGGTTTGGAAGGGTTCCACTGTACTAGTATTTACAGCCAATTTACATTTATGTAAGTTTTGTCGCAATAACCTACAGCTAAACGGCTGTTGGCAGATGTTAGTATTTCCCGTAATTTCCTGTGGCTATCATTTTCCAGTGTATCTGCGTTTTATGGCGTAACATTTCCCCCAGCATTTACTGAGATATTTAGTGAGTTTCACAGGCCCAAAAGTGGATGCGCATTACATACTATACCCACTGTGTACGTGACACGCATTTTCTTATCTTATGATTCTCTGTTTGTTACATATTTAAGAAGTTTCTGATTTTTAATCAAAGGAAGGCATGTGCAAAATTTCAATAAATGGCGTCATAGGAAACGGAAATTAGAACAAATTTATTTCCCCCCCTATGTTAAGTTTGTGAACGCACTAAGACTGTGACCTTTGGGTTAGCGGTGGTATGAATGTTTGTCACAGCATGATCATGATGATAGAGAATCATTAGAGGAAGGTATGTGTGAAATGAAACTGAAATTCTAGCACAATTACCACAATATTAAGTTTGTGAAAGCACTAAGATTGTGATATGAACCGTGGAGTTGGCGGGGGTCTGACCGTCATGGATTTGGCATGACATGATAGAGAATCATTAGAGGAAGGCATATGTGAAATATCAATAAGTGTAGTTAGAGGAAACTGAAATTAAAAACAAATTTACCCCAATTTGCGAACGCACTCACACTGTGACAACGACCTTTGGGGGGGAAGGGTTGTCTGCAGAGCGGATCCTTAATTTTGTGGTACGAGGGGGGGGAGGGGGGGGGGGGGTGTTGTCCTATTGTTTTCAAGCTCCCCCCCCCCCCCCCCCCCCCCGTTGAATTTTTTTTAAATCTAGATGTCCGGAAATGCACTTTGCTGTGTTTTATGGCATTTAAATTCAGACTCGAACTGGTGGTAAACTGTGGACACTATACGACTTGATGGACAGATGGACGGACAGACGTTGACTATGACACCAGGTATATGGATAATCAAAGCGTATTCTGCTAAAATAAGTGCGTAAAATATGCCAATACATGTACGCACATTATCTGGAGCTCTGATCTACAGAATATACACAAATTATCTGCTTCCCTACATTATAAAGTGGCATGCGAGACATACGAGTGGGCATGTACATTTAAATTTTTTAAGTATGTGACCTTGGAATATTAAGAATTTTCGATGAAGGAACTCAATTTTATAACCGATTTCTCTGATGTTAAGTTTTGTAAAGAGACATGCAAGTATGTCACATTGACCTTGCTATTAGCGGGGGCTGGACGCTCGTGGATTTGTCACAGTATAATAGTAGAGCCTTAGAGGAAGAAAATCAATAATCCATTTGTAAAAATAAAATATGTAATAAAAAAAAAAAAAAAAATCAGGAGGTACAATACTCTTTAGACACAAAACTTATCTGGAGCTCTGATAACTTCTATTTCCTTCATAAAAAAATCTTAATATTTCACGCGTACATTCCTCTAAGTCTCTACTAGCATGCTGTGACAAATCCATGACCATGACGCCCCCGCTGATCCCAATGTCAAGGTCACATACTTAGTCTTTTTACAAACCTTAACATCAGAGAAATATTATGTAATTTATAATTCCTTCACCGAAAATTCTTAATATTGTACGCATGCATTCCTCTAAAGCTCTACTATCGGGCTGTGACATAACCGTGCGACCCCTGCTAAGCTTAGTGTCAAGGCCACAGGCCCACAGACTACGAATCTACACAGTTAGCTCTAAAAAAATACGCCAATATGCACCATATCTTGAGCTCTGGTTATATAATTTCTCAATGATTAAAGTTTTAAAGACTAAGTATGTGACCTTGACCATGGGATCAGCTGAGGTTGGACAATTGTGGATTTGTCACAGCAGGATAGTCGAGCATTAGAGGAATGCATGCGTGAAATATTAAGAACAGGACAACCTGACTACAGTATACCCCCCCCCACCGCACAACTAGTTGCGGGTGTATAAAAACAGCAAGACAAAAGTAACACTGATGAATGTGCATGAACACGTTGTATCGACCAACAAACAAACAAAACAAGAGTTGTCAAAAGACAATGAAATGCGCCTGGTGGTGATTTACAAATATCAAGGACACAGAAATGAAAATAAATTTACCCCAATGTTTCAGGTGTGTAGCTATTAGGGTTTAAAAGTTTTACGAGTTACAAGGACGGACAGACTGGATGGACTGGGACGGACAAGGGTAACACTAAATGCCCCATCCACTATGGTGGAGCATACACATATCATTTAAACAAAACACTATATGTACATTGATGCACGCATTCACAATATAACCACTTTTTCCAAATTTAGATGATTGAAAGAAAGGGGTAGATAATCACGTACCAGGGATCAAATATAAATTCGAAATTCAATTTGCATATCTGCACACTGCATGTATATGAAACTGAAAGGCATACACCAAATATCCGGTCTCCAGCCCATACCCCTAGATGCATACTGCAGCCACAACAGTTTATTTTGTTTACTTTTAAAAATGTGATGGACAGACATATGTGGATAGCACAATACGCTCATTATTGTTTAAAAAAAAGTGGTATGATCAAAATAATATTTGTTTTAGAATAATTCAATAAGTATTAGTTAAACTTCCAAAAAAGTACTCCATTACGCATCTTTCCCTATGATATTATACAAATGTTTAACTTGTCAATCCGTTGATATATTTGTAGTAATGCTTCCGTTCTAATTGATTTAAGAGCTCAAAATAAATGCAGATAGCAAAGATGTCTGATTGATAGCTACTAACTTTCATGAAATGACTGAGAGGCTGAGAGCTAAGTGATTATTCCACCACTTATAAAAAGTATGAGTGTCGGATATATAACCATTTAGAAATTAGTAATATTTATTTTAGTGATAGTGACGCGGCGGTTTAGCGTTTTTAAAAAACAAAATATTTAAAAAACACCCCTATTTAATTAGCTCTGAAATATCAATGTAGGTAAGTAATATATATATGGGTGAAAGTGTTAAAAAAATGCTGACAAAAAGTGATAAAATAGTGACTTACAAAGTACTCCATTACACCTTTATATGTTCCTATGATATTATACAACTGTTTAACTTACCAATCCGTTGATATATTTGTAGTAATGCTTCTGTTAGAATTGATTTAAGTGCTCAAAATAAATGCAGATAGCAAAAAAGATGTCTGATTGAAAGCTACTAACTTTCATGAACATGATGAAATAACTGAGAGCTAAGTGATATTCAACTGTTGTCATAAAGAATAATAATGAATAATAAACAAATTATTGGATATCTGCAACATAATAAATCTGTTAATTAATCTGACCAATGACAGGCTCTGACACTATCTGGGAGAAATTGCAGTTATATTGGTTTGAACCAATTTGAGGTGGTCAGCAGCAGCACCTGCATGTCGTAAAAACCATACATCCCCTACAGACTAGGTATTTGATGTTGTGGATTTCCCTTTAGATAAAAAGATCAAACATTCTATGATCAAGAACTGAAAGTGAAACAATGTCCACTTGCTACTAGATTTGAAAGCTGGTCAACTATGTAGATGGAACTATTGCCAACTATTTACTTCATTCATGCAGCAGATAGTAGAGTCAAATAACTAATTTGAAACTTGTATATGTGATAAGAAGGCTAATATGGTTCTACAATATTGCCAAATAAATTGTGCTTAATTATGCCACCGGGTTTCGAAGAAACGGGTGGCATATAGTGTTTGGACCGTCCATCCGTCTGTCCGTCCGTCACACTTTTCGGTTAACCACTTTGTCACAGTTTCTCAAATATGCTCCAGGTGGCATCAGACAGACGCATTTCTTGTTTTGATATGCTTTGTTGCCATTTATCTCCATGTTAATGTCTGTTCTTGATTGCAAAGCACCCACGCTTGTCTTGCAGTAGTTATATGCAATTTTCACAGTGCAACCTCTCCAGTTTATAGAGTTTCCACTGGATCACATTCTACCTTTCAGCAAAGGGATACTTATAAAAGTAGGAAAAGTATTACTTTCATTTATTTTCAATGTGAAATAATAATATGTGTAGCGAACAAATCATTTTATAAGTTTTTAAATGTTTTATTTGTCCTCAAAAGTGACAGAAATGGTTTAAATGACCGATTAATAATCAATTGATGCTCACATATTTCTCCTTTCACGGAGATACAACAAAGAACTATAATCATCTTTCTCATCTAATCTTTCTTTCTAAAAATACGCGGTAATCACACATACAATGGTGGCTCAAAGGAGTTCACACTCACAGGTTTTACTTTTGAAGAGAAACAATAAAATATAAAGAAAACAATATATAGTATCCAAATTGGTATAGTATCCAAATTGGTTTTCAGTTTTGTTCTATATAATGTACAACAACGGCATGTATCCAATCTCTGGAGTGGTTAGATCATATTAAAGAAGTTATAAGAGAATGGAGAAATGTATGTCATGGTATGTAACTCACTATGGGGAGGAAGTGTGTATTCGTGCCCAGTTAGCTCAGTCGGTTAAAGCGATGGTAAGGTAAACCAGGTCCCGGGTTCGAGCCCCGGGTCGGTGCACATTTTTCTCACGCTGTGACATGTGTATGCATCTTCTGGACGGAAATAAAATCTACTAGAAGTTATTTGACCTTGATCTTGGGCACGGTGGGAGCATAAGCGGGGTGGGTAATGAACATATGGATGATAATAAACTTTGCAGTGTAGTGCATATTAAATCTGAGCCTAGACCTGGAATTACTGGAAGACATAGCGTGATGATAGGCACTTGTTATCTTTATTTGCATATGTAAATAAGAAAAATAAAATGGCACAGTGTATCGACTGATCATATTGTTTCATGGATGAATAAAACAAATCATACTACTTAAATGATGAAAAGCATGGGCACTGATTATTGTATTTGTATGGGCAAATAAGATAAACATAATGGCAAACAGTTTAGCGACTTATCAAACTACTTTCATTGAGGAACAACACATTTATATACTTAATGGAATATCAAACAGCTCATTAATGAGGTTTGAGTTATGACTGTTTCACATTGATTGTTTGTAACTAGGTGTGATAACCAGGGAATTATTGTCAAGTGGTGATTACAGAAGAAGAAGAATAGGTATTGACTTAACTAAAGAGTATCTGTCAACTGAGTGTAACAAATGTGTTGTCTAGTAACTGGCATCATATTGCATTGAAGTAGAAGTGAAAAACACTGATCATTTATTTAATGATTTAATAAGAGACACAGATTGGAAAACTATATTGTGACTGATCATATTGTTTCTGACATGGAGAAATGGGCATAAAGTATATCACTTAATATAATAGATGACAAAAGTCGAAGGCAATTATCATATTATTGGCATGAGTAAATAAGAGAAAATAACTGGCAAACATTGTAGCGAATGATCATATTTTTTCATGGCAAAATAAGAATAAAGCATATTAGTAACATGGCGAGGAATGTAGGTACTTATCATTTGTTGGTATGGTTAGGTATATGGGTAAGTACGACAGAGAATGACAAGCATTGTAGAGACAGTTGTGATCATACTGTTGTTTCCTGGAGGAATAAGATACAGCATATTGATTAAATGGTGATTAAATGGTGAACAGCATAAGACTGACAATTTTTGTTGGCATGGGTAAATAGGACAAATTTAATGGAAAAATGTTACGGTAATGACTTGTTGGATGGAGAAAAAATATATCATATCAGTTAGATCGCGATTATGATGAAATTCATTTGCATGCAGTTGTATTCATGCGTAATGCAGAAAGCAATTAATAGTAGTACATGTAGTCTAGAGACTCTAGATAATAAAGACCAAGTCCCAAAACAGTTGTAGTTCTGATTGTCCTACTTTTGCTTGTTAACACGTTACATGCGGAAGACATCTTTACAGGTATGAATTTTTAAAATTATTTTATGTTTATTTTTTTTATTTCTCAATGAAAGTATATATGTTGTGATCACTCGTTTGAATACACACCATAAGGAAGGCACACTTCAAGTTTCAAGTCCCTACCTAGTTAACCTAGTATGGTTACAAAGTTTTACTTCTTACAATTAGGGCAAAATTGGGAAATTGTGAGTAAAAAATGGGGAGATAATCCATGACCTGGTGTCAAAAGAACTATCGAAATTAACATTGCACATCTACACATTATAAGTACCTACCTATTACTGTTAAACATTTACTTCATACAAGGCAAAATTTGGAAAAGGGGGAGATAATCTATGACCGTGGTTGGTAGATGGTGGTTGGGGCAAATAAAAATTCACTTTGCGCATCAATACACCATTTATAAGGAAGGCAAACACCAAGTTTAAAGTATCTACCTATAACGGTTTAAAAAGTTTTACTATACAGGATGGATGGACAACCGTGACGAAAACCATATACCCTTTTATTTTCAAAAAGTGAACATAATAAAAATACCATTTTAGGAAACAAACACTGCATGTGTTACAAAATCGGTTACAAAAGCCAGCTTGCCAATTTCAACTTTACCACAGGCTAGGACTTTATCCCTGGCATGTAAAAATATGTACAGTAAATTTTGAAAGGGTTCTTCAACAGGCAGGCATCTACCGGGAGACAAAAATTGTCGTCTGCTGTTTTTAATTTTTGCCTTAATTGTTAACAAAAAAATTGTTTTGGCAGCACATGAGAATCGTCTCCAGTGGAGCCGATTATCATAGATTATCATGCGCTGTCAAAACAGGTTTTTATCGAAAAATATTGAAAATAAAACATTTCCACTGGCAGCAGACGACACAATTTAATTCAGCGTAGTAAGAATTAATATCTGCAATCTACACTAAACATGAATGCTTCCATCTTTCGTTTCATCATAAACATGTATTCCCTATCATCATATAATATTATGTCATTATACATTCATCTTAATTAATTGCAAATTGCGACTCGCCTTTTGCCAATATCTATAACATTTAATCATTAATTGTTGCAATAAGTACAACTAAACATTTAAAACTGATGTCACATCTTATTTTCTTAACACTTTCACCCCTAAGTACTAAGTAACTGCAATTGACTTGGATATGTTAAGTTTGCAACCAATCCAACCTTTACAAAATGATTTTCAGACTAGTTCATTTATGAAAAGGGGGTGTTTTTGTTAAAAAAAATATGAAAATTCTACAGTTTTTGCCAATATCACTATACATGTATTTGGTGCTGAAAGTGTTCATTTCACCGAGAGGTGAACCAAATAAGTATGTGTGTACATGTACACGCTTCGGTATGTCGGTTTCACACCACCAATCACATGAATCACATAATAGTATTGCAATTCGAAAACGCATTCAGCGACGGGTATGCTACATTTAACCGAAGATGTGCACTCGACATTGTGGGCCAGCAATAAGTTATAGTTCACACATTGAATTTGTTATAATAAACTAATGTCTTCACTCGCTCGCTAACACTCTTGAAATGAACTTAATAAAGATTCAATATATGAACTAGTACTAAAATCTTATATTTTTCCATTATATTGAATTGCATACGTAAATAGGGAATACCATGCTAGAGTCCTTTGATATCAAGTTTATCAGGCAAGGCTAGGAAATGCATAGGAATTAAAGGTACATGCCCACATAGGAATTACATAAGTGTATAATTGTGTCACTATTCCACCAGTTCTAAAAATTATGAGTGCCGGATATAACCATTTAGTAATCTTTATTTTAGTGATAGTGACGCTAAAAAACACCCCTATTTAATTAGCTCTGAACTATCAATGTTAGATAAATATATATGGGTGAAAGTGTTAAAAAATGCTGACAAAAAGTGATAAAATAGTGACTTACAAAGTACTCCATTACACTTTTATATGTCCCTATGATATTATACAAATGTTTAACTTACCAATCCGTTGATATATTTGTAGTAATGCTTCTGTTAGAATTGATGTAAGTGCTCAAAATAAATGCAGATAGCAAAGATGTCTGATTGAAAGCTACTAACTTTCATGAACATGATGAAATGACTGAGAGCTAAGTGATATTCAACTGTTGTCATGAAGAATAATAATGAATAATAAACAAATTATTGGATATATGCAACAAAATAAATCTGTTAATCTGACCAATGACAGACTCTGACACTATCTGGGAGAAATTGTGTTATACTGGTTTGAACCAGTTTGAGGTGGTCAGCTAGACAGCAGCAGCACCTGCATGTCGTAAAAACCATAAATCCCCTACAGACAAGGTCTTTGATGTTGTTGATTTCCCCTTAGATACAAAGATCAAACATTCTGTGGTCAAGAATTATCATGTACTGTATACACCTGCCAGAAGGTGAAACCATGTCAACTGGCTACTAGATTTGGAAGATGGCCAACTATTTATGTCATCAGAGATCCAGATAAAGTTTGTGTCTAAAGAATATCATAACCCCATAAGTCAAATTCAATGATATTTTACTTTAACAAATGTAATTGTATTATAGATTTA
>CM055269.1:68719473-68760264 GCA_029237695.1 Conchocele bisecta | reverse complement strand
GTGAAAGCACTAAGATTGTGATATTAACCGTGGAGTTGGCGGGGGTCTGACCGTCATGGATTTGGCATGACATGATAGAGAATCATTAGAGGAAGGCATATGTGAAATATCAATAAGTGTAGTTAGAGGTATATGGATAATCAAAGCGTATTCTGCTAAAATAAGTGCGTAAAATATGCCAATACATGTACGCACATTATCTGGAGCTCTGATCTACAGAATATACAAAATGATCTGCTTCCCTACATTATAAAGTGGCATGCGAGACATACGAGTGGGCATGTACATTTAAATTTTTTAAGTATGTGACCTTGGAATATTAAGAATTTTCGATGAAGGAACTAAAATTTATAACCGATTTCTCTGATGTTAAGTTTTGTAAAGAGACATGCAAGTATGTCACATTGACCTTGCTATTAGCGGGGGCTGGACGCTCGTGGATTTGTCACAGTATAATAGTAGAGCCTTAGAGGAAGAAAATCAATAATCCATTTGTAAAAATAAAATATGTAATTAAAAAAAAAATCAGGAGGTACAATACTCTTTAGACACAAAACTTATCTGGAGCTCTGATAACTTCTATTTCCTTCATAAAGAAATCTTAATATTTCACGTGTGCATTCCTCTAAGTCTCTACTAGCATGCTGTGACAAATCCATGACCATGACGCCCCCGCTGATCCCAATGTCAAGGTCACATACTTAGTCTTTTTACAAACCTTAACATCAGAGAAATATTATGTAATTTCTAATTCCTTCACCGAAAATTCTTAATATTGTACGCATGCATTCCTCTAAAGCTCTGCTATCGGGCTGTGACATAACCGTGCGACCCCTGCTAAGCTTAGTGTCAAGGCCACAGGCCCACAGACTACGAATCTACACAGTTAGCTCTAAAAAAAATACGCCAATATGCACCATATCTTGAGCTCTGGTTATATAATTTCTCAATGATTAAAGTTTTAAAGACTAAGTATGTGACCTTGACCATAGGATCAGCTGAGGTTGGACAATTGTGGATTTGTCACAGCAGGATAGTCGAGCATTAGAGGAATGCATGCGTGAAATATTAAGAACAGGACAACCTGACTACAGTATACCCCCCCCCCCACCGCACAACTAGTTGCGGGTGTATAAAAACAGCAAGACAAAAGTAACACTGATGAATGTACATGAACACGTTGTATCGACCAACAAACAAACAAAACAAGAGTTGTCAAAAGACAATGAAATGCGCCTGGTGGTGATTTACAAATATCAAGGACACAGAAATGAAAATAAATTTACCCCAATGTTTCAGGTGTGTAGCTATTAGGGTTTAAAAGTTTTACGAGTTACAAGGACGGACAGACTGGATGGACTGGGACGGACGGACGGACAAGGGTAACACTAAATGCCCCATCCACTATGGTGGAGCATACACATATCATTTAAACAAAACACAATATGTACATTGATGCACGCATTCACAATATAACCACTTTTTCCAAATTTAGATGATTGAAAGGGGTAGATAATCACGTACCAGGGATCAAATATAAATTTTAAATTCAATTTGCATATCTGCACACTGCATGTATATGAAACTGAAAGGCATACACCAAATATCCGGTCTCCAGCGCATACCCCTAGATGCATACTGCAGCCATAACAGTTTATTTTGTTTACTTTTAAAAATGTGATGGACAGACATATGTGGATAGCACAATACGCTCATTATTGTTTAACAAAAAGTGGTATGATCAAAATAATATTTGCTTTAGAATAATTCAATAAGTATTAGTTAAACTTCCAAAAAAGTACTCCATTACGCATATTTCCCTATGATATTATACAAATGTTTAACTTGCCAATCCATTGATATATTTGTAGTAATGCTTCCGTTCTAATTGATTTAAGAGCTAAAAATAAATGCAGATAGCAAAGATGTCTGATTGAAAGCTACTAACTTTCATGAAATGACTGAGAGGCTGAGAGCTCAGTGATTATTCCACCACTTATAAAAAGTATGAGTGTCGGATATAACCATTTAGAAATTAGTAATATTTATTTTAGTGATAGTGACGCGCGGTTAGCGTTTTTAAAAAACAATATTTAAAAAACACCCCTATTTAATTAGCTCTGAAATATCAATGTTAGGTAAGTATATATGGGTGAAAGTGTTAAAAAATGCTGACAAAAAGTGATAAAATAGTGACTTACAAAGTACTCCATGATTACACCTTTATATGTTCCTATGATATTATACAACTGTTTAACTTACCAATCCGTTGATATATTTGTAGTAATGCTTCTGTTAGAATTGATTTAAGTGCTCAAAATAAATGCAGATAGCAAAAAAGATGTCTGATTGAAAGCTACTAACTTTCATGAACATGATGAAATGACTGAGAGCTAAGTGATATTCAACTGTTGTCATAAAGAATAATAATGAATAATAAACAAATTATTGGATATCTGCAACATAATAAATCTGTTAATCTGACCAATGACAGGCTCTGACACTATCTGGGAGAAATTGCAGTTATATTGGTTTGAACCAATTTGAGGTGGTCAGCAGCAGCACCTGCATGTCATAAAAACCATACATCCCCTACAGACAAGGTATTTGATGTTGTGGATTTCCCTTTAGATAAAAAGATCAAACATTCTATGATCAAGAACTGAAAGTGAAACAATGTCCACTTGCTACTAGATTTGAAAGCTGGTCAACTATGTAGATGGAACTATTACCAACTATTTACTTCATTCATGCAGCAGATAGTAGAGTCAAATAACTAATTTGAAACTTGTATATGTGATAAGAAGGCTAATATGGTTCTACAATATTGCCAAATAAATTGTGCTTAATTATGCCACCGGGTTTCGAAGAAACGGGTGGCATATAGTGTTTGGACCGTCCGTCTGTCCGTCCATCCGTCTGTCCGTCCGTCACACTTTTCGGTTAACCACTTTGTCACAGTTTCTCAAATATGCTGCAGGTGACATCCAACATTTCTTGTTTTGATATGCTTTGTTGCCATTTGTCTCCATGTTAATGTCTGTTCTTGATTGCAAAGCACCCACGCTTGTCTTGCAGTAGTTATATGCAATTTTCACAGTGCAACCTCTCCAGTTTATAAAGTTTCCACTGTATCACATTCTACATTTCAGCAAAGGGATACTTATAAAAGTAGGAAAAATATTACTTTCATTTATTTTCAATGTGAAATAATAATATGTGTAGCGAACAAATAATTTTATAAGTTTTTAAATGTTTTATTTGTCCTCAAAAGTGACAGAAATGGTTTAAATGACCGATTAATAATAAATTGATGCTCACATATTTCTCTTTTCACGGAGATACAACAAAGAACTATAATCATCTTTCTCATCTAATCTTTCTTTCTAACAATACGCGGTAATCACACATACAATGGTGGCTCAAAGGAGTTCACACTCACAGGTTTTACTTTTGAAGAGAAACAATAAAATATAAAGAAAACAATATATAGTATCCAAATTGGTATAGTATCCAAATTGGTTTTCAGTTTTGTTCTATATAATGTACAACAACGGCATGTATCCAATCTCTGGAGTGGTTAGATCATATTAAAGAAGTTATAAGAGAATGGAGAAATGTATGTCATGGTATGTAACTCACTATGGGGAGGAAGTGTGTATTCGTGCCCAGTTAGCTCAGTCGGTTAAAGCGATGGTAAGGTAAACCAGGTCCCGGGTTCGAGCCCTGGATCGGTGCACATTTTTCTCACGCTGTGACATGTGTATGCATCTTCTGGACGGAAATAAAATCTATTAGAAGTTATTTGACCTTGATCTTGGGCACGGTGGAAGCATAAGCGGGGTGGGTAATGAACATATGGATGATAATAAACTTTGCAGTGTAGTGCATATTAAATCTGAGCCTAGACCTGGAATTACTGGAAGACATAGCGTGATGATAGGCACGTGTTATCTTTATTTGCATATGTAAATAAGAAAAATAAAATGGCACAGTGTATCGACTGATCATATTGTTTCATGGATGAATAAAACAAATGATACTATTTAAATGATGAAAAGCATGGGCACTGATTATTGTATTTGTATGGGCAAATAAGATAAACATAATGGCAAACAGTTTAGCGACTTATCAAACTACTTTCATTGAGGAACACAAATTAACATATACTTAAGGAATTACACAGCTCTTCATATCATTATTGGCTCATTTGGTTAATTGGCTCGGAAACCTTCCATACCCGGCATCACAGCTCATTAATGAGGTTTGAGTTATAACTGTTTCACATTGATTGTTTGTAACTAGGTGTGATAACCAGGGAATTATTGGCAAGTGGTGATTACAGAAGAAGAATAATAGGTATTGACTTAACTAAAGAGTATCTGTCAACCGAGTGTAACAAATGTGTTGTCTAGTAACTGGCATCATATTGCATTGAAGGAGAAGTGAAAAACACTGATCATTTATTTAATGATTTAATAAGAGACACAGATTGGAAAACTATATTGTGACTGATCATATTGTTTCATGGAGAAATGGGCATAAAGTATATCAGTTAATATAACAGATGACAAATGTCGTAGGCAATTATCATATTATTGGCATGAGTAAATAAGAGAAAATAACTGGCAAACATTGTAGCGAATGATCATATTTTTTCATGGCAAAATAAGAATAAAGCATATTAGTTAGATGGCGAGGAATGTAGGTACTTATCATTTGTTGGCATGGTTAGGTATATGGGTAAGTACGACAGAGAATGACAAGCATTGTAGAGACAGTTGTGATCATACTGTTGTTTCCTGGAGGAATAAGATACAGCATATTGATTAAATGGTGATTAAATGGTGAACAGCATAAGACTCTGACAATTTTTGTTGGCATGGGTAAATAGGACAAATTAAATGGAAAAATGTTACGGTAATGACTTGTTGGATGAAGAAAAAATATAGCATATCAGTTAGATCGCGATTATGATGAAATTCATTTGCATGCAGTTGTATTCATGCGTAATGCAGAAAGCAATTATAAATAGTAGTACATGTAGTCTAGAGACTCTAGATAATAAAGACCAAGTCCCAAAACAGTTGTAGTTCTGATTGTCCTACTTTTGCTTGTTAACACGTTACATGCGGAAGACATCTTTACAGGTATGAATTTTTAAAATTATTTTATGTTTATTTTTGTTATTTCTCAATGAAAGTATATATGTTGTGATCACTCGTTTGAATACACACCATAAGGAAGGCACACTTCAAGTTTCAAGTCCCTACCTAGTTAACCTAGTATGGTTACAAAGTTTTACTTCTTACAATTAGGGCAAAAGTTGGGAAAATTGTGAGTAAAAAATGGGGAGATAATCCATGACCTGGTGTCAAAAGAACTATCGAAATTAACATTGCACATCTACACATTATAAGTACCTACCTATTACTGTTAAACATTTACTTCATACAAGGCAAAATTTGGAAAAGGGGGAGATAATCTATGACCGTGGTTGGTAGATGGTGGTTGGGGCAAATAAAAATTCACTTTGCGCATCAATACACCATAAGGAAGGCAAACACCAAGTTTAAAGTATCTACCTATAACGGTTTAAAAAGTTTTACTATACAGGATGGATGGACAACCGTGACGAAAACCATATACATGTACCCTTTTATTTTCAAAAAGTGAACATAATAAAAATACCATTTTAGGAAACAAACACTGCATGTGTTACAAAATAGGTTACAAAAGCCAGCTTGCCAATTTCAACTTTACCACAGGCTAGGACTTTATCCCTGGCATGTAAAAATATGTACAGTAAATTTTGAAAGGGTTCTGCAACAGGCAGGCATCTACCGGGAGACAAAAATTGTCGTCTGCTGTTTTTCATTTTTGCCTTAATTCTTAACAAAAAACTTGTTTTGGCAGCACATGAGAATCGTCTCCAGTGGAGCCGATTATCATGCGCTGTCAAAACAGGTTTTTATCGAAAAATATTGAAAATAAAACATTTCCAGCAGACGACACAATTTAATTCAGCGTAGTAAGAATTAATATCTGCAATCTACACTAAACATGAATGCTTCCATCTTTCGTTTCATCATAAACATGTATTCCCTGTCATCATATAATATTATGTCATTATACATTCATCTTAATTAATTGCAAATTGCGACTCGCCTTTTGCCAATATCTATAACATTTAATCATTAATTGTTGCAATAAGTACAACTATACATTTAAAACTGATGTCACGTCTTATTTTCTTAACACTTTCACCCCTAAGTACTAAGTAACTGCAATTGACTTGGATATGTTAAGTTTGCAACCAATCCAACCTTTACAAAATGATTTTCAGACTAGTTCATTTATGAAAAGGGGGTGTTTTTGTTAAAAAAAATATGAAAATTCTACAGTTTTTGCCAATATCACTATACATGTATTTGGTGCTGAAAGTGTTCATTTCACCGAGAGGTGAACCAAATAAGTATGTGTGTACATGTACACGCTTCGGTATGTCGGTTTCACACCACCAATCACATGAATCACATAATAGTATTGCAATTCGAAAACGCATTCAGCGACGGGTATGCTACATTTAACCGAAGATGTGCACTCGACATTGTGGGCCAGCAATAAGTTCTAGTTCACACATTGAATTTGTTATAATAAACTAATGTCTTCGCTCGCTAACACTCTTGAAATGAACTTAATAAAGATTCAATATATGAACTATTACTAAAATCTTATATTTTTCCTACAGAGAATTATATTGAATTGTACGTAAATAGGGAATACCATGCTAGAGTCCTTTGATATCAAGTTTATCCGGCAAGGCTAGGAAATGCATAGGAATTCCGAGGCTCACCAAGGAATTAATACCTTTACCAGCCGAGTCAGATAAAATTGATATAAAAAGGCAATAAATGAGCCTGTTCTCTATTTATCAGGTAATGTTTTATCCCGGCCGATGATCAATTATAAAGCATGCTTCTTTATTGTGCGCCATTAAAGGTACATGCCCACATAGGAATTACATAAGTGTATAATTGTGTCACTATTCCACCAGTTCTAAAAATTATGAGTGCCGGATATAACCATTTAGTAATCTTTATTTTAGTGATAGTGACGCGAAAAAACACCCCTATTTAATTAGCTCTGAACTATCAATGTTAGATAAATATATATGGGTGAAAGTGTTAAAAAATGGTGACAAAAAGTGATAAAATAGTGACTTACAAAGTACTCCATTACACCTTTATATGTCCCTATGATATTATACAAATGTTTAACTTACCAATCCGTTGATATATTTGTAGTAATGCTTCTGTTAGAATTGATGTAAGTGCTCAAAATAAATGCAGATAGCAAAGATGTCTGATTGAAAGCTACTAACTTTCATGAACATGATGAAATGACTGAGAGCTAAGTGATATTCAACTGTTGTCGTGAAGAATAATAATGAATAATAAACAAATTATTGGATATATGCAACAAAATAAATCTGTTAATCTGACCAATGACAGACTCTGACACTATCTGGGAGAAATTGTGTTATACTGGTTTGAACCAGTTTGAGGTGGTCAGCTAGACAGCAGCAGCGCAGCACCTGCATGTCGTAAAAACCATAAATCCCCTACAGACAAGGTCTTTGATGTTGTTGATTTCCCCTTAGATACAAAGATCAAACATTCTATGGTCAAGAACTATCATGTACTGTATACACCTGCCAGAAGGTGAAACCATGTCAACTGGCTACTAGATTTGGAAGATGGCCAACTATTTATGTCATCAGAGATCCAGATAAAGTTTGTGTCTAAAGAATATCATAACCCCATAAGTCAAATTCAATGATATTTTACTTTAACAAATGTAATTGTATTATAGATTTACTTAACAAATGAAATTGTATTATAGATTTTTTATGCCACCGGGTTTCGAAGAAACGGGTGGCATATAGTGTTTGGACCGTCCGTCTGTCTGTCTGTCTGTCTGTCTGTCTGTTTGTCCGTCCGTCCGTCCGTCCGTCCGTCCATCCGTCACAATTTTCGGTTAACCACTTTGTCACAGTTTCTCAAATTTTGATTAACCACTCTCAAATATGCTGCAGGTAGAATGTGATATATGGGCCACTGGTTGATAACAAGTGCCTTATCTCGGGTGTCACCACTGTAGCTCCTGATTATAAACATATAGTGAAACTGTTTATCAAAGGTGGGAGTACAAAATACTCACAGCAATTATGTGAACAAATACGCATTCATTTTCAAATCGATTAATGAAAATAATGTAATAAAATAGAAATTTACTTAGTTGAGGTGCAAAAAGCAAAAACAGTGTTTGCTTTTGCTGCTCCAATAATTGAATTTTTAAATTTGCTTATTTTTTTCATTAATCGATTTGAAAATGAATGCGTATTTGTTCACATAATTGCTGTGAGTATTTTGTACTCCCACCTTTGATAAACAGTTTCACTATATGTTTATAATCAGCCCAGTGATGGTTTATTAAAGTATATTAAAGTCTCATCAATGTACATGCAAATAAGTAGGCTTTTGGCTAATTTTAACGATTTTAGGTACTGTATCTCATACGTACCATTATGGCCCAGTCTTCACTTAAATAAATGTCATAATAATAATGCAAATAAGTAATACAAATGCAAAGCGTAAAACAACAGTACTTGTCAGTCATATAAGACTTGTAAGAGACTGTGTATGCACATCTTGCATGCTAAGATCATTTATTATCATTTCTTGATACCGAATACATGTATTAGTGTGGAAGAAGGTTGACAATTAACAGCCTGTTGTCTAAACATAGTCTGATCATGATGACGTTATCCTTGTGAATTTTATCTAGCAGACACTCGGATGCTTCCTAAAAAAATAAGTAATTTACAAAAAAATAATACAACCAAAATATAAATGTCATGGTTGCCAAATATTCCACCTGATGAGTACCCCTAGATGGGAATGAAACAGATCTATACATTGTAATTAACCCCTATATCTAATTATTAAGTTGTTGATTGTTTAATTAACTATTACTGAGCTTAAAACGTAATTTAAATAACTTTAATTATCAAATAATAACATAAAAAATCATATTTCCCGGTATTTCCCGGTATTTCCCACTTTGGGGAGTATTTCCCGGGACGGGAAATACCGGAAATCGCCGGGAATTCCCGCCCCCGGTATTTCCCGGCCAACCCTGTAATCAGGAGCTACAGTGGTGACACCCGAGATAAGGCACTTAATTGTTATCAACCAGTGGCCCATATATCACATTCTATCAACAAAGGGATACTTATACATGTAAAAGTAGAAAAAAAACATTATAATTATTTTCTATGTGAAAGATGGTAATAGCAAACAAATCATTTTATCAATTTTAAAATGTTTCATTTGTCTCAAAAGTGACAGAAATGGTTTAAATGACAGATGAATAATACAATTGATGCTCCAATAGTTATCCTTTCATCAAGATATAAAAGAATAATTTAATTATCTCTCTTTCTACTAATATGTTATAATCACACATACCAAGGTGGTTCAAAGTAGCTCAACTCATAAGTTGTATTTTAGAAAAGAAAATTTTAGTTCAGGAACAATAGGAAACTTAAACGTATGACCATTGTAGATCGGTCTGTGTAAATTGACAGCATGCACCTATAGCTTAATCATGGATCTACATTTGTTACGGATGTTACAAATACCCGTTTTCTTACGATGCATACCATGTGGGGTCTGATCATATATCACAGTCAGAAAAATACCCTGTCATAAATATACATAGTTCATGAACCAATTTTTCAATTTAAGAACACAATATTTAACAAAAAAATCATTATATTGTTGATTTCTTTATAAATGTATATTTTGTTTCGATTCATTGCAACTGTACGTGAAAATTGAAGGAAAATAGTGAAATGTTTCTTAGTTCTTTTCCACTAAACATAAATAGTATATGATTGTAGAATAACCTGTTGGTTTTCCTTCTTTTCTTTTTTTTTAAAGAAAATGGTGAATTGCAAGTATTATATAATAATAATAAAAGGAATGAACGTCCTGAAATTCTACGCAATATGTGTTTGTGGATGGATGACTCATAGACTAATAATTAATTTAGATATTTAATAGTGGGCTGCAATCGACATTAGCTCATTTGCACAAGGCTGAAATACGTCACATTTGGATGTGGGTTGTATAATTCTTCGCTAGCGCTCAAATAATAAATATATAATTTATAAATGATTAAAAAATTCCTTATTTTTCTTTAATTTCTTTTAAACATAAGTACTGAACACTGATGTTTAAATTATTTTTTTAATGGTATATATATATTAGTGGTGCTAACATGCTGACAATAACTGACAAAACGGGACTTATGTATTTGTTATCTGATTAGGGTATCAATGTGCGTCATAGATACACAGTTTTTATGCATAGATGTTTCTGCATATTAAACAGTTTAGAGTTGTGCTGTTACCAGTCAGGAGTTTATATCTTATCTGTATGAGTATTTGAATGTTAGCAGATCAGCAGCTTTTCAATAAAAACAATTGCCAGTATTATAGTCGGGTCTGTAATGTTTAATTACGTGCACAATGCTACGTACTATCATCATTTGATTTATTAATTAATTAGAAAACACATTGAATAACTATCAGCTTATTAATTGCCTACTCATTTACTGAATAATCAAATTAAACAAATATTGCATTGTATTATATGTAAAATTGATAATGTCCTGCAGTCATGCATCACTGACCATACCTATGCAAATCTAAAGTGTGCTCAACAGGAATGCTGGACACTAGAAAATTATGAGATTGGTGTGGATTTTGGGTCATTTATAAAGTAATTACCACACAGTATGTTCAGGTCACATCATTTCAACATACTGGGTCCCAGGAATGCATAATTTTCATAGAACCTGGCTTCATATGACATATGAGGCATGTGACACAGTGACAGTATATTTTTTTGTGGAATGTGTATGCCTCCACAATTTATTTATTATATATTATAATTTACCCTTGTCCGTCCGTACATATATTGTACATATATCGTGGGTGTTTGAAAACTATAAAATGTGTTCATAGAACACGGATGCCCCACATATCGCTTTGATAGTGATCGAATGAGGAAAAAAATCCAAGTCATAAAGGGGGAGATAATCCATGGTACATATATCGTACATATATCGTGGGTGTTTGGAAAACTATAAAATGTGTTCATAGAACACGGATGCCCCACATATCGCTTTGATAGTGAATGAGGAAAAAATCCAAGTCCTAAGGGGGGAGATAATCCATGACCCGGAGGTCGAATCAAGTCGAAATAAACTTTGTGCATCAACTCATTATAAAGAAGTTACATACCAAGTTTCAGGTCTGTAGCTAGTACGGTTTAAACGGTAACACTAAATGCCCCCTCCACTATCGTGGTGGGGCATAAAAATCAAGAAAACAGCTTATCCGGCCGGATGTATGGGTAGATAGACGGATACACTGTCCAAATACAGTATGCCTCCAGGCTCTACCGAGACAGTGCCATAACAAGAATATTATGGAAAATAAACAAACAAGTCCATAATTTAATTAAAGGTACATGCCCACTCAGTAGGCACACAATGTTCTTTAAATCAGAAACATCAGCCGAGACATTTCCTGGCAAAATAAGCATTCATTTACCATTCCCCCACGTATTGATTGGCATTATTATACATTTAATATCCGACATAAATTTCCACACTGATATCAGGGGCGATAACCGTGTTTCCGTAAAATGTTAACAGACATTACTATATATTCTCTGTATTTATTTTTTGATGTGCAATGATCATACTTCATAATCTGTCTAAAATACTATTTTTTAGGTGACAAATTTAAATTGAAGAAATTTAATTAAATAAATAATTAAAAAATACCATGCCTCATTTGCATATGAAACTAGCATGATACCACCGCACGTCACTATCAGTAAACTAAATATTAATAAATGATTATATATGTCTAGCGAGCACTCGTAATTTTTAGAACGTTATATACGCATCAGGTGATATGGTAATCAATATATAAGTGCATTATAGAATATACATACCTTAGCTTGTAGTTGTATAATGGCTTCTTCACAACTAGCAAGTCCAAGTCATATCCCATTCCGCAAAACATACACGTTTAAAAAAATATCCGGTTCAAACAATCTACCATTACTGAGCGGTTTTGTGTGATTATGTTGTCAGTTGTGTATAAAGATATGCATCTGGCATACTACACATGTTAAATGGGTCACAGGTGTAGTGCCACTAGCAGAGGCAGCAAGCACCTTCCCTAAACTGAATCTGATTGGACGGTCATAAATAAATGGTCATTAACCACAGGTAAATACACAACTGAATCTGATTGGACGGTCATAAATAAATGGTCATAGGTAAATAAACTTAATTTAAATGAAATAAAAAATAAATATGCCTTTGACCTTACTGGCCTATGTAGATCTGTCATTTTATTTCACTTGCTACACATTTTTTCTCCCCCCCCCAAACAATTCTGCTTCATACTGTAATATGCAAACATAAACATTTTCGTACAACCTTATTGCTAAAATACCCAAAATTGCTAAAACACCCACAAATACACACATTTGTATATATAACACCAATATTGATTAACATTATAGGCAGTTGTAGTATGTATATACCTTGTACCCCATGTACCCCATGTAGACTAGTCTACAAACACGCTTACCAGGGAATCTGCCATGATTTCTTGCCATATATGCTCATCAATGCGAGTGCATACATGCATTTCTTGCTGGATGCAATTTCACCTTTTTAAATTTACCAGTAACAACAAATATTTCTGGTGAGAAATAAGAATAAAAATAAGTTCATATTCAGCATGAAATGGGTTAAATCAGAGATAAATAGAGAACAGCGTTAGGCATGATCGCGTACCAGTGATTGAGAAGTCTGATCAACCGTCCGTCCAAAAACTGCTGAAATTCTTTTCTCCCAACTACACATTGGTAGGTTTTACATATAAAATTACATATTATCTGATTAATCAGGGCTGTACAAATCGGCATGCCCGACGCCCGGGACAAGTCGGTTTTGGTCTCGGGAAAGTGGCTCTTTGCTGAAAGTTAGTCCCGGGCAAGTCACTATTTTCCGTTGAAACGTCCCGCCACAAGCCTGTTTTCTTCACTAGACTAATCCTAAATGTAACATTTCATCGATCGATAACGCCTCGGGCGTTTGTCGGCTTCCCTGTGGCGATACACACTTACACAGAAGCTGCTATACTGTGTATATAGCAAGAAAAGTGATATACAATGTACTAGCTGTGACCCTGATTAGATTAATTTATTCGAATTTGAAAGCATAATCCCACCGACAATTCCGCATGAACTCTGAATTTTGTGTCAACTTTTCAACACAATTTACGGAAAATATTTTCCAAATCAATATCGGCGAAATATGGCGACAGGTCTGCGTATAATCCAGAGTTTTTTTTTTAATCCATTCCTTTCGGAATACACATTTACGGGTATGAAATTATTAAAATATTTTTATTTTTGTTATTTCTCAATGAAAGTATACGATGTGACCACTCATTTGAACCGTCTCGACGAGACGGATTAAATGGTGGTAGCGGCATATACTTCTGAGTGCATAGAAGGAAAATATTTGTCCGCAAACATAAGCGTATCCTCAGCATGAAATGGGTTACTGCATGATTGTGCCATCAAAAGGCGTGTTGACCAATCAGTAACATTTCAAAACATAGCCTAAAGGTCACACAGTTTACAGCCTCGTGCTGAATGAGGTCATACAATAAACACCTGTACACACAGCTGGGTGTATCGGTTTTTTGCACAAAGCGTCACACAAATCTCGTCTGTGTAATATGTGTCGGGTGTAATCGCATCTGGATTTGGAATTCATATATCCCCTTGCGCGGATATTGCACGGTTCGGATAAGCAACACGGAAGGTCGTATGTCGCCGGACTTCCGTACAATAGTGGGGGGGGGGGGGGGGGGGGGTGTGGGGTCGCACTGTATGCATATTAACATGCAATTACGTGATTAAAGGTATTACATTTGCTAACATACAAATTAATAATTATTTCATGTACTTTGAATGTCGTTGTTTGAATAAACTTACAGAAATCACGAATCAACTAATTACACGAAGACTACGATGTCCGACGATTTTTTTTTTATATTTTTTCTTTGTTTTCCTTTTTCTTCTCTATTTTTTTAATATTTTTTTTGGGATCCACGAGAGACCCGCGTTATAATGGAGATCGCGCTATACGCGATCGCTTTATAATGGAGCTGCAGTGTAATTAGCGAATTAACAGCTGTTGCCAACAAAAAAAAGTGAAATTTCAAAAAGTTTATTATTTACCGTTCGCGAACATACTGATAGACATTAAATATTGTAAATATATACGTGATTTCATTTCCGAAAATTCTGGAATATACGCTCGAAATTATAGATAGACCATTAAACACCAATCAATCGATCTTTCCTGATTGCCAGGGTTCCTGTTACTAGTAATATATGTTATTGCCAACATTTTTATAGCAACTATGCATACGCCGAGAACCGTTGGTTGGAAGCTTCTATATGGAGTTGGTAATGTGTGTCCATGTGTTCATATTACATGTACTAACGGCACTATAGATATACCGTTAAACACCAATCAATCCAATTTGTGATGCACTGATATATTGCGTGATTGAGAAATGATTGTTTATGTAATAAATTGATGAGCTGTAGTTATTCTCTCTCTCTTTGCACCCGGAAAAGAAAACATTCAATCTGGCTTTTCTATTTTTGAGTAACTGACAGGGAACGACTGGTCCTAATTGCAGACTCTGAAACCACCGTTATACCCGTGCCATAGTTCTCTATGGTTGTGTTGTTACAACAGTTTCGTATAAGAAGTTTTACGAGGACAAGTCATTTTTTCAAAACCACTTGCCCTGAAAATTATAATTTCCAGGACAAGTCAGGGCAAGTCACTTTTGTCAAGTCACTTGTCCGGGACAAGTGGCTAAAAAATCAATTTGTACAGCCCTGTTAATAGAGTGGGTTGTGGTCGGGCGAATGTGACGGCGTAAATTAACGGTAGGGGTTCCTCCTTATAGGAATCACGATTTGCCTGGTTTGGCCCTCGGGTACGTTCTTTGGCTCTTTTGTTACCTGGGAGTTCAATTGGGTTATTACCCATTATAAAAGTAGTAATATTATTACTGATCCTACTGCTTTTGGGAGCGGGCCAAGTGATTCTGGTGTGGCGAGGACCTGGCATCAGATCACGAGTATTCTGATTTCATAGCTGAATATATAGTTTTGTTATTGTAAATATTCAGTTCTGATTTTGGGATTCCCCCCTCCCCCCCCCCATTTGTACATGTACTTGAACACGTACATGTACTTGTACAGGTAATATATGGGATTTAGTACTAAACACATTGACCCGGCCTTAAATGACCATAGCTATTGATAGGCCGTTAAACCCCAATAAACAAACAAACAAACAAACTGATTAATAGAATAGTCTGCAAATTAACATGGAAAACGCCGTGCCTGTCACTTATGGTTGACACAGTCTTGAGCAGTAACCCGTGTACGTAAATTTGGCCGTGACATATGAAATGGGGCTTATGAGTTTTGCGACCAGTGTAAATCCAGATCGGCCTGTGCATCCGCACAGTCTGATCAGGATCTGTAATGTTTGCCATTTCATCAATGAAAAGCATGTCCTGCTTCTAGCAAGCACTATGGATCATTAATAGGCTACATGAGTGTGCTCTTTGATCGGAGACACACTGGTTACAAATCCCATAAACATCATTTCTGTAGTCAAAGCCACAGATACTCCTTAGTAACCACTCGTTGTAAAACACAACCTAATGTTTATTCCCCTACCATGATAATGGGTGAGGGCATATAGTGTTGCCCCTGTTAGCATAGGCGGCGGAACTGGGAATTTTTGGGGGTTGGGGAGCCCAATCTTGAGTGCTGTTATAGTGTACCAATTTGATGGACTGAATGGCAAACAGTATAAACCCTGATTGAACCATGCAGATGCTTTGTCCAATCTGAGACTAGACTGGTTGCTCCTTTGTTCATATGGAATCAGGTCATGACCTCTGAGTAACATGTCTGCAGAAAACCAGACCTCTTTTAATGGGCGTTGTGCCCCGGTCGGTCAAATAGCTTGGGGTCACACAAAATGAATGCAGCATCGCTGTGGAAATTCTTAAATTGTTGTCTGCAATTGTTATTGTGCAATTCTATAATCACGTAATAACTCTTTTGAGACTGTACCTTGATGACTAGTATTTGAGCTACACCGAGTCAAAAGATAATACTATAAACTGTAGTTGTTTACAGTCATTTGCATATTACAGTTAGTTCCAGATATGATTCAGAAGACAGTCCGATGTCTGAATTGACTTTGATATTCGTATTAAAAGCCAATTTAGACATAGTTCTGATTTCATTTCGTCATTGATATTTGCTGGGTGTATGTAGATGAATGGATGAATTGTGCATGTAAAATATCTAAGGTTTGCATTCAATGAGTAATTAATTATAGCAATTTGAACTGTGTTGAACAAACACAGTTCTCAGGAAAAGTTTGCATTGTGTGCATTTCATGCCGAGTGGTCAGGTGCTTTCTATAAGGTCCGCGTTGCCAAGTATAAAGGCCATTGTTTGGGTTGCCAGGGAGCTCTTGGGAATATTACATTATAGAATCAACATGTGTCTTTGTCTTTTCATCTTTCGATCAAATTGAGCCGTAATTCCCAAATCCAAAAATTAACAGTAACATCTTAGAAATTAATAAAATACAACCACCACTCACTATAAACAGTTTGTGGAGAGTCTTTAGATTCTCGGTCATGTTAATTTGGACTTAAGTGAACAAAATTATAAGTAACGGTTAATCTATTATTTCGATGGAAAGTGGAACAAATTGAGGAACTTTGCACGCATGGATTTTTCGACACACTACAGTGTAATTTTAATAACATTTTGAAGAGGGAGAAGAAAGTGTAGCCATCAACTTGGCTTACGTTTTGCCTACAATATTAATGGCATTGTGTTGGACAGAATGTATACAATCTACAGGATTTTCACCATTTGAATCAGTGTTTGCTACACAATATTTCAAGAAGTTGATGTACCAACAGACTCGCAAAACACGACGGACTCAGTTACCTACGAAGCAGAATGTGTGACGGGGCCCTACCCGCACATTCTGGTAGGAAACACTACGAATCTCGGACCGGGGTGTGCGAGGGACACGTTCCGCACATCCTACACGCCAACAATAGAACCATCGACGGCAGAATGAAGAAGAATTGACAATAGCACAAATACATTTTTGGAATTTTATTGACAGTTTGTAGTTTCATGTTGCGATTTCATTCATGTACATTCATATTTCATATTGTGTGGCATTTGATCTTTAGCGCATCTTTCTTCTTTCTTTTCTCATACTTTTCTTCCGAAAATCCACATACTATGACATGGAAAGTGATGTTTGAGGTCAATTCGTGAATCTGCAACTTTAATATGTCTTTTAATTTAAATATTCCATAAATGGACCCTAGTAATAATTAGTTCCAGTGCGTATCTCTAATAATGGAATTATAACTTACAGTGACATACATGTATCAATTATTACGTTTCCAATTACAACGGATTACATGTATTAATTCCGATAGAAGATTTTGTTAAACGAAACGGTATTGCATTATCATGGACGTTCGGTGTTACATAATTCATAGTGCAACATACTGCCTATAATTGGATAACTGTACACCTTACACATGTGCTCAATACCTGAACCTGTAACTTTAATATGTCTTTTAATTTAAATATTCCATAAATGGACCCCAGTAATAATTAATTCCTGTGCATATCTGCCATAATAATGGAATTATGACTTACCAGTGACATACATGTATCAATTATTACATTTCCAATTACAACGGATTACATGTATTACGATTGATGATTTACTAATTAACCTGATTTTGATAAAGGAAACGAAACAGTATTGCATATCATGGACGTTTGGTGTTACATAATTCATAGTGCAACATATTGCCTATAATTGAATAACTGTACACCTTACACATGTGCTCAATACCCGAATCTGCAACTTTAACATGTCGTTTAATTTAAAAATTCCAATTAAAATGGATTACAGTTTAATACGATGAACTGCGCTGATCAAGACTGATGGAACGTATATGGACTATGCCATATTTATTCTAATGTAAACCCCTTCTATGCTTTTTTGTTTAATTGTGTTTTATTTTACCATATCAAACACACTTTTGCATAACAAGTGGAAATGTTTTAGTTACATAATTTTAATTTTTCAAATGTTGCATAGATGAGGGTGTTTATTAGATGAAGTACGGTATAATGTATTTCATGTCTTACTGCATGCATTAGTTGATGTTTTTTTCCTGGCACCCAGACATATAATTTGAAAATTAAGCATTATAGGATTGTAGTGTGTAAGGTGTGTGAATGCGATATTTCTTGTGTTACAATATTCATACTTATTACTTGTACTGTTACATGTAATATTTGGTTCACATGGTTGTTTATCCATATTTCATTTGGGGACCAAAATGTTTCGAACCAGGAGGGTATTGTTTATAGTGTACCAATTTGATGGATCTGAATGGCAAACAGTATAAACCCTGATTGAACCATGCAGATGCTTTGTCCAATCTGAGACTAGACTGGTTGCTCCTTTGTTCATATGGAATCAGGTCATGACCTCTGAGTAACATGTCTGCAGAAACCAGACCTCTTTTAATGGGCGTTGTGCCCCGGTCAAATAGCTTGGGGTCACACAAAATGAATGCAGCATCGCTGTGGAAATTCTTAAATTGTTGTCTGCAATTGTTATTGTGCAATTCATATAATCACGTAATAACTCTTTTGAGACTGTACCTTGATGACTAGTATTTGAGCTACACCGAGTCAAAAGATAATACTATAACATGTAGTTGTTTACAGTCATTTGCATATTACAGTTAGTTCCAGATATGATTCAGAAGACAGTCCGATGTCTGAATTGACTTTGATATTCGTATTAAAAGCCAATTTAGACATAGTTCTGATTTCATTTCGTCATTGATATTTGCTGGGTGTATGTAGATGAATGGATGAATTGTGCATGTAAAATATCTAAGGTTTGCATTCAATGAGTAATTAATTATAGCAATTTGAACTGTGTTGAACAAACACAGTTCTCAGGAAAAGTTTGCATTGTGTGCATTTCATGCCGAGTGGTCAGGTGCTTTCTATAAGGTCCGCGTTGCCAAGTATAAAGGCCATTGTTTGGGTTGCCAGGGAGCTCTTGGGAATATTACATTATAGAATCAACATGTGTCTTTGTCTTTTCATCTTTCGATCAAATTGAGCCTAATTCCCCAAGTCTAAAATAAGTAAAAGTAAATTAATAAATAGCATTAAACAACGCTCGTTGTAACAGTGCCCAAAGGGCCGATGTTGCTAGGGGGATCCGGGGACATGCTCCCCCTGAAATATTTATGCCCCCGCTACCGAAAGGTACGGTGGCATATAGTGTTACTGGCGTCCGTCCGTCCGTACGTCCCGATATTACCATATTCTTTATTAACTTCTACATGGCTTCACATATTATGTCAATATTTATACACGTGATACATATGAACATGCCTTACACACTCCACCACCCATTACTTCGACCTTCACCTTTTCCACTTTAATTGTTTACTTGCCACTTTGGGACAAATCTACGTGCGCGTTTCTCAATCCTACACTAACTTTCACACACGCATTGCTCCAATGGTCCTCTACCGCCCTGTGACAAATCCACATTCGTCCTGCCCCCGCTAAGCACAGGGTCAAGGTCACAGACTTGGTGCGTTTGAAACCTTAACATTCAGTTAAATGGCTTATAATTTGTGTTTTCTTGCTCGGATCTGCTTCACATTTCACACACGCATTGCTACAATGGTTCTCTACCGCCCTGTGACAAATCCACATTCGTCCCGCCCCCACTAAGCCCAGGGTCAAGGTGCGTTCAAAACCTTAACGCTTGGGTAAATGGCTTATAATCAAATATGCCTCGTTTTCTTTGGCTGCCAGCGGGGGCATTCGTGTGCCGACAGGCCACATTTCTAGTTTAAATTTAAGATGCGTGAAACGCCATTTCCTGCATTCTCGGGGCCCAGTCTTGAGTGTCCAAAGCGCCCGATGTTGCTAGGGCGGTTCGGTGTCGTGCTCTTCCAGAAAGTTTTGAAATGTTTTGAAATCTAAGAGGCATCAAACGCCATTTCCTGCATTCTTAGCAAGTTTGAGGATGAGAATGTGCTTTATTACATAATTATTGAGGGGGCCAGACCCTCCAGACCCCACCCCCCCCCCCCATGTTATGTATTCACCTTGTGCTCCCAGCTTCTTCTTTGATCTCAAACAATTGAAACAATCACACATTTTTGTAAGTTTGTCCATCAGTCTGTCGGGCCGAAATTCTTGGCCGGCTGTAACTGTTATGGATGGAAGGATTTTGAAATAACTTTGCACAGATGGTCACCATGATGAGATGCAAGATCCAGATCCGAATGGATTTTGATATGTTGATTTTGCAACCAATCCAATTGTCACAAAATGGTTTTAAGACTAGTCCATTTATGAAAAGGGGGTGTTTTTGTTGTCAAAAGTATGAAAATTACTTGCAAACAGTGCAGATCCTGATGAGACGGGTGACAAGCCGGCTCATCTGGATCTATACTGTTTGCCAATTCCACTATACAGGTATGTGGTGTTGAAAGGGTTAACGACTGAGAAAATTGACCATGCATTTATGTGCTGACAGTTCGTTTTCCGCACGATAACACAACTATCAGTCTGAGCTTGACAATACTTCCTGTGTGCATTGACACCTATTATGTCGCTCGGGCACAGATTGAAAGTGGGGATTGTTGCACCAAGTTCAAGGTCACTTTTCTCATTTCCGCAATATAACTTTACTACCATAAGTCTGTGCTCAATAATACTTCATGCGTGTCTCGATATATTGTGGAAAGACATTCAGCGGGTGTATCTGTGTGCCGACCGTCCACATTGCTAGTCTAAAAATAGATTTGGTTAACTCATTGATTGTATTGGGTGTGGTAAACATAATGAACAAACTGGTTGTACCGAGTCTGTAAACATCATTGTTAAACCGCATTAATTCACTAACTGTGTTTAATAAATATATAAAATCAACATTTGAGACAAGCTATGTGATTTTGTATCTAAGAGGATCGTGAAAAACATTTTCAGAAACTGCGATATTCCTGTAAATGATGTCGAAAGTTGGCAAAATGTTCGAAGCAAATTTGGAATAGAAATCCGCATTTGCTCTGAATATTTCGCCAACTTACTATATAATTTATGGAAATATCGCAAATTTTGTAAATATTTTTCATGAAAAATTCGAAATGTTGATTTAATATTAAACATGTTTACTGATTGAATGGAGTTGTTTAACAATGCTGAAAGATCCATGCATGCCTAGAAATGACCTTGGGCACAACCTTCCATTGTGTAGAATACGGCCCGCCCGTCCCGGACAGTCGCCGGGTGAACCTGCAGAAGAAGAAAGTGTTGCCCGAATCGGAAGTCTCGGAGCACGACCACGATGTTCTGGTTACCGTGGATATCAAGGAGGAACCCACAGGTTGGTATCCACATGGGGAAATTGGTAGGCACTCGGCTGTCCATGGTCACAAACCTTCATGCTGATTAACTTTTAAAGCACAGACACCAATATTATCATCTGCCCTATTAAAACTTTACTCAAATTCTGAATTTATAAAACCATGGGTACAAATGACATTCCTACAAGGCACACACCAATGGGTCACTAGCTGAGAAAAAATGACCTGTCGATTGCAAAGAGCGTAGCCCCAGTAGCCTATTTCACCAACATTGCAAAGTATACTTTTCTAGCAAAGTATACTTTGAGGGAGTAATCATTTATTTTTCCCGAAATGCATTATTTCATATAGAACTAACGACTGCATATATGGGATGATTAAAAGTATTCATAATTATTATGCTGAATTTATTACATTATCACAGCCACAATGGCTGTGATAATGTAATAAATTCAGTATAATAAAAATCAATAAATTTATCCTTAAATTGAAAATGTCTCCCTCAAAGTTTACTTTGCTAGATAAGTATACTTTGCAATGTTGGTGAAATCGGCTACTGATCACCCTGCGCAGTCTGATCAGCGTATGCTGCCCACCATTCAGTGACTTATGTAGACTCATTATCATCATCATCAGCAGGGGGCCGTTTCACTAAACTTCGCACGACTAAAATGTTCGTAAGTGCAAAATTATGATAGTCTGTAAATTTCACATTAACAATGTGTTCTTGTAAACAATTATTGGATTTACATTTATTGAGCATAGGCTGCATGCAGCCTATGCTCAATAAATGTAAATCCATCAATTGAAATTTACAGACTATTCTAAATCTGCACTTACAAACATTTTAGTCGTACAAAGTTTAGTGAGTAGGTGGCAGGTGGGAGCACGCGATGGGTAATTTAACGATCGGGGTTCATCCTTACCGGAATCCCGACTGGAGACCTGGTTTGGCCCTCACATACGTCTTTGGCATTTTGTATGTGACAGTTGAATCTGGTTATATCCCTTATGTGAGTATTACGATTATTCGTAATCCTATTTTAGGGGAAGGGGCCAAGTGACTTTGGTGTGGTATGGACCTGGCACCAGGTCAGGTTATTCTAATTTCAGGGCTGAATATATTGGTTCTCTATGTAAATATTCAGTTCTGATTCTGGAATTTTCCCCCCAATGCAGCAGGTTAAAACGGGATCGAACCCGTTTGCCCGGCCTTACATGACCTTAGCTGTTGAACACCAATAAACAAACAAACAAACAAAGTTTAGTGAAACGGCCCCCAGAAGCCTTGGTGTCCTAATCTACCATGTAAATATATCAACAGCATTTACAATTCCTCTTGGCCAGAATATAGTGTTGTAAATGCTGTTGGTCCACTTTTCCAGCTGGGGGACCAAACCTACTATCAGGTTACATTTCAGGTAATAAACATAGCATTGGTCCACAGGTGTAGGGGGAAAAAATCACACGACGGTATATATATAGTATATTATTATATTTATACAATGATCAACAGACTAGTTGTTCAGATTAGTTGTTCCCATCACCTGTGCATTGGCCTAATATATACTGACTGATGACAATTTTTTGTATGCTACTATACTGTTCTATATGAAATCATGCATTTCGGGAAAAATAAATGATTACATGTACCGGTACTCCCTCAAAGTACACTTTGCTAGATCAGTATACTTTGCAAGTTTAACGAAATCGGCTACTGGGCCACAATGGATTCAAAATAATATTTCCTGAATTTTGATTTATCAAATTGTCGTATCCTGCACTGACTATGCATCCAGAAGTAGGTTATATTGGGTTCCACATGGCGTTTGCTTTCGTTGATCAAATGACACCATTTAGCATTCTTTTCAAAGAAAATTGTCTCATATTTTCCGCCCTGTAACACAGAATGTTAACTAATGAAACATAAACGTTTTTTGTTTGATATCAATTTGGCTCGCTAATGGTAGGAATTCCAAATTCTACCGTTTCATAGCATTGCCTGATAAAGTTGATACAAAACACACTAGCCCGGTGAACAACAATTGAAGGGGGTCAGTAGACTTAGCCCTCTTCTTCGACTGACCACATCAAGTGATTTATGGCATTATGGCTGTGACTGGAGAGATGGGCTTATGGGATTTTTAACAGAAAAGCTCCTGATCAAATAGCACACACACAAGAAGAATGAAAAGTGCTTCATTGACGGAGCTGTGAACAGTGCAGATCCTGATCAGACTGCGGCTACACAGGCTGATCTGGATCTACACTAGTCATAAGCCCCATTTCTTAAGTCACAGCCACATATATGTTCTAAGCCAGAGAACAAATTCTATTGTATTAGACCGTACGGAAGTGTCACCGTCCGGGGCGTCGGATGATGCCGTGGCTGACCCAGAGATACAGAAAATCCTCACGGAGGCCACCGAGGGGAACTTCGACCTCACAGAAAACATCGGCCGTCTGTACTACGCCGAGGACAACAAACGTGTCATCAATAAGTGAGTCAAGTAGAGTAGAACCTCTCTAAATGGGGCAAATAGATAGAGAATAGTAGGTTAGTGCCGTGAATGGGAAAAAATATCTGGCAAGGCTCAGGAAACGGGTTGGGTGAGGCTCTGCTGAGCACATCCCGTTTCCGTGCCGCGCCAGATATTTTTTCCCATTCACGGCACTAACCTACTATTCTATTTATCCCGTGAACACCTACAAATAGCTGTAAAATGCAATACAAATAACCCCAGCCACCGCACATATTCATACGCAGTGATTAGGTCGTATTGACAGGATATCAAAAATGTTTCACGGCACCGTGTTTCACGGCACATACGCACTGTGTTGACGGGATAAGACACCATAGTGTGCTTGATTTTTATACCCCCGGCATACAGTTTTCACCTTTCCGTCCATCCATCTGTCCGTCTGTCCGTAACATGAAAGCTTAATATTTCGAAATATGCATTAAAGTTCTTGTATGTCAGTCCAGGCGGCAGCTTGGGTCTCCGTGAGTCCCTGCTCACTTGCTCTAGTATATATATGTAATGTCTGTTCATGTGTTTATGATTACAAAGCTCTCGGTCACGAGTTGTGGTGCCCATGTACCAGAATTACAGTGTACAGGGGACCTCTGAGGGTGTCCGGTGTACAGAGGTTTCTCTGTATGTGGTCCAGCCACAGCAAAAAGAGGCATACCGAGTCAACCAGTGTAGCTCCCAGGCTTCCTGATACAGATCTACGGTTTCAGAGCACATACACCACTGGCTGTGTTAATCTGGCCAATATTTGTATTTTGTTTTATTTAAAAAGACTTGAATATTGTGTTTGAAATCAAGCAGCTTGATTGGTTGAACCTGAGCTGTGCTACAGCTCAGGTTCAGCCAATCAAGCTGCTTAATTACGAGTTGAGATCGCCAATAGACGTTCAGAAACGTTGACATCTGGGCAAGATTAACGTAGGCGGTTGTGTACATGAGGAATTATATTCTGAGACTTTTGACAAAAGATGTGTATTGGGCTGTGGTCCATTTGGTGTGGCAATATCGAAACAACAAATAATATCACAGTAACAAACAACACAAACCAACAGTATGTTAATAACCAACAACACATTTGAGTAACAATGCTATCTGAATAACCAAGAACAATATTTATACCCCAGCTTACATAGTATGCCAAGGGGTATATAGTGTTCACCTTTCCATCAGTTCGAGCATCCGTCTGTCAGTCCGTCGGAAGCATCTGTGAGTCCCTGCTCACTTGCTCTAGTTGATTTACATAGACAGCGTTTGATTAACCCTTTCAACACCACAGGCCTGTAT
The DNA here is from genome assembly GCA_029237695.1 of Conchocele bisecta. Taxonomy (NCBI): domain Eukaryota; kingdom Metazoa; phylum Mollusca; class Bivalvia; order Lucinida; family Thyasiridae; genus Conchocele; species Conchocele bisecta. The sequence continues at coordinate 68,734,710 of CM055269.1, read as the reverse complement.
AGTGGTATTGGCAAAAAGTGTAGATCCAGATGAGCCAGCTCGTGATGAGCTGTCTCATCAGGATCTGTACTTTTTGCAAGTAATTTTCACATGTTTTAGAACAAAAACACCCCCTTTTCATAAATGGACTAGTCTGAAAATCATTTTGTGATGATTTGATTGGCTGCAAAATTAACATATCAAAATCCATTCCAGTTACTTAGGGGCGAAAGGGTTAATCATAAACCCTATGTGAGAAACTTGCAACACTACATGAGAAACCAACACTATTTCAGGGAAAAGTGGACGCCGTCTCCAACAGACGACGACGATTTGGATTTGGAAGAAGATACAAGATTTATCGTCACCCTCGATGGAGTCCATCCAGAGACCATGGAGTCTGTGCCAGAACTTAAACAAACTGTACGCCAGGTATGATATGTGGCTGTCACTGGAGATATTGGGCTTATGGAAATTGTGGCCAGTGTAGCTCCTGATGAAATAGCTCACTCCTGCTGATAACGATCCCTATTCCTTGTTAGAAGCCTGGTTGTTTCATTGTTGGAATGGCGAACAGTGTAGATCCTGATCAGACTGTGCATATGCAGTGACTGATCTGGATCTAAGCTGGTTGCAAAACCAATAAGTTCCATTTCTCCAGTCATGGCCACAATTATACATGTTGGTACATTGCAATGGAAGCATTTACAATGTTTCTGTTGGAATACCCTTGTCGGTTTCGACATGTGGGCTGCTACCATCTGGTTTTTAGCCAGGTTTTTTGAAAAAAAATCCAGGCTATTGGATTGGCGAAAGCCGGGCGGACGGGCGGGCGGCGGGCGGCGGGCGGCGTCCACAATCAATGTTAAGTTTTCGTGTTTGAGTCCATTTCTTTGTTACTGTACCACCTAGGACCACCAAATTTTCACAGCTTCATAATCAAGGGGTGCCCACCACATATCACTATCCAACATGTTACTTTTTTTTTAACTTGACCCATTTTTTCCGCGCAGTCGACTTAGCCATTTTCAATGTTAACTTTTCGCTTTTAAAATGTTAACTTTTCGTGTTTAAGTCCATTTCTTTGGTACTGTACCACCTAGGACCACCAAACTTTCACAGCTTCATAACCAAGGGGTGCTTACCACATACAACTATCCAACATGTGACCATTTTTGTTTACCTTCACCTATTATTTCTACGTATTTGACTTAGCCATTTTCAACGTTAACTTTTTAACGTACGTCTGGTTAAATAAGTTTTTTTTTTTGGTTAAAATTTTTTGTTTTTTTTATTAACTATATCTCATGCAACTGTTCGATTCGCCCCATTACCTTGAAACTTAAAATGGATGTTTAACATCATCCATATTTTCATTCTAACCCCCAACCGTGCGGCCCCTGTGCCCAATGTCAAGGTCAAATTACTTTGAATTTTTTTGTTAAAGTTTTTTTGTGTACTAAATCTCTGCAACTGCTTCACCCATTACCTTGATACTTCACATTTATGTTTATCATCATTGATATCATCGGCATTTTGGCATACGTCCGTCCGTCCGTCCGTCCGTCCGTCCGTCCAGGCACACATTAGGGTACTTATGTGGCTTAGTAAAGGATAGGGTTGGTTACAATTAGCCACCTAAAAAATCGTTTTATGTGGCTAAAAATCGTTTTATGTGGCTAATATTTAACATGTGATAAGCCACATAAGTATAGTAATGTAAGAACGTCCGTCCGTCCGTACGTCCGTCCGTCCGTCCGTCCGTGTGTCCGGTTAAAGTTTTTTCGTTAATGTTTTTCCATCTACTATATCTATTTTTTTAGTGTCCATGCCTCGCCCCAAGGCGCGACATGCAGGCCACGGCCATCTAGTCTACAAAAAGTGGGTATAATTATGTTATCCAAGTGTTTATGCTTGGAAAAAACCTGGCCTTCGTGGCTTTGCCTCGTTTCTTGTCTTTGTCTGTTTTGAAAAAAATTGGCGTATTATGGCATAGCGATGTCTTTCTGTCTGCCTATTTTTTGTCCAAGTTAAAAAATTTGATCAACTCGTCTTCAGTACTGTTATGTCTGCAGCCACCATCTTTGCACACTCATCAGTCTATGGTGTTCATCACATTCATTTGACCTTGACCTAATTTTCCACTTCACTCATTTTGCCTCCAATGGGCGTGCTAATCAAATGGTGCCCAAGCACATTTTTATCCCATCGCATAGCGAAAATGGTATATAGGGATACAAAAGTCGTCTGTCCGTCCGTTTGTCCGCATGTGCTCTAGAATTGTTATCACATTGCCCTGACGATCTATGTTCCCATCTACAGCAGGCTGTGAAGCCGATGCCTAAAGCCGACTCCCCCAGTGAGGACAGCCAGCCAGCGAAGGACTTGGCGATGGACTACTCCAAGATGCAGCCACCAAAGATCAAGCCATTCAACATCAGCCTCAAGGATTCTGACGGTATTTGTTCAATTACTACAATGTGGAATTAATGTCGGCTGTTTTCATTTTATTTTGGATTATTCTCAACAACATAATTTGACCAAATATTACAAGATGTGAATGAGAGATCCATGATAATCGTCGAACCCGACTACCAGAAAAAATATTCATTTAAGTGTTGTTTTGTTGCATGTGTGTTGCCAAAATGGTTTTGTATGAAATAAGTAAACATGTTTAACCCTTTCAACACCACAGACCTCTATAGAGACAATGTTTGCAAACAGTGCAGATCCAGATGAGCCGGCTCGTAACGAGCCGTCTCATCAGAATCTCCACTGTTTGTTAATAGTTATCAAATTTGAAAAAATTACCCTTTCTGAAGAATGGAATAGCCTGAAAATTTGAATGGACCAATGAAATAGCATGAAACATTGACATGGAACATCCTATTAAGTTACTTGGTGTTGAAAGGGTTAATAAATGCCATCTGAAATCATCACTCATAAGATGCTCTCAGTATAGCCCCGTTTCTGATGAAATCAGTAAACTCATTTAATAAATACCATCTTAAATCATCATCCTGTGTTTATTATACTTGTTGCTATGCCGAGTTTCTTGTGAAATCAATAAACTTGTTTAATATAATATACAGGGCTCCAGATAAGGAATTAGTAATTGAGTATTGTCACTCTATCATTTCTGAAGCAATTGGGTATTTCAAAATTTTAATTGTGTAAAATAGAATCACACAACTGATTACATATCGGCAGACTGCACTCATTGCATAGTTTGCTTCTAAATGAAAACACAACTTGGTATTTCATTAGAATTGTCTCCTTGGAGACAATTTTAATGAAATAACAAGATGTGTTTTCATGGAAAAATAAGAAAATATGCTATATTTGTGGCCTGTTTATTGTTTTCTGTAGCATGATAAAGATACCACAAATTTTTCATTGCTTTTTGATACTCACTACTTCTGATTTCAATTGAGTTTTTGGCAATTTTAATTGGATATTTACGCAAATACGCACCTTATCTGGAGTCTGAATATAGACCATATTAAGTCATCACTAATGAATGTAAGCTCACCTATACACCGTGTATGTGGCCGCAGATGAAGGCGAGCCGGGGGAGGAGGAGATGCAGGCAGAGTCAGCCCCAGACCCCGACCAGACGGACGACCCCGTAAAACAGACTTCCATACTGGAGCGATGTCGGTTCTGGCCCGCCTGTGCCAACGGCAATAGCTGCCAGTATGTCCACCCGACCGTCCCATGCAAGTACGTCGACAGGAAAATACTGTCAATTTATGTCAACTTCCGCTTTCGGAATGCGACAATTGTGATCACAAAGGCATGCATATGTCTGTGCATATGTCAGTCAGTGTGTCTGATAGGCAAGAGGGGATATAGTTAGTTTGTGTATGTGCGTGCATACGTTAGTAACACCTTTCATTTTTAGTGCACCTTCCAAAGGAGAGCTTATATCATACCCTCGGCATCGTAGTCTGCGTCTGTCCTTCCGTCTTCAAAAATTAGAAAACTTAATGTTGGGGGAAACTTGTTATATTTTCCTTTCACCAAACGTTTTGATATTTCACAATTGCTTTTTCTAATGATTCTCTATCATACTGTGACAAATCCATGACTGTCATACCCTAGCTAACCCCAAGGTCAAGGTCACAATCTTAGTGCATTCACAAACTTAATGTTGAGGAAAAGTTGTTATACTTTCACGCATGCCTTTCTCTAATAATTTTATATCATGCTGTGACAAATCCACTACCTTCATACCCCCGCTAACCTCAAGGTCACAAATCTTAGTGCGTTCATAAACTTAATTGTGGTTGTTGGTTTTGAGCATGCGGTGGGTCATTTAAAATATCGGGATTCCGGTAAAGGGACTTCGTACAACTAAAATGTTTGTAAGTGCCAAATTATGATAGTCTGTAAATTTCACATTAACAATGTTTTCTTGTAAACAATTGTTGAATTTAGAGGGAGAGAGAGAGAGAGAGAGACAGAGGAGGGAGAGAGGAGAGAGAGAGAGAGAGGAGAGAGAGAGAGGGAGGGAGGGAGGGAGGGAGGGAGGGAGGGAGAGGAGAGGAGAGAGAGAGAGAGAGAGAGGAGGGAGAGAGAGAGAAGAGAGGAGGGAGAGAGAGAGAGAAGAGAGGAGAGAGAGAGAGAGAGAGAGAGAGAGAGAGAGAGAGAGAGAGAGGGAGAGAGAGAGAGAGAGAGAGAGAGAGAGAGAGAAGAGAGAGAGAGAGAGGAGAGAGAGAGAGAAGAGAGAGAGAGAGAGATAGAGAGAAGAGAGAGAGAGAGAGAGAGAGAGAGAGAGAGAGAGAGAGAGAGAGAGAGAGAGAGAGAGAGAGAGAGAGAGAGAGGAGAGAGAGAGAGAGAGAGAGAGAGAGAGAGAGAGAGAGAGAGAGTTGAATCAGGTTATACCCCTGACATGAGTAATGTGATTATTCCTAATCCTATTACTTTAGGAGAAGGGTCCAATTCTTACTTGAAGATCCATTATTTATTTCAGGACATTCCCATACTGTAAATTCGGCGACAAGTGTATGTACATCCACCCGAACTGTAAATACGATGCCAAGTGTACGCGACACGACTGTCCTTTCACACACACCAGTAAGCATAGTGGACACGTGTCAACAGTTATCCACAAGTGTGAGTATTGTTTCGGGATGTGCATATAATTGGTTTTTATCAGGATCTGCGCTACTTGTCTGGTTTACAAATGTGCCCCTTTGCTGCGTTAATAATAAAATCATATTAACCCTTACACCGCTGTCTTAATTTTGTTGTCATCAGCTGTTTATTTCCTATTTTCCAATTTTATCATCAAAAACATGCTTTGACAGCACTTACAACATGCTTTGACAGCACTTCAGAATTATTTCCGTTGGAAATGATTCTGAAGTGCTGTCAAACCATGTTTTTATTGAGAAATAAGTGGAGATATAAAAGCAACAGCAGACGACAATTGTTGTGTGTAGCGGTCTAAGGGTTAAAAGGAATGTAGAAGAGTCCATTCAATATTCATATACATGTATGTGATTTACATTGAGTGGCAAGTTGAAAATCAAGGAACACAATCGTTCTCGCATGAATCTAGCAAAGGACACAATAGTTTTATTTCTGGCAGTAATAGTTCCATGCTGCATGTTTGGCCTTCCTGATGAGAGTAAGGACATTACAATGTGTGTGACCAGCATAGCCCCAGAGGAGCCTGGGGCCCGTTTCACTAAACTTTGTACGACTAAAATGTTCGTACGTGCACATTTAGGATCGTCTGTAAATTTCAATGGATGGTTTTATATTTATTGAGCATAGACTGCATACGCAGCATATGCTCAATAAATGTAAATCCAATACTTGTTTACAAGAAAACATTTTTAATGTGAAATTTACAGACTATTATAATTTTTGTCGCGCCCATTTGCGGAAAGCGCGATATAGTCGGCACTTTGGCGTACGTACCGTACGTACGTATTTACGTGTGTCCGGTTAAAGCTTTTGGTTAAGTTTTTTGGTTAAGTTTTTTGGTTAAAGTTTTTCGTTATACTATATCTCTGCAACTGCTTTGCCCATTACCTTGAAACTTCACATGGGTGTTTATTATCATCCATATTTTCATTCTACCCCCCACCCGTGCGGCCCCTGTGCCCAATGTCAAGGTCAAATTACTTTGAAGTTTTTGTAGAGCCCGCTTGCGGAAAGCGAGACATAGTGATCACAATGATCCGTGCGTGCGTCCGTCCGTCGTCTGTCCATCCGTCCGTCCGTCCATCCGTCCGGGCACACATTAGGGTACTTATGTGGCTAGCCCCACAGGGTTATGGACTTGGTAAAGGATAGGGTTGGTTACAATTAGCCACCTAAAAAATCGTTTTATGTGGCTAAAAATCGTTTTATGTGGCTAATATTTAACATGTGATAAGCCACATAAGTAATAAGTACCCTAATGTAAGAATGTCCGTCCGTCCGTCCGTCCGTCCGTCCGAAATCTGCGTTAAAGTTTTTATATACCTTATATCTGTGCAGTCCTAAGTCACATTGACTTGAAACTTCATATGCTTATTAGTCATGATCCATATATTTGTGCTGTATCCCACTCATGCGGCCCCTGTGCCCAAGGTCAAGGTCAAATGACTTAGAAGTTTGCGTTCCGAAATCTGCGTTAAAGTTTTTAAATACCTTATATCTCTGCAGTCCTATTAAGTCACATTGACTTGAAACTTCATATGCTTATTAGTCATCATCCTTACAATGTGTGTGACCAGCATAGCCCCAGAGGAGCCTGGGGCCCGTTTCACTAAACTTTGTACGACTAAAATGTTCGTACGTGCACATTTAGGATCGTCTGTAAATTTCAATAGATGGTTTTATATTTATTGAGCATAGACTGCATACGCAGCATATGCTCAATAAATGTAAATCCAATACTTGTTTACAAGAAAACATTGTTAATGTGAAATTTACAGACTATTATAATTTTTGTTGCGCCCGCTTGCGGAAAGCGCGATATAGTCGGCACTTTGGCGTACGTACGTACGTACGTACGTGTGTCCGGTTAAAGCTTTTGGTTAAGTTTTTTGGTTAAGTTTTTTGGTTAAAGTTTTTCGTTATACTATATCTCTGCAACTGCTTTGCCCATTACCTTGAAACTTCACATGGGTGTTTATTATCATCCATATTTTCATTCTACCCCCCACCCGTGCGGCCCCTGTGCCCAATGTCAAGGTCAAATTACTTTGAAGTTTTTGGTTAAAGTTTGTGGTTAAAGTTTGTTCATGTACTATATCTATGCACCTACTTTGCCCATTACCTTGAACCTTCACATGCCTATTTATCATCATCCATATTTTCATTCTACCCCCACCCATGCGGCCCCTGTGCCCAATGTCAAGGTCAAATTACTTTGAAGTTTTTGTCGAGCCCGCTTGCGGAAAGCGAGACATAGTGATCACAATGATCCGTGCGTCCGTCCGTGCGTCCGTCGTCCGTCCGGGCACACATTAGGGTACTTATGTGGCTAGCCCCACAGGGTTATGGACTTAGTAAAGGATAGGGTTGGTTACAATTAGCCACCTAAAAAATCCTTTTATGTGGCTAAAAATCGTTTTATGTGGCTAATATTTAACATGCGTTAAAGTTTTTAAATACCTTATATCTCTGCAGTCCTAAGTCACATTGACTTGAAACTTCATATGCTTATTAGTCATCATCCATATATTCATTCTGTGTCCCACTCATGCGGCCCCTGTGCCAAGGTCAAATGACTTAGAAGTTTGTGTTAAAGTTTCTGTCAAAATTTGCGTTAAAGTTTTCACATACCTACTATCTCTGTAACCGTCAGTCAGATTTGCTTGAAACTTTGTATGCTTATTGGGCGTCAAACTTCAAATAAATACACTCTGAGACCATCGAATGCCTCGGCGGGCTCGACATGCGGGCCGCGGCCATCTCGTTTGTTAAAGTTTTTGGTTAAAGTTTTTTCATATACTATATCTCTGCACCTGCTTAGCCCATTACCTTGAAACTTCACATGGGTGTTTATCATCATCTATATTTTCATTCTACCCCCCTCCCGTGCGGCCCCTGTGCCCAATGTCAAGGTCTAATTACTTTGAAATTTTTGGTTAAAATTTTTGTCGCGCCCACTTGCGGAAAGCGCGATATAGTCGGCACTTTGGCGTGTGTCCGGTTAAAGTTTTTTGGTTAAACTTTTTCCGTCTACTATATCTCTTTTTTTAGTGTCCATGCCTCGCCCCAAGGCGCGACATGCAGGCCGCAGCCATCTAGTTTGTACTTACAAACATTTTTGTTGTACAAAGTTTAGGCCCCAGATGCGCAGTCTGATCAGGGCCTACACTGTTCGCCATTCGGTCACTGAAGTAGGTTAACTGCCCTTGTCAAAACGATTAGATTCTGCAGGAGTATATTTTGCCATGCTTATAGTTGACTGTGAGATTATATTTGGCTGTGACTGGAGAAATGGGGCTTATTGGTTTTGTGACCATTGTAGATCCAGATCAGCCTATGCATCTGCACAGTCTGATCAGGATCTGCACTATTCACCATTCCATCAATGAACCACCCGCCATGCTTCTAACAAGCAGGGATCAGGAGCTACACTGGTCACAAATCCCATAAGGTACACTTTCTTCGCCATGAATCAATTTTACCATCTCATTCCTCCTTCCAGACATGCCGATGTCTGTGCAGCCGACCATGCCGACGTTCCCGACATTCCCGACCGTGGGCATGACCGGGGGCATGTATCCCCCCGAGGGAGGGGGCTACCAGCCTGCCAGCAGCCATGGGTATACGTCGGACGGGCTCCAGTGCAAGTTCTACCCCAACTGCAGCAATATGAACTGTCCTTTTGTCCATCCAAAGGTATGTGTGTGCTGTCACCAATACATTTTTTTGGTGTTTTCTTACAGAAATTGGACTTAACCCTTTCACCCTTAAGTAACTGGAATGGATTTTGATATGTTAATTTTGCAATCAATCCAACGGTCACAAAATGGTTTTCAGACTAGTCCATTTATGAAAAGGCGGTATTTATTGTTCTCAAAAATTATGAAAATTACTTTAAAAAAGTGCAGATCCTGATGAGACGGCTCGTTACGAGCTGGCTCATCTGGATCTGCACTGTTTGCATATACCGCTATAGCGGGCTTTCGGGTTCAAAGAGTTAAGTTACCCCCAGAAAATGACCAAAGAAGTTTCCTGAACATTGGTAGATTTCCTTCTTTGTCTGCAGAAAAAAAATCATGAAATTTTCATAAAGCTCAAAAATTATTCCTGCAAATCAATATCACTGCCTGGCTAATGGCATATCTGGCCAGCCATGTGTATTTAAAGGATATATTTAAATGGCAATGACATAATACTAAACATTTTATTTTAATTTAATAGCACTACATCTCTGCTACCGCATGAATGGTTCGCTGGAAACCTTAAACTGATTTTGCATACCATTCCATTTTATCTGACTCACCACAACACAATTAGCCCTAACCGAACGTGTCACCAGTGTCACCAGTGTCACCAGTGTCACGCCATTTAGACTGTGCACCTGGGGGCCATTTCACTAAACTTTGTACGACTAAAATGTTTGTAATGCAAAATTATGTTAGTCTGTAAAATTCACATGAACACTGTTTTCTTGCAAACAATTATTGGATTTACATGTATTGAGCATAATATGCAGCCTATGCTCAATAAATGTAAGTCCATCAATTGAAATTTCCAGACGATGCTAATGTTGCACTTACAAACATTTCAGTCGTACAAAGTTTAGTGAAACGGGCCCCAGGCCACAATAGAAATTAGTTACAAATGATAATGGTATTGATTGATATGTGCAAATAAAATGTGTTGGTTATAACTATCACAATATATATTAGCTTGCAGAGGACAATGTTGCTGGTTGATATGTGCAGGGTCATGATGTGTTGTAACAGCTTATAAGAGTTTGAATGTATAAATGATTGATCGGAATGCTGTTTTGACTATTATTGATGATAAATTCTGAAATTTATCTGATTGTTAAACACTACGGGTCTGACACCTTTAATCAATTCTGAAATTCATCCGATTGTTAAACACTACGGGTCGCCTTTAATCTATTACAGCCGTGCAGATTTGGTATGGGCTGCAGGAACACATCGTGTTCCTTCTACCACCCGCCCGTCCCCACCAAGGAGAAACTGAAGTGGTTCAAGGAAACATCCAGGTAACGTTGGCTCCAATAAACCGGCCTTATAACTGGCCGTTACTGGAGAAATGAGGCCTATGTGATTTGTGCAAATAGCATACTCATGTAGGCTGATAGTGATCTATACTGCTTATTAGAAGCATTAAGGGTGTTTCATTGATGGAATAGCGAACAGTGCAGGGGGCCGTTTCACTGAACTTTGTACGACTAAAATGTGCCCAAGTGCAAACCTATGTAAATATTAACAATGTTTTCTTGTAAACAATTATTGGATTTACATTTATACAATAAATGTAAATCCATCAATTGAAATTTCCAGACGATTCTAAATTTGCACTTACGAACATTTTAGTCGTACGATGTTTAGTGAAATGGGCCCCTGATCCTGCATTAAACATTTTGAGGTGTGTTTCTGATTTCGTGTTCATGATGGTAGTATACCTACTTTATTAATGGAATAGTGAGCTGTGCATGTGTATGTGCAGGCGGATCTGGGGCTATGCTGATTGCAAACATCATAGTGCCATCAACACTCGAGACAAACATAAATGTGTTTCCATTGAAATATTACAGAAATACTATTATATTTACAGAAGCAGTGCTGCCATTTTCGAGAGTTTGCCGGAATGACGACAACCAGAGAGATCTGCACAGCTCTTACCCAGTACCTGTTGGATGGAACATTGAGGCGTTTAACTAGTACCCAATTGGACGATGGGCGACAGAAATATTTCCATGCTGGGCCTTTCGATGTTGGTATACAAGTGAATGGATGTAAAACGCCAGTCAATCCATCAACGAGTCGGCCTAGAAGGGTGTGCAGGCATTTCTATCATCCAATATATAGCAATTTGTTAATTCTGATTGTATTTCTAGAAATTGGTTTAAAATTAAAAAATAGTACAGTATCAGTTGTTATAATGGAAACACACCCCAGATGTTTTAATATGTGATTTTATGGCATTGTTATACAGATGTTAAATTCAAGTTGTCATACCGATGCTAAATTCAGTCAATTAATTGTCTACTGTGATTTGTAAACATTGTTAAAACAATTAAAGACGGTTACTGTTGATTTCCGATAAAGTGGCAAGGGCAAATGTCACAGGATATTCCATATTGAACCATAATACGTAAAGTAGGTGTTGAAAAAGTGCAAAAACTGACATTAGCGTGACGATGTAGCAAGTGTGTGACCAATGTTGGCCCGAAATATAGTCGAACAATATTCAGGCATATTCTAAATCAATTTGTCACTTTTGTTATTAATACGTATTTGTTAAAAAATAACTTGAATAGTAGCTGTATCACACCAACATACGTCAAGCACACCATGGGAAATGCATGCATGAGCATGTCAATATTAATCGATAACAATGCACCTGTGATTTCATTATCTAATTTTAGAACATACAAACATTGTTATACATACGTGCACCTATATCGACCTGTGATCAAGCCATATATTTCATATCTGATGTATATAGCGTAATGGTTGCAGTTATCTTTTTGTAATTAATCTTTCGTCGAGGGCTGTGGGTTCGACACCACCACTGTGCTATTTTTTTTATGCCCCACCACGATAGTGGAGGGGGCATTTAGTGTTACCCTTGTCTGTCCGTCCTATCTGTCCGTCCGTCCTTCCATCTGTCCATCCGTCACCAGCCTTGTAAGTCGTAAAACTTTTAAACCGTATTAGCTACAGACTTGAAACTTGGTATTAAGCTTCCTGATGATGAGTAGATGCACAAAGTTTATTTTGATTTTTAATTTGACCCCACGGTCATGTATTATCTCCCCCTTTTCAACTTAGAATTTCCCAATTTTGCCTTGTAACTCTTAAACCGTACTAGCTACAGACCTGAAACTTGGTGTGTAGCTTCCTTATGATGAGTAGATGTGCACAGTTTAATTCAATGTTTTAGTCGACCCACAGGTCATGTATTTGATTTTTGATTCGACCCCGGGGTCATGGATTATCTCCCCCTTTTTGACTTAGAATTTTCCAATTTTGGCTTGTAAGTCGTAAAACCTTCCTTATGATGAGTAGATGCATGCGTAAAGTTTATTTTGATTTTTGATTAGACCCCCGGGTCATGGATTATCTCCCCTTTTGGACTTGGAATTTTGTCTGCTTTAATATCAAAGTGATGTGGGGCATCCGTGTTCTATGAACAAATTTTCTAGTTTATTGAATTTTGTTCCTCATTTCATACTCCCAGATATTTGCCATTGTTAAGACATTTATTTTATATTAATATTATTTACTCTAGCTTATAGAAAGATTTGTGTGGATTTGTTCAAAAATTTATATATATGTTTATTCCATAATGTCATTTGAATCGTCTTGGTTACAAGTTTAGAATGTGTCTAAATCCCGTTTTGTTTCACGTGCTTTGATAGACAAGATTTACTTAGTAAATTATTTTTTAAACACCATAAGCCCAGATCTGATTGATGTGCATGCTGATCTGTCACGTAGTAAACCCAGTGCACACGTCACAAGCACCCATTTGTCAATCTATTATAATACATATAAAATGTGGGAAAAAGTTGAATCAGTTATGAATAAAAAAAAAATAATAATAATTTTTCCGAGGCTTGAACTTGCACAAAAGGAATGCAGGTTGAATGCATTTACAGAGCATGCTACCGTCTGAGCTGTGGGGACCATCTAAAATGACAGCAAAATGGATACATCCCTATAAAGCTAAAATAGACATAGTATGCCGACACCGTGACGTCACGTTGCCCTTGCCACTTTATCGGAAATCAACAGTAATGGAAGAATGATGAATGTAATACTGCCTGTATTTTCTGGATGTATAATCCGGCTGTATTCACCATTACCTGGCAGGTCTTGCAATAAACTATATAGCAAGTATTGAATCCAGGGAGACATTTGTGTTTTGGTTGGTGTTTTGTATATAGTGTCTGTGATGTCTAAAATACAATGTGGAATTAAAATTGAGTAACGTTTTGTGCCTTGAGAAAAATGGTTCAAATTTCAGACGTGTGTTTATAGTATGTTCTCCAAATTTGTATTCAAAATCAGGCAATTGATTGGCAGAGACTGAGCAGCTCGGCCTCGGGCAATCGATCAATAAAAAAGGTACAGACTAGACCAGACAATTACATCGAAAATATATATTGGACTATACTGACATTTGAGAATAATTTTGAAGATTTTTTTCTAAATTTGCTTTATTTGCCAGATACAGTTTTCCTAAATTATTTGTGTGATGTGCAGTGCACATTCCGTTGGATATCTACTCCGAAACATACGTTTGTGATCATCTTGTTGTTCCGTTGATTAAATGAGATTTGCATTAATTATTTGTTCTCTTATTTGCCAGGGCCCGGTTGCTCAAAGCTTCTGTTAAGGATTTAACAGTCTGTTAAGCTAACAGAGGCTGTGAGCAACTGGGCCCAGTATTTTATTTCTATAAATGGGCAGCCAGCTGAGAAACGGACTAGATTAGTACTGCTCCAGAACAGCCTGCACAAGTGACATGTGCGCAGTTTGATCAGTGGCTATACTGTTCGCCATTAAATCACTGAAGTAGGCCGTCACCAGCAATATGACTACCGTCCTACTAAGTGAATGTACAAAATCCCAAGGGATATAGTGCTAGTCCATGTACGTAAGTGTGTACTTTTAGTAACACATTTCATTTTTCAATAACTCGTGAACCGCCCAAGGTCAAGGTCATTGAGGACTTATGTTCACCTTGTTTGTATTAAGACAAAAATGTTTTTTCAATAACTCATCAACCACTTCAACGATTTTAATAATATTTGGCCACAATGTGTGTCTATGGATGCTGCTTTATTTTGCACATAGCGAGGGGATTAGCTTTGTTTAACGATGCCAGTTCTCGCTTTATTTTGCACATAGCGAGGGGATTAGCTTCGTTTAACGATGCCAGTTCTCGTTATAATTGTTTTTGGGTCCCTTTTGTCGGCCATCGGCGAAAATACAAGCTCTACGATTGTACAATACTCAAAGCATTTACTCTAATCTTGTGCCTAACTCTTTCACCCCTAAATAACTGGAATGGGTTTAGAAATGTAAATTTTTCCAACCAATCCAATCGTCACAAAATGATTTTCAGACTAATCCATTTATGATGGGTGATATTGTATGAAAATTACTTGCAAAAAAGTGCAGATCTTAAGGAGACGGCTCGTTACGAGCCGGTTCATCTGGATCTACACTGTTTGCAAACACCGCTATAGAGGTCTGTAGTTTTGAAAGGATTAAAAGTTAAAAGTAACTTTAGTAAACGTTAGACACAAAACATGGCGTTTGATTAGCATTGTCGCATAATTTTTAAAATTATGCGACAATGCTAATCAAACGCCATGTTTTGTGTCCAAAGTTTTATGTTCACGTATGTTGGACCCCGACTTGGCACACTCATACAAACTGTGTTGTTTGTGTTTATACCCAGCATAGAACATGTACAAACAGCACCTGCAGTCTGATAAGGATCCACGTAGTTTGTTATAACATCAAGTAATGCTCGGAGCACCTGATAACTTCAAAAAAATGAATCGACTCCCAACTCCATTGTTAAGTCATTTCTGATCGAGTTTGCTACTAGATTTTTTCTATTTTCTTTGATATTAATGCTGAAATACATTATTTAAAGCTAGGTTGTTTATCATTTGAAATGTTAAACAATAGTGGAAAGTTTGTTGATGAAATAACTTGACCATCCGACTCCAAAAAATGCAGACAGACGAGTCAAGTGATCTCCAACATAACTCGCTACTGGCAGCTCTGATGCTTTAACGACTGCATACAACTAGAAAATGGTGCAGACAACAATTATCCCCGTGTCAACAATTATCCCCTCGTCAACAATTATCCCCTCAACAATTATCCCCTTGTCAACAATTATCCCCTTGTCAACAATTATCCCCTTGCACCCTTTGGCACGAGGGTACATACCAATACTCCAATGTATGTTAGAAGCACCTTTTTTTCTCAATAACCTTGTAATCCCTTCAGATTTTTGTAATGCTTTGTTCTGCATCTAGGCCATACCGGAACACCCAGGGTCAAGGTCACT
>CM055269.1:68567481-68718973 GCA_029237695.1 Conchocele bisecta | reverse complement strand
GGGTCAAGGTCACTGAGCAGTTGGATTATTATTGTGTTTAGCAGATGCATTGTAAGACTTTTTCAAAATGTTCAATCTTTAGACCCATGACCTGTAAAGATGCCATTTCTTGTTTGGCTGGATTTGCATACTTCTCTGAATATAAACTGGTGACCAAATCCAGTTCCCATTTTATGAATTCACCACATGCGCTGTGGTGTACCACAAATGTGGCTGACTGGCTTATGGGTTCTGCAACCAGTGTAGATCCAGATCAGCCTGTGCATCTGCACAGTCTGATCAGGATCTGCACTGTTCGCCATTCCATCAATGAAATACATGTACGTCCTTCTTCCAACAAGCGGACGTTAAACCCTATTCACTCACTCACTCCATCAATGACACCCTGTCATGTTTCTAACAAGCAATACAGATCGTTATCCAACTACAAGTGCTATTTGATCAGGAGCTACATTGGTCATAAAACCCATAAGCCCATTTCTCCAGTCACAGCCACATAATTATTATATAAGTATCTCTGCATGTCTGTTAACATTGGTGGTATGTTTCTAATTTACATGTATTGGGCTCTTAGCAGTTATTTGGATAAGTTCTCCAGTAGAACTGCTGACAAATGTAATGGTTAAGGGAATGTCTGTAATTGTTCATGTGCGTCCTCTTACACAATGGGTATCTATCTAGGAAACCACAAGTCACATGTAACGTTAGCTTTTATTTATGGCACACGTTATTTTGGAACTGGAATAATGTTTTCACTGACTTATAGTTTTAACACATTAGATACTTTTGTTACGCAATTTTTCTCCCCCCTAAAAAAATTATGCACATCGTTGTTACCACTCAATGGAAACGTCTGAACCCGGTTCAAATGAGTGGTCACAAAATATAATGACAAGTATTTCAATTTTTTGTTCATACCCGGGCGTATAGGTATATTCAGCATGGAATGTGTTGATATACAGTCGAACCTGTGCTAAAGACCACCTCCGAATAGCAATCACCTGGCTGTAAAGGCCGCAATTGTGTTGTCCCAATGGCACAATTACTATATAAATGACCCTGCGAATAAAGACCACCTGTGAACAAAGGCCAGATTTTTCACTTCCCATAGCTGGTCTTTATTGACAGGTTTGACTGTACATAGTTTAACCCTTTGAACCCGAATGCCCGCTATAGCGGTTTATGCAAACAGTGTAGATCCAGATGAGCCGGCTCATAACGAGCCGTCTCATCAGGATCTGCACTTTTTGAAAGTAATTTTAATATTATTGAGAACAATTTGTTCCCCCTTTTCATAAATCTGAAAACCATTTTGTGACGGTTGGATTGGTTGCAAAATTAACATATCAAGATTCATTCCAGTTACTTAGGGGTGAAAGGGTTAAATTGTTCATAGAACAGCCTCGTAATTTAATTATGAAACGGATTCCAAACAATGTAACATCAATGCACAGGAAACCAGAGTTTTCATGTGTTGTGTAGAATTCATTATAGGAATGAATGGCCTTTTTGTTGAATTTATCGGGGTATAAACTTGGAAAAGTCGCGGGAATACTGGACGAAGGCCGGAAGGCCATTCATTCCTTATAATTCCAGCATTTGAAATAAATTCATCAAGAAAATGTGTTTATATTCCGTTTTCTTAAGAATTATTTTAACTGCGCCTCACGGTTACGGAAAGTAGTTGGCGTGGGAGTTTACTGGGATATAAATTTTGGACAGACTTTCTACGGGCCAATCAAATGTTAGGGAATTGTGTAAATATTTTGGTGCTGGAATTATTGATAAATCTACAACAAGCAGGCTGAACAAGTATAGCTACAGACCAGCGCCGTAGCCATGTTGAGGCATGCCTCGGTGTATTTTCTTGATTTTTGTTATGCTTTCATCAAAAAAGCAGATCATGATTTGACTATTCGTGACCATGTTTCCTTTAACGTTATTGCCTCGGTGTTTTTCAGACTCTGGCTACGCCACTGCAGACTGATGATATTTTGGTGTTTGTCAGTGTCTGTGTTAACCTCTTGATTGCTGAGCTTGTTTACTGTTCACACGAAAGCCGACAGACACACACACATTTGTTTTCGCTATTCAAACTTGTGTGATGGAATATCCTCCATTTCACTTTTATTAATATAAACATCCCTGAGTATATACACTAATTTCATGCTTAAATCCAAGTAGTTAAATTGCAGGACGCTGATCTGAGCTCAGGCTCAACCCATCAGACGTTGTTTTTGCATACATGTCAAGTTTGCCAGCATTTTCTTGTGAAGGATAATTGTCTTCAAAATTATATTTTGGAAAGACCTGGGTTCATGGTTGTAAACCTTTGGAGCACATTCTGTTCTCATGCTTGAAATCAGGAAGTTTGATTGATCGAGGCTGAGCTGTGCTCGGTCTCGGCCAATCAAACTTCCTGATTTTATGTACGAATTTGAAGGTGCTCAGAAAGTATGGATGCCTATATCGGTCTACACGCGTCATAAATGTTGACAATTTTTCTTCCTCCACCATTACATCTAATCTTCCTTGAGGATACAAATGCCCTGCGTTGCCATGGCTACGGGAGGTGTGTTCGATTGTCTTCCACCCAGAATGAGCTCTGGCTGTTCTTCTTAGTGTAGAAGTATGGTGCACTCTGTAATTATAAATACATTTGTTAGTTTGGGCGATAATATGTGTAATGCACCATGTCAAAATACACCTTATTATGCGTTAGGCAACTCCTTGTCAAACTCATGCACATCTACTCTAATCCAGTTTGCGAAATCAGGAAATTTACTTAGTTGATCCCGAGCTGTGTTCAATCTTTGCCAGTCAAACAATTTGATCTCTAGTTCAAATTCAGAGAGGCAGCTGTTGCGCATGGTTTACCCAGTGTAATGTATGATCAGCTCGGACCCTCCTGCAGTCTGATCAGGATTTAAATTGTTAGGTTCAGAGCTCCAGATAAGCTGCATATTTGCGTAAATACCCAATTAAAATTGCCAAAAACCCAATTTAAATCAGTAGCGAGTATCAAAAAGCAATAACAAATTTGTGGTACCTTTATCATGCTACAGAAAACAATAACCAGACTACAAATATAGCATATTTTTCTTATTTTCCATGAAAACACATCTTGGTATTTCATCAGAATTGTCTCCAAGGAGACGATTCTAATGAAATGCCAAGACATATTTTCATTTCGAAGCAAACTATTCGATAATTGCTGTCTGTTTATGTGTAAACAGTAGTGCGATTTGATTTTACCCAATTAAAATATTGAAATACCCAATTGCTTCAGATATGATTGAATGAAACTACTCAATTACTAATTCATTATCATGTATATTTTATGTAAAACACATCGAAATACAGGGTATAATGTGACTAACAAGAACAAACTAGATGGCAACGGCCCGCATGTCGCATGTTGTGTCCGCAGAGGCTTTGACAGTACATGTACAGAAAAACTTTAACCAAAAACTTTAACCCAGACGCACGTACGCCAATGTGCCGACTATATCATGCTGTCCACAAATGGGCGCGACTAAATTGAGCTTATTGATTTTGCGACCAGAGCAGCCGTCAGATCAATATGTGCAATCTGTACATTGTTACAGGGACGACCCTGTTCGCTATCATAATGAAGAAACCTTCGTTTTGCCTCTAACAAAATATTTAAATCTGTACCAAGCCCCATGTAATCATAAGCTACAATGGTCAAAAAGACAATAAGCCCCCTTTTTCTTTTGTCATCCCACAAATAATCGCCACATACAAATGACCCTGTGCTTGTAAACGTTTCTGATCGGGTTCCATAAATTTCTTCTCAAAATCAAGCAGTTTGATTGGCTGATCCTCAGCCAATCAAACTGCTTGATTGTGAGCATGAAATTAAAAAAAGTGCCTGATAAATGTTTTATAGTCATCACGTGCATGAACTTACGGCTGAGGGGCATTCCACAGGTACTCCGGGTGTCCAACTAGTTCGCTTCTTGCCGACCGGCTCAACCTGACGGTGATCAAGTTGAGAGGAGATTAAACAAATTTACAATTTACATCCGACAGACAGTGTGGTTATAAAACCATTTTAAACAGCACACCAATCCCCCAAAATAAATTATGATTGGTCGAGGTCGAGTTGTGCTCATTCTCGGCCATCAATCTAATCTCATTTTCAGTTTGTATTTCGAGAATGCATTCAGAAAGTTTTACATATCACAGGTTCAGATTTGAACAACAATTAGTCAAGATCGTCTTAAAACTTTATATGTTTGGGGTTACATTTTTAATATCATCTGTGTTGCAGTCTAATATCTCTTGTAAAACAAATAATATTTCAAAATTACAGGTTTTGACCTTCAAATTTTGGTCATAACACACATAGTAGAAACACTTAAACCTAAAGTCAGTTGACTTGATGCCATAATTGTAATTTACCTCAGCCGATACTGTCTGTTCATGATTGCAAATCACAAACACAAGTGTTTGTATGGTTGAATTTCAGAGGAGCCTCACTGTAGCCTATTTCATCAACATTGCAAAGTATACTTTCCTCACAAAGTATACTTCGAGGGAGAAATTTTCAATTTTAGGATAAATTTATTAATTTTTAGTATACTGAATGTATTACATTATCACAGCCATTTTGGCTGTGATAATGTAATACATTCAGTATAATAATTCTGCATACTTTTAATCATCAAATATATGCAATCATTAGTTCTGTATGAAATAATGCATTTCGGAAAAATAAATGATTTACTCCCTCAAAGTATACTTTGCTAGAAAAGTATAGTTTGCAATAATTCCAGCACAAAATTATTTACACAATTCCCTAACATTTGATTGGCCCGTAGCAAGTCTCTGTCCAAAATTTATATCCCAGTAAACTCCCACGCCGAACTACTTTCCGTAACCGTGAGGCGCAGTTAAAATAATTCTTAAGAAAACGGAAAATAAACACATTTTCTTGATGAATTTATTTCAAATGCTGGAATTATAAGGAATTAATGGCCTTTTGTTGAATTATCGGGGATAGAAACTTGGAAAAGTCGCGGGAATACTGGACGAAGGCTTCCGGCCTTCGTCCAGTTTTCCCGCGACTTCCAAGTTTATACCCCGATAAATTCCAGAAAAAGGCCATTAATTCCTATAGTGTTGGTGAAATCAGCTACTGACCTAGTCTCCATGGGGATCTACCACAGTGTACAATTTGGAGAGGCTCCAGTGTACTTCAATAGGGACAGAAAGATGAAAACAAATATCGTTGTTTGTCAGCAAGTTTTTGTATGAATTTTATTGAATTGTAAACAAATGGAAACACCAAAAAACATTCCCCACCAGACAATAACCTACCATATTGTTCCAAAGTGCTTCTGCTGCAGCTTCTTGCCCTTTTAGACTGAGATGAAAACAGTCGGGCGAGAAATAGCTCAAATCTGCTTTGTCCGAGTCGGGCTGAAAAAAAAGAAACATGGTAGACCAGGGCTCGAGATAAGGAATTAGTAATTGAGCATTGTCAAAATTTTAATTGTGTAAAATAAAATCACACTACTGTTTACACAACAGACAGACACATCAATTATTGAATAGTTTGCCTCGAAATGAAAATATGTGTTGGCATTTCATTATTCTAATGAAATACCAAGATGTGTTTTCATGGAAAATAAGAAAAAATATGCTATATTTGTAGTTTGTTTATTGTTTTCTGCAGCATGATGAAGGTACCATAAATTTTGTATTGCTTTTTGAATTGGGTTATATATTTTCTATGTGTTTTTCAATTGGGTTTTTGGCAATTTTAATTACGTATTTAAGCAAATACGCAGCTTATCTGGAGCACTGGTAGACAAATGGAGTCGCTTTTGCATTTGCTGTTGACAAAAAAAGTCTACCCACTATTCATGTATATGAGTTGAGCCATGTGGTTTTGTAACTAAGAATTTAAATTGTGCGATTTTTCGTGAAAAAATATTTACAGAAACTGATATGTTCTGGAAAAATAGTTATATTCTCCTCCTCATTTGATCTGAAAATTTCGTCAAACATCGATGTCATTTATGAAAATATCTTTTGTCAATATATTTCATGTGGTATGGCACATCTTCTTAGGTACAATATTACGTGGCATGCCTCATATATAGTGAGCGGGCACATTTGTTTTATCCAATGTCGGGTGCTCTTGAGGATGTAATGTGACAATAGGTGACAAACTATATGGATGGGATCTCATTCTTCAAATCAGTAGCCGATTTCATCAAAATTGCAAAGTATACTTATCTAGCAAAGTATACTCATTTATTTTTCCCCGAAATGGATTATTTCATATACAACTAACAACTGCATATATTTGATGATTAAAAGTATGCAGAATTATTATACTGGATTTATTACATTATCACAGCCAAAATGGCTGTGATAATGTAATAAATTCAGTATAATAAAAATTAATAAATTTATCCTTAAATTGAAAATTTCTCCCTTAAAGTATACTTTGCTAGATAAGTATACTTTGCAATGTTGGTGAAATAGGCTACAGACCCGGGGTATGTAACAATCACTATCAAAACAGGTTTTCAGGTCAAGCTCAGGTTTTTGAAGTCCAATGAATGCAACGCGATGTTAAACCGACAAATTCCATCAATTCTAAATTCAATGATGCCCGGAAAGAAGCACTAAGTGCAGATGTTCTTGATATTCCAAGTTCAGTAACCTGTTTGTGGCTGTAACTGGACAAATGGGTCTTATGAGATTTGTGAACAACAGTGTAGCTCCTGATCAAATAGCACACTCTTGTAGCCTGAAAACGTTTTATATCACTTGTTAGAAGCATTACAAGGTGCTTCCTTGATGGAATGGCGAACAGTGCAGATCCTGATCAAACTCTAGTCACAGTGACACATATGCCACTGGTCTATACCCTCGTACACATGTCTATCCACTGACCAGTACAGGCAGCTCGGTGCCGGTGAAGAACGGCTGTAGGACAACGGTGAAGTCATCCTTTGAGTCGTATTTACCGCTGGCCACCACCTCGGCCGTCGCCTCCCAGTACTGCTTTATCGTGGCTTTCAGTTCCTTCTCCTCATCACTGTTGGCGGGATAGGCCGCACACTTGCACTTAAAGCTGCGAATACATTGGTATCGGAATTAGCGAGTGATTGGATGGATGGTAACCATTGGTACCGATTATCATTTGTGAGAACATGAAATTAATTCAAACCGAGGAGGCGCATTTGGATTTCGTGTATTTCGTAATACTGTATTGATTCAATATTACGAAATACACGAAATCCAAATGCGCCTCCTTGGTTTGAATTAATTCCATGTGCAGGTGCCACAAAAATAATTATATGATAACAATTTCTAATATAAATTATACTACAGACTATAATCGCATGCAAGTTGTTTCACTAATTTGAATCTGTTTTTCAGCCGTAAGCCCATTAAACAATTAACTTTATACCAGATATTATTTATTGATATGATGAATAATGGAAGGAATTCTTGTAAATCTTAAATTTCTCTGATGAAAAGATGAAAGAATTTGTATGACTTAATGGGCATGTTTTGGTGGGTGGCAGGTGGGAGCATGCGAATGATCGGGGTTCATCCTTACCGGAATCCCGACTGTAGACCTGGTTTGGCTCTCACATACGTCTTGGCATTTTGTATGCAGACAGTTGAATCTGGTTATACCCTTATGTGAGCATTACGATTATTCGTAATCCTATTACTTTTAGGGGAAGGGGCCAAGTGGCTTTGGTGTGGTATGGACCTGGCACCAGGTCAGCTTCTACGTAATTTCAGGGTTGAATATATTTTTTCGATGTAACTATTCCGTTCTGAATTTGGGATTTCCCCCCAATGCAGCAGGTTAATACGGATCGAACCTGTTGACCCGGCCTTACATGACCTTAGCTGTTGATAGGCCGTTAAACACCAATAATTCCAGCACAAAAATATTTACACAAGTCCCTAACATTTGATTGGCCCGTAGCAAGTCTCTGTCCAAAATTTATATCCCAGTAAACTCCCACGCCGAACTACTTTCCGTAACCGTGAGGCGCAGTTAAAATAATTCTTAAGAAAACGGAAAATAAACACATTTTCTTGATGAATTTATTTCAAATGCTGGAATTATAAGGAATGAATGGCCTTTTTGTTGAATTTATCTGGGATATAAACTTGGAAAAGTTGCGGGAATACTGGACGAGGCCTTCCGGCGACTTTTCCAAGTTTATACCCCGATAAATTCCACAAAAAGGCCATTCATTCCTATAATAAACAAACAAACATAATGGGCGAGTTTTGTGTCAAATGCAAGGTCAAAACAAACATTACAAATGCTACTCACAAATGCAGGGCATCACAGAGCAGGTTCTCGTTGAGACGAGAGAGCATGGCGATGTCTATGACATCCACGAGGTTGACGAAGGCCCGCGGCAGGTTGGCGTGCAGGTAGTCCAGGGCCGCCCGTACGCGGTCGATGTAGCCCTTTGCACTGTACTTATCCTGTCAACCATTCACATGGTTCATGTGTTATGCGATATGATACACTTAACCCTTTCAACACTACAGGCCTGTATAGTGGTTTTGGCAAATAGTGTGGATCGAGATGAGCCGTCTCTCAGGATCTGCACTTTTTGCAAGTAATTTTCATACATTTTTTTAACAAAAAAACACCCCTTTTCATAAATGAACCACATGTAGTCTGAAAATCATTTTGCGACGGCTGGATTTGTTGCAAAATTAAAATATCAAAATCCATTCAAGTTACTTGGGGGTGAAAGTTTTTCTATGTGTTATATATTTTCTATGTGTTATATATAATATTAAAGTCACCAGTCCTGTAAGATCCTCTATTGTTTGAATTTCTATGTCCAGGGCAGCCTGTAAGCGGCCAATGTAGCCCTTCGCACTGTGGTTCTCCTGCCAACCAATCCGATTCTTCATGTGTGGTGGCTGGCAGGTTGGGAGCAAGGGTAAATTTAAAGATGGGTTTCACCCTTAACCGAATACCGATATCCCTTGTTTGGCCCGAGTACGAATCATACTACTTTTAGGGAGTGTGGCTAAATGACTGTAGCGAGGACCTGGCACCAGGTCAGGTTATTCTACTTTCAGGACTGAATATTTTTTTTTTCTGTAAATTTTCAATTCAGATTTTGGTATTTTACCCCATCACAACAAGTAAAATACGGGATTTGACCGGCCTAAACCGACCTAAATGTTGACGGGCCGTTAAACACCATTAAATACATTAATTTTCATTTCTGATGCAATATGATGCAATATGATGCATGTATGGCTTCTGTAAATTTTGGCCCGTGTAATTCAGACACCAATTTCACTTGCACTATTGACGTTGGCAATTCATTACCTTATCGCTACAGTAGGCGCAAAGGTCGTTGCCACCAATAAACATTGTGACGATTTTCCAGTCATTGGCGAAGTCTATGCTCGTGTCTGCCTGCATTCTCTTCACCAATAACACTGCCTGGTCGTACATGTGCCTGCAACATATGTTGGTCAAGGTGTATGATCACGTGGTACTAACAACAACAACAAGTACTGAAACTTCCAGAATCGATCCAATTGAAAGTACGTATTCTTTTATATTGTCCTTATTACGTAACGGATTTTGATGAAATATGGCGCATCAAACGTGTCTTTCATTTTGTGGTCTCTTTATTTTCGTCCAAACTTCTGTCGCTTTTGCGAAGAATCGATTTCCGTGTCTCCGACACGGAAATCGATTCTTTGCAAACACGACATAAGTCTGTTCCAAACTCCATGGACCACCAAATGCATCTCATGAAGACGCGTTTGCTGCGCCATATTTCATCAAAACCCGTTGCATATAATAATTAAGGAAAATATCAAATAATACTTACTTTGGCGTGTGTGACGTTGTTGTTGTTGTTGTAACCACGTGATCATGTACCTTGATGGTATACTCTTGAAACCGGGTACATCAAGTTGAAATACTCCCGTGTATTCTATTGATTTTGGGTGGGTGTAGGTGGGAGCATGCGATAGGTAATTTATTGAATTTAACGATCAGGATTCATCCTTACCGGAATCCCAACCGGAGACCTGGTTTGACCCTCGTGTACGTCTTTGGCTTTCTTGTATGTGAGAGTTGAATATGAGTATACCCCTTATATGTGTACATGTACTATGGTTAATCGTAAACCTATTACTTTAGGGGAAGGGGCTTTGGTATGGACCTGGCACCAGGTCGGGTATTCTAATTTCAGGGCTGAATATATATCGTTTTCTATGCAAATACTCTGTTCTGATTTTGGGAGTTTCCCCCCAAGGCAGCAGGTTGAATACGGGATCGAACCCGTTGGCCCGGTTTTAAATGACCATAGGCCGTTAAACACCAACAAAAAAACAAATCAATTGCTTTTGGATCACACTGTAAATACTAGTGAAACCTCTCTTAACCGGACACCACCGTGATCTTATTTTTGATGAGTTTCTTGGTCAATTATCTCTGGTGATAATGTCTGTTCGTGATCGCATAGCACACAACTATGGCCAATAGGATGAAATCCCTGATTTACAGTGAAACATCTCTAAGCTGGGGACCTCCCAGGGAGTAGAAGGTTTCACTGTATCTATTAATACTGTCCGTTTATACATGTAATTACAAAGTTGTCAAGGCAGATATACCCGATTTACACTGGACACCCTGGGGTGTCCTGTTTAGAGATTCCACTTTAACAAGAACTGGCATCGTTAAACGAATCCCCTCGATGGCAGCCCTAATCAATTAAAATAAAAAATAAAGTCCTCAGTGACCTTGACATTGGGCGGTCGGACGTAGGTCATATGCTAAAAGCAGCATCCATAGACACACATTGTGGCCAAATATTATCAAAATCGGAGAAGCAGTGAATTGAGTTATTGAAAAAAATCACCAAAAAAATCACTAACAGTTTTGCCTTACAAACAAGGTGAACATAGGTCCACAGTGACCTTGACCTTGACCTTGGGTGGTCGGACGTGGGTCGTATGCAAAATAAACAAAGCAGCATCGCTAGACACACATTATGGCCAAATATTATCAAAATTGATGAAGTGGTTGATGACTTATTATACCCACTTTTTTAGGAAAAAAAAATGGGTATATTGTTTTCGTCACGGGTGTCCGTCCGTCCGTACGTCCGTCCGTCCGTACGTCCGTCACGTTTCTTGTAACTCGAAAAACTTTTTCACCTTCATACCTACGCGCCTGATATTTGGTATGTAGCTTCGTTATCATGTGCAGATGCGCAAAGTGAATTTCGATTTTTGATCCGACCCTCCATCATGGATTATCTCCCCCTTTCGGACTCACAATTTCCCATTTTTTCCTTGTAACTCGAAAAACTTTTTCACCTTCATACCTACGCGCCTGATATTTGGTATGTAGCTTCGTTATCATGTGCAGATGCGCAAAGTGAATTCGGATTTTTGATCCGACCTTCCATCATGGATTATCTCCCCTTTCGGACTCACAATATTTCCCATTTTTTCCTTGTAACTCGAAAACCTTTTTCACCTTCATACCTACGCGCCTGATATTTGGTATGTAGCTTCGTTATCATGTGCAGATGCGCAAAGTGAATTCGGATTTTTGATCCGACCCTCCATCATGGATTATCTCCCCCTTTCGGACTCACAATTTTCCATTTTTTCCTTGAAACTCGAAAAACTTTTTCACCTTCATACCTACGCGCCTGATATTTGGTATGTAGCTTCGTTATGATGTGCAGATGCGCAAAGTGAATTCGGATTTTTGATCCGACCCTCCATCATGGAATATCTCCCCCTTTCGGACTCAGAATTTCCCTACTTTTCCTTGTAACTCGAAAAACTTTTTCATCTTCATACCTACGCGCCTGATATTTGGTATGTAGCTTCGTTATGATGTGCGGATGCGCATAGTGAATTCGGATTTTTGATCCGACCCTCCATCATGGATTATCTCCCCCTTTCGGACTCAGAATTTCCCTATTTTTCATTGTAAGTCGAAAACTTTCTCACCTTAATACCTACATTTCTGATATTTGATATGTAGCTTGTTATGATGTGCAAAGTGAATTCCGATTTTTGATCGGACCTTCCATCATGGATTATCTCCCCCTTTCGGACTTAGAATTTCACTATTTTTCCTCGTAGGTCGAAAAAAAATTTCACCTTAATACCTACGCGTCTGATATTTGGTTCGTAGCTTCGTTTTGATGTGCTGATGCGCAAAGTGAATTCGGATTTTTTATCCGACCCTCCATCATGGATTACCTCCCCCTTTCGGACTTAGCATTTGGGGAAAGTGGGTATATTGCGATGGCGCGCCATCGACTTTTTCTAGTTGAAAAATGAAACGACACTGTAACATGTTTGCCTTACAAAGTGAACATAAGTCCTAATGACATTGACCTTGGGTGTTTGGACGTGGGTCGTATGCAAAACAAAGAAGCATCCCTACACATAGTGTGGCCAAATATCAAAATCGGTGAAGCGTACGCACCTCTTTTCCACTGACCCCTTCAATTACTACACCACACAGTCTGATCAGGTCCGACAGTAATTGTTTTCAGATAATCATTTCCGATACTTACTAAATCTACTGCTCATCGCGTTATGAAATGCGAGTCATCTGATCAGGGACAACACTTCACAAGTTGCCCTAATTAACATGATTAACTGGAATTAAATATTCCGTCATAATTCCAGCACAAAAATATTTACATAATTCCCTAACATTCGATTGGTCCGTAGCAAGTCTCTGTCCAAAATTTATATCCCAGTAAACTCCATGCAGAACTACGTTCCGTAACCGTGAGGTGCAGTTAAAATCATTCTTAAGAAAACGGAAAATAAATACATTTTCTTGATGAATTTATTTCAAATGCTGGAATTATAAGGGATGAATGGCCTTTTTGTGGAATTTATCGGGGATATAAACTTGGAAAAGTCGCGGGAATACTGGACGAGGCCTTCCGGCCTTCGTCCAGTATTCCCGCGACTTTTCCAAGTTTATACCCCGATAAATTCCACAAAAAGGCATTCATTCCTATATTATTTTTCAGATTATTCTATTTATCAGAAATGGGTATTGTTTTTAGAAATAATATCCGCAAATGATGCAGATACTGATGATACTCATCTACACCGTTTGCAAACATTACGAGTGTTAAATACTAAGACCATATTTGCTTTGGCGGGTAACAATTAAATCACCGGTGTTTGAACAGATGGCCAGTATGTTTGGTGTCATATGGGTAATTTGGTGAATTTTGGGTAGATTTGGGTGGATTTTGTTGGTTTTGGGTAATTTACATAGTTTTGTGCACCTACTAATCATTACACACAACACAAATCGTCAATTATCTACACATTCACCGTTCTTAACTTTCGGACCCCTTTTATACTGTCAAAATACCAACAATGTATTAACGTACTTATATGTGTAACTTCCGTGACATGACGTAAACTGTATGTTGGTAACAATGCACCCAAACCACCAGATATACCGAAATAACCAAGAAAACACCAAAATATTAACCGAAGTTCTTCAAAACCTGTGAATTAAATGGGTTAGTTCAATGACCTTTCAATTAATACTCACTCGGATTTGTCTCCAGGGTTGGCGACGTTAAATCGCGAAATATCCTCATCCTGCACGGGCCCAGTACCCACCGAGAACCCCGTGATATTGGGGTTGTACATTTTCAGGGCATCTGTATTTGATATATTGCATAACATTTGATTTCGCAAGGGAATAACACGGTGTATTAAAATCATAATAGACGGTAATAAAATTAATATGCAAATGAGACCACTACAGAAAATAAATAGTAGGTTAGTGCCGTGAATGGGAAACATATCTGGCAAGGCTTAGGAAACGGGATGGGCGAGGCTTTGCCGAGCACATCCCGTTTCCGCGCCAGATATGTTTTCCCATTCACGTCACTAACCTGCTATTCTATTTATCCCGTCAACACCTACAAATGGCTTTAAAATGCAAAAGAATAACGCCAGCCACTGCACATATTCATACGCAATGATAAGGTCGTATTGACAGGATATCAAAAATGTTTCACGGCACCGTGTTTCACAGCACATACGCACTGTGTTGACGGGATAAAATGTGTTTGATGATCAATACATTGTTCATGTACGCATGGTACATATGATGATGTGCTTTAGAAATAATGTATTGATTTAATATGATATGTATTCTTCTCGTTGATTGGTTCCATTAGAAATTAGGCTATAATTATGACTTGTTTCAACTAAAAGTATCGAATGTTGACAATTATATGTGCTGATGATGCAGCACATTTTAAGTGAATTAGCGTGGCTAACAGAATATAAACTGCTATCTAAATAATTAATGTAGACAGCAATAACATTTGGTGCAACATGTTCTTAACATAAGTTTCACAGCATGATATCAGTTATATCCGATCGAAGTATACACTATGTTAGGATATACAGGGGCGGATCTGGAGGGGGCCCGTTCAGCCACGGAGTTTACGTTGATAGAGAATAGTAGGTTAGTAGGCAGAGCCTCGCCCATCTCGTTTCCGTGCTGTGCCAGATATTTTTCCCATTCACGGCACTAACCTACTATTCTATTTATCCCGTCAACACATACAAATGGCTTTAACAGACAAAACAATAACTCCAGCAACCGCACATATTCATACGCAGTGATTAGGTCGTATTGACAGGATATCAAAAATGTTTCAAGCACCGTGTTTCATGGCACATACGCACTGTGTTGACTGGATAAATCACAGTTTACCACCAGTTGGAGTCTGAATTTAAAAGCCGTAAAACACAAGAAAGTGCATTTCGAAGAGCTCAAAAATAGGACAACCCCCTAGTTGCGAACGGTAACTCTTGCAATTACTCCCGTACCGTCCGTAGCTACGGACGGTACGTGAGTAGATTGCAAGAGTTACCTTCGCAACTAGACAATCCCCCCGTTCCCCAAATGCTGGATCCGCCCCTGATATATGGGCTATTCTTCCACCATTCCAATAGTTGTGGATGGGAATTCATTCCTTGCTTTCAGCTTTTCGCGTTATCATAGTCGTCAGTGAAAGATAATTATCCACACCACATCATTACTTACTTGCAACGGTCTTTGTTTCCACGATTGTATTTGCACCACCGATACTGAAACATGATTATGATGACCCCTTAACCCAATACATTTCCTGGTACAGTGCAACAAAATAAATGTACATGCAATTGTATGTCCCATTACGCGATAGCAACGACACTTATTGTTTACCCTAGTTTATCGACCAATGAAAGAACGGCATTTCGTCTCAATTCATAGCATATTGCGACGCATTCGCCACTATGCATTAAATTAATCATTACATGTTCAGCACTATATTTAGAACTGGTGTTAAGCCTTGTCGTCATCAGTTCACGAGACGCATATCATATTCGGCCCACACACGCAATCACTTCGTGTCACACAGCCAATCACATCCGTGTATAGGGATTCCAAATATTGAATTTTTAATAAACTAATTTCTCGCTCGCGAGCTGTCGCTACGAAATTAATTTATTAAAAATTCAATATGTGAACTACAACTATATTACAATATTACTTTGTTTGATGGTGGTGGTCATGTTCATCTCGTGACAAAGAATAAGAGTCCTGTTTTCCATGGTAGCATATTCTTGTATTGTAGCAGTGTTAACAAAATGTGTGGTCAATTTCCAACCAAATGATATTTTATTAATTGAATATTTCTCCATGGACGTTAATGTTCAAAACTCCCATTTAAATTGTATTAAATTTCACATTTTACTTGATTGACACAACACATTCTTTTGCAGATAAACAATTTAGAACAGTTTGATTTTTTTAATCAAATATTCAAAATTATTAAAATTATTAATGATGACACTTTGTTCTGATGATTTAACAACACGCAGAGCTCCAGATAAGGTGCGTATTGATGTATTAGACGCAATTATTTTAGCTGAATACGCATTGATTATCAAAAGTGGGAGTACAAAATACGCACAGCAATGTGAAATTACGCATTGATTTTCAAATTGAGTAGTGAAAATACTGTAAAAGTTGTAAATTCACTTAATTGAGCTGCAAAAAGCAAACAGTGTTTGCTTTTTGCAGCTCAATTAAGTGAATTTTTTAATTTGTTATATATTTTTTATCATTTGTTCCCTATTTAGTAATGAAAAAAATCAATAATTCATTTGTAAAAGTAACATACGCAATGATTTTGAAATCAGGGTATATAGTACGCTTTAGACACAAAGCTCATCTGGAGCCCTGAACACGTATGCAAACAGATTTATACATTTATACATAGATGTGTTTTTATTTTGGTACTGAACGTCCGAAGGAAACGAAAATATAAAATTTGTGTAAGCATACTGTAGGCAGTTCCATTATTTTCAAATTTGATATTTGTGTCCTATTTGGTGGCCATTTTGAATGAATTGATTATTACAACTGGTTAATTGGACATGTGAATTTTATGTATCCGTCTAAATGAAATTCCCTCCAAGCTTGTACCATGTATACTCGGAGGTGAAGGGCTCTGATCTTGCACCCAGGACATTTCTCAATGTTTGATTGTCCTACTTCCGAGTCTTTCACCTGTCTATACAATACATGAATATTCAAAATGGCCACCAAGTACATTGTCAGAAGTGGTCAATATCTGCAAAAAGCATTTGGTACATATACCAACAACCAATTTTCAATAATAATAATAAAACAAAAATCATTTTTCAGACGCAATCAGATACAAGGCCACCAAACACTCATATGGTTCTGTCGGCAGAACTATGGTAGTGTTTGGTAGGCGTGTGTTAGCGGCAGTTTGCCAATATGACGGCCATACCACCAGGAAAGTCCCCGGTACTCGTTCAGGAGACCCAAGACCGTGGTAGCCATAATCCCCGTGCCTGCCTGAAACATGGGCAATCACAAACTGATCCTCAAAAGCAAAACAAAAACATGCAAGCATTCAGTTTTTTATTCATATATATATGGGCCGCTCTCTGGGAAAACCGGCCTTAATGACAAAATTTCGATTTTCACTTTTTTAAATTTTCTGATGCGGACACCTTTCAAAAACAATATTCTGAAAAGAAAATGCAATTATGTTTCATAGTTTTTATCTCACTTTTTGTAGCACCATGTGAATCACACACGGAAAAAAACGTAACGTCATCGAGAAAATTACGTTATTGAAACGGCGACGTTTGTACAATGCAACTCTAACAGCCTATGTACTTTGCTGATATTGATGTAGACATTACGTCACCAAAGACTAAAAAAACTAAACGGCATTCCTGGTGTTTGAAATTGTATTTTGAAAGTGTTTTTTAGATCGGCGAACGATCACAATTGGACGAACTTTGTATGGTTGGAGTCTCTAATGTATATGGTCATGGTGCACGACTTTAGTTTGAGCTGGCGATCAGCTATCGGCCAAATATGACCGATAATCCAGCCGGACGGCCTCCGATTCTGTGTGAGATTCTTTCGTACACGCAAATTTCGCTTTGGATGGGGTATACAAAATGCGAATAACTGAATAAATGCTGGAAACAGCGATTTGAAGTGAGTATATTCACACACCTAATACCTTTATCGATTGCCAGAGACAGAAGTCATACATTTAATCGATGTTTATTGTGTTTGTGCGAGCCGGAAAAGAGAGGGCTCTTTCTATAATGGCCCTATTTATACTCACCTTTATATAGCATATAGTACTGTACGAGACCAAGTGGGTGGGGTAATGGGATTTTTTTTTAATAGGCATTTTGTTGGTGTCATAGATCCGAGTCTTCTACCTGTGCGTAAATTAACAACGATCTGACAAAGTCGGACTTCTTAAATGTGTAAATATTGGAGACCTGTGAATCTGTGCAGTCTGATCAATATACTAGTACAAGAATTCCGCCACGGAAGCGGTGTCGCGCCTGCCGATGCATTTGACCGTGAACATTACAAGTAAATAAATGACCTTGACCTTGAGAATTTGGATGTGGGGGTGTGCGTAATGAAGCATCATCCCTAGACGAACATTGATGTGAAATATTATCAAAGTCTGGCAAGGGGTTAAAGAGATATTGTGAAAAAACAATAACTTTAACGCATTCCTGTTACAAAACCGGTGAACATTACAAGTAAATAAATGACCTTGACCTTGTGCGTAATGAAGCATCATCCCTAGACAAACATTGATGTGAAATATTATCAAAGTATGACAAGGGGTTAGAGATATTGTGAAAAAACAATAACTTTAACGCATTTCTGTTACAAAACCGGTGAAAATTAAAAGTAAATAAATGACCTTGACCTTGTGCGTAATGAAGCATCATCCCTAGACAAACATTGATGTGAAATATTATCAAAGTCTGGCAAGGGGTTAAAGAGATATTGTGAAAAAACAATAACTTTAACGCATTTCTGTTACAAAACCGGTGAACATTACAAGTAAATGAATGACCTTGACCTTGAGAATTTAGATGTGGGGGTGTGCGTAATGAAGCATCATCCCTAGACAAACATTGATGTGAAATATTATCAAAGTCTGGCAAGGGGTTAAAGAGATATTGTGAAAAAACAATAACTTTAACGCATTTCTGTTACAAAACCGGTGAACATTACAAGTAAATGAATGACCTTGACCTTGAGAATTTGGATGTGGGGGTGTGCGTAATGAAGCATCATCCGTAGACAAACATTGGATGTGAAATATTATCAAAGTCTGGCAAGGGGTTAGAGATATTGTGAAAAAACAATAACTTTAACGCATTTCTGTTACAAAACCGGTGAACATTACAAGTAAATGAATGACCTTGACCTTGAGAATTTGGATGTGGGGGTGTGCGTAATGAAGCATCATCCATAGACGAACATTGATGTGAAATATTATCAAAGTCTGGCAAGTGGTACAATAACTTTAACGCATTTGCCTTACAAAAAAAACCGGACGACGCGGACAACGACGACGACGACGACGACGGAAAAAGCGCCGACTATGGTCGCGCCTCTGCTAAAGCAGGCGCGACAAAAATTGCTATACCTTCATATAACCATATTTACAAGTGGTAATTTTAAAGAATAATTACATTGTTTGTTTGTTTATTGGTGTTTAACGGCCTATCAACAGCTAAGGTCATGTAAGGCCGGGCAAACAGGTTCGATCCCGTTTTAACCTGCTGCATTGGGGGTGGGGGGGGGGGGGGGGGGAATCCCAAAATCAGAATGGAATATTTACATCGAGATACAACATATTCAGCCCTGAAATTAGAATAACCCGACCTGGTGCCAGGTCCATACCGCACCAAAGTCACTTGGCCCCTTCCCCTATTTAAAAGTAATACCGGTAGGATTATTCTTATAAGGGGTATAACCAGATTCAACTGTCACATACAAAATGCCAAAGACGTATGTGAGGGCCAAACCAGGTCTCCAGTCGGGATTCCGGTAAGGATGAACCACGATCGTTAAATTACCCATCGCGTGCTCCCACCTGCCACCCACATTTACATTGTTATCAAACGGCAATCGTACGGCTGATTCAATGTGATATTTCATGTATATACAAACAATAATTGACCATCCAAGACACGCTATAATCACCTGTGATTTGTATAAAAAATAATCGACAAAATCACTACGTGTTTCTTTGAAGAAAACCGAAAAAAACAGACACATTTCTGAACCACTATGAAAACAACTGTACAATTCTGCCAAGCGTATCCAACGATTTCAAGTGTCAAAATCCGACGTGACGTTGGTAAAAAGCGTAACTTTGCGACGTCATTTTCAGGCTTTCATGACGTTGTCGTTAAGGCTGGTTTTCACAGAGCGCGGCCCATATATAAACAATGACCGCCCCTCATTAGATATGCAATTCAAGTTTTATTATAGGAATGAATGGCCTTTTTGTGGAATTTATCGGGGTATAAACTTGGAAAAGTCGCTGGAATACTGGACGAAGGCCGGAAGGCCTCGTGCAGTATTCCCGCAACTTTTCCAAGTTTTTATCCCCGATAAATTCCACAAAAAGGCCATTAATTCCTTATAATTCCAGCATTTGAAATAAATTCATCAAGAAAATGTGTTTATTTTCCGTTTTCTTAAGAATTATTTTAACTGCGCCTCACGGTTACGGAAAGTAATTCAGCGTGGGAGTTTACTGGGATATAAATTTTGGACAGAGACTTGCTACGGGCCAATCAAATGTTCGGGAATTGTGTAAATATGTTTGTGCTGGAATTATATACCAAACAAATGTACATGTAGAATGCAATTTAATGAAAAAAGAGTACCTCTGCCAATGGGAAATGAATGGCTACTGTGCAGATATATTATTTACCTAGTGAATGGATGAACAAATCTTTCCCTTACTGAACACGTGATGAGCATAATACAAGTATATTGGTACTGTACTTGTAGTACGGTATAACTTTACGGCGTGTACACCAGTGTAGATCAGCCTGCACATCCGGGCAGTCTGATCAGGGTATACGCTGGCCACTTTTCAGTCAATGACGTACACTCATTGCCATTATCAGCACACACATAGTGGATCCTGATGCGACTGTGGGAATGGCGGGTAGTCACGATCTACAATGCCTGGGTGTATCATGTTGTAAGCACACTTTGAAGGAGAAATTTTCAATTTAAGGATACATTTATTAAGTTTTATTATACTGAATTTATTACATTATCAGTATTATTTTAATCAAATATATGCAGTCGTTAGTTCTATATGAAATAATGCATATCGGTAAAAATAAATGATTACTCCCTCAAAGTAAACTTTGCTACATAAGTATGCTTTGCAATTTTAATGAAACAGGCTACTGATTTTCTTACCGTCATGGAGTCGCCTACAGCCCCGATAACATTGATGTCATACGGCGTAAGCTTGTGGACTGCAATAGAGAATGAATACCATGACACATCATATATATACTAATGCATATACAAGTAGTGTCCCTTTACAATACTGCTTGTCAACAGCGATATTTTCCAACTGACAATTATTTATGT
The DNA here is from genome assembly GCA_029237695.1 of Conchocele bisecta. NCBI lineage: Eukaryota > Metazoa > Mollusca > Bivalvia > Lucinida > Thyasiridae > Conchocele > Conchocele bisecta. The sequence goes on along the minus strand of CM055269.1, from coordinate 68,697,909 downwards.
TTTGCACCTTACTGGCATGACGTTCCGGATGAAACAGCAATTTTGATATTCCAATTACACAGTTATCTACACCATATTGCGGAACCACGAAGTGAATGACGCTGCTAATTATGAATGTGGTGCAGAAAAACAGAAACTAATTTAAAACATCTGGTTAAAACGTAAGTTAGAACCATTACAATCTTTAATTTCTTCACTGAGATTTCTTCATATTACCCACCTTTACTCTGAACTGCATAGTGAATTGTTTTCACGTGAACAACGGATTTCAGTAACTTTCTTCTTGTGATTATGTTTCAGATTAATGATTTCATTGAATGAAAAGATTAAAACAAATTGAATTTCAATTGCCATTAAGTCCATAATATATCCTTTGTGATTTTGATACATGTATATGCTATTTAAAACTACTTTTTAATATGTTTTGCTAATGTGACACAGAGATGCCATGGAGTATGGATTCAAGAAGAGAGGACGGGATTTAATTAGGTACATGTATATCTAATGCTCGAATGAATAATACACGTTATGGATATAGAATATGTGCACTGGAATGCTGAATTAAATGTTGTCTGCTGATGTCAAAGGTCTACATAAATATCAGAGCGCATGCGGAATTAAACTCCGCGTTTGCTCGTAATACTTACTGTACTAGTGCATTGTTCCATATGTCTCCTCAATAACTGTGAATGTGCAACGTTCGGATGACTTACCCGATGTGGGCTTGCTGATTGGAGGAGAAAACTGGTTGCAGTGGAAGTCGATTCTCGCCTGTAATGAAGATCAAATCAAAGTATCCACACATTCTCACACCTGGTCTACAGCGTTCGCCGTGTGCATTTATTTGGGACGCCGGCTGACAAAAAAAGGGACTTAGGACAGGCCGTGTAGGCCCGTAGTATAATTGTACTCTTAAAGTCAAGAAATTGATTTTCTAAAACTGTTATTAGCTACAAGGACAGGCCCAATTCCAAACTGGATGCATCATTACATCAATTACTTCCAGTCTGTGGCTGTGACTGGAGAAATGGGGCTTATTCGTTTGGCGACAAATGTAGATCCAAATCAGCATGTGCATCCGCACAGTCTGATCAGGATCTGCATTGTTCGCCATTCCATCTATGGAATACCCGTCGTACTTCAGGGGATGTAGATCGTTATCAAACTACATGGGTATGGATAAGGAGCTACAGCGGTCACAAATCACACAAGCCCCATATCTCCAGTCACAGTCACGTATACTCTAATGTGTGTACCTTCATATGGGCAGTGTCCTCATACAGCTTCGCATGTTCCGTGAACAGACGGACGAACGTCCTATTATTCGCCTGATCCTTGACGAAGTTCGCATATCGTCCATAGTCACCAACTGTTCAAGCAGACATTTGTAATGTATACATCAAGGTCCCATCGCACAAACTGTCCTTTATATGAGTTAATGAGTGTATAAGGGAGTGTGTAACTATTCAACCAATTTTAACTAGATTGGTCAGTAAGCGAGGCTTACGGAATACCCCCCGCGTGGGCCCAGGTACCGCTAAAATATGTAAAAATGTCCAAGTGTGTGGGCTTGTGACCTTGACTCTGGGCTTAGCGGGAGCGGCATGAACGTGAATTTGTCACATAGTGGTAGAGGTCCATTGGAGCAATACGTGTTTGAAATGTGAAGCAGATCCGAGCAAGGAATTAGAAGTTATAACCGATTTCTCTGATGTTAAGTTTTGTAAAGAGACTTTCTCTGATGTTAAGTTTTGTAAAGAGACTAAGTATGTGACCTTGACCTCGAGATCAGCGGGAATTTGTCACAGCATGATAGTAGAGCCTGAATGCATGAACTATTAAGAATGTTCAATGAAAGAAATAGAAGTTATAACATATTGTTCTGATGTTAAGTTTTGTAAAGAGACTAAGTATGTGACATTGACCTTGGGATCAGCGGAGGTTGGACGGTTGTAGATTTGTCATAGCATGATAGTACAACCTTAGAGGAATGCACAAGCGAAATACATGGAACAAGAATTTTCAATGAAGGAAATAGAAGTTATAACTTATTTCTCTGATGTTAATTTTTTTAAAGAGACTAAGTATTTGACCTTGACATTGGGATCAGCGGGGGTTGGACGGTCGTGGATTTGGCACAGCATGGTAGTAGAGCCTTACAGGAATGCATGTGTGAAATATTAAGCATTTTAGATGAAGGAAATAGAAGTTATAACAATATTTCTCTAATGTAAGTTTTGTAAAGAGACTTTCTCTAATGTAAGTTTTGTAAAGAGACTAAGTATTTGACCTTGACCTTGGGATCAGCGGGGGTTGGACGGTCGTGGATTGGCACAGCATGGTAGTAGAGCCTTACAGGAATGCATGCGTGAAATATTAAGCATTTTAGATGAAGGAAATAAAAGTTATAACAATATTTCTCTGATGTTAAGTTTACGGACGGACGGACGCACGGACGCACGGACGCACGCACGCACGCACGGACAGGTGGACGGACGGACGGACGGACAACCTGACTCCAGCATACCCCCCCCCCACAACTCGTTGCGGGGGGTATACAAATTGCATGAGCTTGTTATACAGGTATTATTATTTGTTAAATTACTGATAGATACGCGCGTTCGTACCAGGCTATTTTGCTATGTAAATGAGGCAGGACAATTTTAAATTATTTATATTAACAAACGCGTCACCTGAATAAATATTGTATCGACATATTATAAAGTATGATCATTGCACATCGATATCGAATAAATAGTGGATATTCATATTTTTGCAACGAATATGACATATGTTCATCTCGTGGTGTGAAATGTTCATATTGCACTCGTGCCTAACGGCACTCGTGAAATATGGACATTTCACACCACTCGATGAACATATATGTCATATTCGTTGCAAAAATATGAATATTCTATTTATTATATACCGCTCAATGGAAAGTATCATTTGTTTTAGACTGTATACGGTAATGCATGTGTATTTGCAGCCTATTTGGAGTCCGGCACTGCAGATGCTCGTTATGAATATATATAGCGGAAGTAGTCGTATTTTCACCGGAAGTTGTTTATTTCATCGATGAGAACATATGACTTTTATTTACATAGTATAATTATGTATTTCATGGGTAGGTATATAATCAATAGTTGTTCCCATCTTGGATCACCCCACGACCTTCATTTCAAGAAAGCTGGAAATGCTTAACCAATATAGCATCACTGAAGTTTTGCACATATATTGGCCGACCAGTTTTGGACAGGGTGTTTGAAATAAAAAGCAGACGCACAAACGCGAGGACAAAAGCGGTAACAATAGCTCACTCAGGTATAGTCGTGACTTCATGACTGTCTTGAAATACAGTCATGATGGCTTACTCTTGTAACATGTGTAAAGTGGCATTTTCCTGTAGAATTTAAAAAAACAGTGATAAAGTATCAAATTTGCATATTTTTTAAACTAAATAACTTATGGGTTATTTCAATATGCATGTAAATAGCAGTTGTGAAATATGTTGAGCTTTTATTGTTTATAGAAATAAAAAGAAATCATTTTTATTGACAAAATGCATGAATATCAGAGAATAATAAACATTTTGTTTGGGTAAAAAATTGTATTGAAATCAACAATAAAGTATTGGTGAATGTTTGTAAATGTAAACTAGGGTTCAATCCAAGTGTTTATACAGTTCGATGCTGTATATATTCAGTTTTATTGAAAAATATAAAATGCCAATAAACAAATAGCAGCTATCACGACCCAACTTGATTGGGTCGGTGATGTTCTCGACTAAGTCAGGTAAGCCAACTTGCCAGCTGGAAGATATTTTCATTTTCAAAATAGTTTCCATTGCGCAAGTTTTTGAAGCTCGCGCAAGTTAGCAATTAGTCGAGAACTTCACCAACCCAAAACAATACAAGTATAACAGACATGCTTTAACGGCACCTCTTGGAAATACGGAATCGGCCAATCAGAATCCAGGAACATTTCCTCCCAAGAGGTGCCATCAAGATAGGTCCGCTGCAAGCGTATTGGATCGAGTACTAAATGGCGGGAATGGGCTGCGACTATATTCACACCCGACAAGTAATTATCATAACTCCGTAATGGCGCTAACTGCACGTTTTCCGCTTTATAGGCAACAAGTTGCACTATATCGCTACATCACGCTACACAGTAAAAACTATGCGTAATAGCATTTACACTTGGCGCGCTAAAATATAGAAAAAACCTGCAGGGCGTTTACGTTCATAGTTCGCTATATCGTTATTGTGAGAATTCTGCAATATGACAACAATAGTATCATAAACTTACAAGTGTGCATTAGCAAAATTCTCAGGTCACTCTCCACGAATAGAAAGTAAACAAAGAACACTTCAAACGTGCATTTGGAAAGACTACTCTGTCATAACTCTTGTGTAATGCAGTGTAATGAAATATGAGTAGAGTTGTGTACTCAGAACTATAGTGGCGCATACATGTATGTGTAATGATACTAGGTATATGCTTGCAACTAGCTAGCAACACGTATTCCGCTTTATAGGCAATAGGTCGCACTAATCGCTACACCACGGTCAACGGTAAACACTTGCGTAATAGCATATCCATTTCGCGCACTAAAATATAGACCAGATGGCCGCGGCCCGCATGTCGAGACCGCCGAGGCATTTGATGGTCTCAGAGAGTATTTATTATAGGAATTAATGGCATTTTTGTGGAATTTATCGGGGTATAAACTTGAAAAAGTCGCGGGAATACTGGACGAAGGCAGGAAGGCCTCGTCCAGTATTCCTGCGACTTTTCCAAATTTATATCCCCGATAAATTCCACAAAAAGGCCATTCATTCCTTATAATTCCAGCATTTGAAATAAATTCATCAAGAAAATGTGTTTATTTTCCGTTTTCTTAAGAATTATTTTAACTGCGCCTCACGGTTACGGAAAGTAGTTCGGCGTGGGAGTTTACTGGGATATAAATTTTGGACAGAGACTTGCTACGGGCCAATCAAATGTTAGGGAATTGTGTAAATATTTTTGTGCTGGAATTATTTGAAGTTTGATGCCCAATACGTATACAAAGTTTCAAGCAAATCTGACTTACGGTTATAGAGATAGTAGGTATGTGAAAAGTTTAACGCAAATTTTGACAGAAACTTTAACGCAAACTTCTAAGTAATTTGACCTTGATATAGGGGCACAGGGGCCGCATGAGTGGGACCCAGAATGAACATATGGATGATGACTAATAAGCATATGAAGTTTCAAGTCAATGTGACTTAGGACTGCAGAGATATAAGGTATTTAAAAACTTTAACGCAGATTTCGGACGTACGGACACACGGACACACGGACGCACGGACGAACGCACGCACGGACGTCATTGTGATCACTATGTCTCGCTTTCCGCAAGCGGGCTCGACAAAAAAATCTGCAGGGTGTTGACGTTCATACTTCGCTATATTGTTATCGAGGGACAATTCTCCAATATGACACAAAACTATTACCATAAACTTATGTAATAAAGTGCGCATTGGCAAAATTCTTAAGTCACTCTCCATGAAGTAGAAAGTAAACAAAGAACGCACATTTGTTAAGACCACTCTGTCATAACTCTAATGTAATGCAGTGTAGTGAAATGAAATTAGAGTTATGTACTCTGTAGCCTATTTCACCAACATTGCAAAGTATACTTTCCTAGCAAAGTATACTTTGAGGGAGAAATTTTCAATTTTAGGATAAATTTATAAATTTTTATTATACTGATTTATTACATTATCACAGCCATTTTGGCTGTGATAATGTAATAAATTCAGTATAATAATTCTGCATACTTTTAATCATCAAATATATGCAGTCGTTAGTTCTATATGACATAATGCATTTCGGGAAAAATAAATGATTACTCCCTCAAAGTATACTTTGCTAGAAAAGTATACTTTACAATTTTGATGAAATCGTCTACATAACTAACAACTAGCTATCCGTGACTTCATGACTGTCTTGATATAGTCATGATGTCTTACTCTTGTAAAGTGGAATTTTCCTGTGGAATTTTCAAAAACAGTGATAAAGTATCATATTTCCATATTTTTAAATTAAATAACTTGTGGGTTATTTCAATATGCATGTAAATAGTAGTTGTGAAATATGTTAAGCTTTTATTGTTTACAGAAATAAAACAAAACATTTTGTTGACAGACAACATTCAAGTTTTTTTTTGGTTGTAAAATATTGTATCGAAATCAACAATACAATACGAGTGTATGTTTGTAAATGTAAACTAGGATTCAATCCAAGTGTTTATACAGTTATATGCTGGGTATGTACAGTTTTATTGCAAATAAAAAATGCCAATATATACCGAGCAACAGTAGAAACGTCCCACCATATTCAGGGAAAGATTGCTGGAAATCTAAGGATGGTGGTATTAAAACCTGTACAGAAAGTGAAGTTTGTTGCGAGGAAAAGATTTCGATTGACATCACGGCGAGCGAATTCGGGAGGGGTCAAAATCAAAAATCTGATTTTTTAAAAAAAAATTAAAAATGTTTAGGGCTTGATGATTTCTCTCTAAAACAAACTTCCACTGTATTCTGTATGATTAATATCGTGTGTGGCCACCATTTGCATGCATACACGCCATAATTCTACGGCGCATGGACGTGACGTAACGCAGAATTAGTGGGTTAGGCAGATTCCTCCATTCTTGTTGTAAAGCCCGTGTCAGATCTCGAATGTTGTCAATTTGGTGGTTAGCCCTCGCCTTACGACCCACCTCATCCCAGACGTGCTCGATTGGGTTGAGATCAGGGGAAACCGCAAGCCATGGAAGGACGTCGACGTTGTTACGAGCCAGGTATTGAGTTGTGATTCAGGCTGTGTGCCGGCGGGCATTGTCTTGCTGCAATGTTATACCATGGCCGTGGTGGCGAATAAAAGGCATTGCATGAGGAGTTAGCACCTCAGCTATGTAGCGCTGTGCATTGAGATTGCCCTGTATGACCACGAGTTCAGTCTTACGGTTCCCCATGATCCCACCCCACACCATTACACTCCTCCCCCGAACCTGTCCCTCTCAACCACACAGCAATCGGCGAATCTCTCGTTTTTGCGTCTGTATACGCGTAGCCTACCATCTGCATGGCTGAGTGTGAACCGAGATTCGTCAGTAAAGAGAACTCGGTTCCACTCAGCCCGCCGCCAATTCAAATGATGTCGCGACCACAATAACCTAGCACCACAGTGACGTCGCGTCATTATTTGACCGGTATATGGGCGTCGTGCTCCGATTGACAGCGCGTTGCATCGCAAGCGCCTACGGATGGTCTGCGCCGACACACCGTATCTCCTAGCCGTTACGGTGAGTAGTATATAAGAGTCAAAATGATACCACCACCCTCTGGAAGCCACCGGCTACACGTGGTGCCTCCCACCAGGTGGTGCTATAATTAATGACTCTTATATACTACTCAGATTTTCCTCCATTTTTATGAGAATATTTATGTAGAATGGGAGTATTTTTAATTTTCAAAAACACGAGAAGGGGGGAGTAGGCATAATTTTAATTTTTCCAAACACAAAGGGGAGTAAGCATAATTTTTTTTAAAAACACACCTACTGTTCGGCGGGTATGTATGAGAACATATTTTTTCACCATATTATGACATGAGAAGATACACCCTATTAGAGATAAGAATCCCTATGGTTATACTCATATATATAATAACATAATGGTTCTAGTTAAGTGTGCGTGGTTGAAGACAGGTAGTCACGAGAGATGTTTTCGTACCGGTATTTACGAATATTGCAAACATCACCGTGCATGGATGCGAAGAGGTTCCGTGTCGCCTCGCCCATGTCGACATTGTGGGGTAGGGACCAAAGCCGAGTCATTACTATGTCCACCATGTGGTGGCACTCAGGCTACTCATCGAATGATTAACAAGGGATTACGTGCTCGCAGTATTATCGTTTAGTAATATTCAAATCGAAAAGTCAGTTAGAAAGATAGAATCGATCTAATAAGTCACGGTGTTTATACAGCATTAAAACACTGTAAAAAAACATTATCAAACTAATTTTATAAAATATCACAATGGTGCTGTAACATTTCCTCCGACTTTATTTCCAAGTTTTACCCTATATCCCAATCAGTACACTCAATTTTTGGCATGGTGGCGCGCGCCTTGATCCTTATATCATTTTTTAATTCATATCTTCCCCATTTCTTCCACCACGGATTCAAACTCTAATTTGATATTTTCTTATCGGCCAACGCTTTGGACACCATAACGTCGATGCTATTTTTCTTAGACCTAGCGAGAACGGATATTCTATCATGTTTTCTACTTTTTTTCTCGTGTTTTCCACCGCCGCCCTAATTACCATACATAAGTGTTCCAGATAAAACGGTAATTCCACTCAAAACCCCTGCAAGTGGAATCATTACAATTGTAGATAGCGTTGCAGCAGTCCCCGCCCCACACAACACAGAAACACTTGCCAGAACCGTACTAGATGCTTCAGCTATGTTTGCCGCGCGCCTATATTTATTAGAGTGTCTTTTTCTATTTGCACATTCTCTAACTAAAATATCCTGCATAGCGACGATATTATTCAACCTAAAATCTGAACTTTTTTCGTTAATTGAATACAGTGTTGGTGGAGTTGAATACAGTGTTGGTGGAGTGGTATTGAGAGTTGGATACAGTGTTGGTGGAGTGGTATTGACAATTGGAAGCGGTGATTCGTTCATAGTTAAATTTATTTCAATATATTAGTATTTACACAATAAGTTCAATTAACAATGATACAATAGTGGAAGAACTCTCTGAGTCACCGATTTTCGTAACAAAGTTAATAACACTACCTTGTGAAAGTCTAATTCGATCATCACCGGCAAACGAAACCACCGTCGAACTATCTCCAGAGATTTTAGTGACTCCAACCCCCGTTCTTTCCCATCTACTACAATATTTATAGCGACCGCGCCCACAGGTTTTACCATTAGCATTAACCGAGCAGACCGACCATTTGGACAACTTCACCTGCAGCTGTCATAGTGTATCCCCATATTTATTACTCGCTTTGGCACCGAACGAATATTCATAGTGCCCCACAACCAATGGGCCCGCTTCTCAGCCCAAACAGTTATGACACGTTTTGGCGTTTTCATTGTTCGCACTATTCCGGCAAGCGCATTGTTTGCGTTATATGCCTCAGTACGAACTCGATTTACTTTATCATCAACCGCAACAAGTGATTCATCAATGGCGCGGATAGATTCAACCACTCGGGTTCCTAATCCCGCAATCCCCGTCCGATCCTCTGAGCGCAACACCCTATAAGCCTCCGTAAGGGCCGCCTGGTGGTCTTCTCGGACTTTCTCAATAACCGTTCGGGTCTCTTCCCGAAATTCTGTTATTTTTTCTCCTAGTTCAGTAAGTGCTGCTTCTCCGTTGAGAGAGTCCTCTGAGCGCAACACCCTATAAGCCTCCGTAATGTCCGCCTGGTGGTCTTTTCGGGCTTTCTCAATACCCGTTCGGACTCCATCAAGATCAAACCGGGTCTCTTTTTTAAATTCGGTTATTTTTTCATATAGGTCAGTAAGTGCCGCTTCTCTGTTGAGAGAGTTCTCTGAGCGTAACGCCCCATAAGCCTCCGCAATGGCCTCTTTGTGGTCTTCTCGGACCCCCTCAACCCCAGACTGGTCTCTTTTATAAATTCGGCTATTTTTTCATCTAGTTCGGTAAGTGTCGATTCTTTACTATGAGAGTTCTCTAAGCGCAACGCATCATAAGCCTCCGCAATGGCATCTGCAAGGTTAGACTGGTGGTCTTCTCGGACTTTATCAATACCCGACCGGGTCTCTTTTCGAAATTTGTTTATTTTTTTATCTAGTTCAGTAAGTGCCGCTTCTCTGATGAGAGAGTCCTCTGAGCACACCTCATAAGCTTCGTAAGGTCCGCCTGGTGGTCTTCTCGTGCTTTCTCAATACCGACGTGGCCGGCCTCATTTCGAAAATCGATTATTTTCCCGTCTAATTCAGCAAGTGTAGCTTCTTTGCTGAGAGAGTCTTCTAAGCGCAACGCATCATAAACCTCCGTAATTTCAGCCTTACGGTCTTCTCGGGCTTTATCAATCCCCAACCGGGCCTCTTTTCTAAATTTGGTTATTTTTTTTACCTAGTTCGTTTAGTTCCGTATGCGTTTCTTCACGACTTTGTGTATTCACAGCCAGGGCATATTCTCTAAGTTGTGATAGTAGACTCTTGTGAATCTCGTCCGTGGCCCTCGATATAGTTCTATTAATCAAGGCCTTTGTTTTTTGGGTAGTTAAAAAGTTGCCCTCTGTTCGGGATGAATCCCCCTTCTGCAGGTTCCAAATTATTTGAATTTGTCACCAATCGGAAGAACTACCTGGTCCGTATATACTCATAATGTTGATAATATATATTACGAACATGCGTTTAATTCTAATTTTCTTAATTTGAAATTTCTAGGACGACCGAAATCGGGTAATCGTTCTTCAACTCTCGCCCTTTATCATCAAGAATATAAATCTTCAACTCGTGGATGTCCCCGATTCCAAAACTTTCTTTCATCTCTGGGTGTGGGAAGTCTAACGTTACAGTCTCGCCATAGAAACAATCGCTGGCGGGCACAGTTTTCAGTAATGTGCTGGGGGATCCGTCTATCGTGTTGTACGATGTGTTCACCCGATCCAGGTGCACCCTGAGAGTTTTCGTGAAGGTGAAGTCCACCGGTTTATCACCGACGTATCTCACCCGGGGTAAACACTCCTTTGTGTTTGAGGAGTATGTCTCTCTAAAACCGAGTTGAATACCCAACCCCGGGGAGACCACTACCTTATTATCACTGCTGATGGTCATTGTTGCGAGCCCGGTAGCATTCGATACTGTGAGGTTGATTATACCGTCAAGCTCTGAGTTGACAAAATCTTTGAGCTGTCTTATTCCCCACAGTCCGTGAGGCAGCTTTACTTCTAATTGTAGTCCATCCTTCACATAGTAAAACCATTCGCTCTTCCCCACATTCTGCCATCCAACCGTGAAGGTGATTGATCTAAGGCCTACCCGGCGTTTTCCGCAGCAGTTGTCTATTAATTTTTGAAGTTCACAACTCCCTTTTTGAACATTAGTTATAGTAGCACACGTAATAATATCTTTCAATGGATACCAAAGCATTTAGCTTTAACTCTAATGTAAAGTACGCGGTCGGAGGTAAATACACACAAAAAGACGTTGTTAACCGCCTTGTACACCCAACCGTAACGGTTAGACCGGACAGTGGCTTTGCCACCAACTTCCCTAACATCTTTGAACAATATAGGTTGCCCAAGATTACTACGATGGAGGTGGTAAACGGCTGGAAAGCAACACCGATGCAGTTTTGGCAGAACCAAATAAATTTCGCTGTATGGTGCGCAACAGCCGGGTGTGGAGTTTCATATAAAGACCATCTGACATCCAAGAATGTCATGCTCCGAAGTGTCTACAACTTTCACGTGTATTATACTATTAGGAGGATTCTCAAAGAACTAGGTATTTCACTACCTCAAGACGACGCCTGGGATCCCATTTCCAACACATATAACCGTATGGCCTTTGAAAGACTGTGTAACGAATTTTACGTTTCAAAAGACGCGGACTGGAGACAGAAAGCATTTCCTACCAGCACCGGCCTCGGGGACGTTCTCATTCACGGCCAGTCCGGGAATTGGACACAGACTGATTTTAGACACGATCACTCCGGTGACCACATCGTCAGTCGGAACGCCGGGAATTTTGACCCCGCGACTATGACTTTCGGGACGGAAGTGTCTGGAGGTCGACACTGTGGCGTGTTTTCTTGTAAAATGTTACCTCCGAAACTGGCTCACGTCGATTACATACAGCAGGCTGCTGAGGTTCAGAACGCGTGGGGTACATTTATGTTAGATACGGGTCTAGGGTTCACGCAGGCCGGGGTTACTCGCGTCAACGACTCCATTCGCACGTACGTCTGGGCCATTCTCGGCGCACAGAAGCAAACTCGCAGTTCTATACTGGGCATGGGAAACAGCGTTTGATGCACAAAAACAATTTTTGGCACTTGTAGAGGACGCCATCTCAGCTAGGGTGGACCTGGAGAAGGCGATCCAGAATTATCAAGACGTTTTGCAGAATGCCAGCACCCCAGTAGACTATGTATTTGGAATAGGTCTTTATATGGCGCCGAGCAATATGATACTACGAGACGACCCGGTTGACGGTTACAATAATCATATCGTAATCGCCACCGCCAATCAAAAATCGGCCACAACGGTAACGTGAACACGGATATCATCAAGCGCACCCCCAACAGTGGAACCGATTTCATAAAACACAAAATATGGATACACCTCCCCCAATTCGTAAATCGAACCCAGTACCCCCAATTCGTAAAGTGGATGCACCATCGAGTTCCATCAACAGACCAATCGCGATTGGAGAAACACCAATCATCAACAATGTTGAAATTGGAAGCACAACACACGAGGAGGAGAAATTGGGTCTCGTCATCGCCCTCGTGGCGATCGGATTATTTACGCTTTGGTTGTAGGAACTCTCTGACAGAGAATAATAGGAGACCGGCGATTGCCACGATTAAAGCCCAGGTATTTTTGGCTAGCCATCCGGCCGCGTTTTTGATAATATAGATAGCAAGTAAGAAACGATACTTCCGATCAGTCCAGGTAGTGCGGCAGCCGCCTTTCCAGCTAATTTAGCTAGAAGACTGGCGAGGGCTTTTAGTTGTTTTTTTATCCACTCCTTGGCTCCACCGGATGGAGCGGGTGCTGGTGCTGGTGCTGGAGCGGGTGGTGGCGCCGCACCACCAGTGAAAGTTAGAACTATGGTCGATATAGTCATGCCGATAGCAACGAGGATGCTTGCTATCGTGACGCCCTGCTCTCTGAACAGAGTGCGAAGACGCTCACCGAGTGTCGTCTCCTCGTGCAGGACCCTCGAGATTGATTCGCGGATCCGACTTATTTGTGTGCGGAGAGCCTCACGGTTAGCCGAGGCGGCCTCCAAGCGAGCTTCTCTTTCATCCCGCAAAGACCGCAGGAGTTTGTTGATCCGCTCGGTAGATTCTCTATCGTCACCGGCTTCCTCCAGTTTTCTTTCTTCTAGCGCGATATGTTCATCCAGCGCCGTGAGTTTGGAGAGGTTAAGGACCAGTTCGCCCCGGACCGTTTGTAGAGCCTTATCGAGTCCACGGAGTTCTCGAAGAGGTAACGGTGGGTCATCGTTGAGTATTTTTCCCAATTGTGATTGCACGCTGAACGTGGTCTCCTGTGTTAATAACGTCGGTGGCTATTTGAGGGACCTCTCTGAGCTCGACCGTTTCTATCGCGGTGGCCGTCTTCGCTATAGTTTCGTCGGTAGACTTTAGGGCCTCTACAGCGCGGGCCGGTAATGTTGTTTTACCCCTCTTCCAATCCGTGAATCCTAGTTCGTCCCTTACGAATCGGCCACCGCCCGGGGTTCCGGCAATGGTGCTAATCGCTAGGGGTTTACCGGTCCTCGTGTTGACTATTGGGAGATTTGATGCTGCTTTTAGTCGCAATCTACCGTTCATATCAAATTTGAACTTGGAGTAGTCGCGACCGACAGAGGGGACCAGACCTTTTTCTGCCAAACTGTTGTAGTAGTCGTTTACAGCTCCCTCGAGTAATTCCCGACTTTGACTAGTAGTAGCGCCATCCAATTGTGATTGGATTGGAAATGGAGTTTCTATGGTGGGTGTCGTGAGGGAATCCTCGAAATTATCATCACCATCGAGGTAATCGTCTTTGTCGATTTCATCCATTTCAACATCGTAATCAGCCATATTTATAATTTTCTTAAAATTAATTATGTATTAAAGACAAAACCATACGGGTTTAATAGTTTCAATAATTTTGAAAAAATTAATTATGTCTTCGAGTCAATACGGTCGCAAACTCAATCCATACCGCAGACTGCGTGAGCCCCTCGGGGCAAAAGGCGTGAGACAGAGTGTCGTTATTACGAACAACCCATCGACGATCGACCAGAACCAGCAGCTCTTAGTCCGCTTCCCCAACCTCGGAGCTAACGACGTCATTGTGCCGGGTACTGTTCGCCTCGCTTTCACTATTTCGCTAACGTCGACGGACGCGGACCGAACCGTCGTTCAGAACCTGGGTCGCGCCATCGTCAAGAAGACCATGATAAAGATTTCTGGTAATGAGGTGATGTCGATCGACGACAGCGACGTCTACCATTGCTATCAGGACCTGTGGAAGACGTCACACGAGCTTGAAAACGCTGTCTATCAAGGTATTGACACCAGCAAAAATAAGAACGTAACCAAACTTAGAATCGGGGCTGCTAACAAGGTAGATAACAACGCGAGTGACAACGCGGTCGCGGGTGCTTACGGCAACCGCTTCTACATCCCGCTCGACTTTGAGTTGCTGGAGAGTCACATGCCCTACTATCAGAGTGCTTTGGCTGACCGCCTCGAATACGAACTAACGTTCAACGACTACGGCCGAGTTATCATAGCCAGCGACATGTTATCGACGTATGCGATCGATAATGTTTCGCTGGAGTACGACATGGTCACGATGCCCGAACTAGCACGATTGATCAGAACCCAGTACGCCGGGCGCGTTGCCATACTTTACGACCGAGTTCTTCGCCATCGCAAGATGCCGAAAAACAAAAGCGACACATTGTGGAATATTAACGTCAACGTACCGCGCCGCTCGATGATGAAAGGTATACTGATGTTGTTCGAGGATGCTCGGTTCGCGTTCGGTGCTAGAAAAACCGACAGATTCTATAACCCCAAAATCACGAAGGTAGAGGTGACGATCGAGGGAGTCCCCAATCAACTCTACAGCGCGGGTCTTCGCGCGCACCAGCAGTGGGATGAAGTAAGAAAGCAGTTTGCTGCCGGATCTAAGCGCTCTCCGGAGGTTGCAGCAGTTGCTAAAGACCTGCATCTCTCGGCCGTCTCCCTCGCGGAGTTCCTGAATACCAAATACGCGTTATGGCTAGACATGCGAGCCAGCGACGATGACCAAATACACGGTAGCGGACGCCAAGTTGAGAACGCTAGTGAGGGTGTGACGATCCAGATAACCAAAGAGGCGGACGGAGCCGGGCCATTGAACGTGTACTTATATATAATTACAGACGCACAACTCAACATCGAAGATGGTCGATACGTATCAGCGATCTACTAATTCTAACGATTTATTAATACATAATTTTGAAAAAATTAAGAAATCATCTAACGATTTATTAATACATAATTTTGATAATTCTAAAGAATTAATTAAGAAATCTAGCAATCAATACCAATTCACGATTGGAGATGCTCACTCCGCCATAATATGTGGGCAGACAGGATGTGGAAAAACGGTTTTCATCCTCAACTTACTCGAGGGATCCTACCGCGATGCCTTTCGTCACATTGTGATCCTATGTCCCACTGTGCGGCACAACGATACTTATCAGCGGTGCCCGTGGATATGGACCGACCCTGAGGTATACGTTATTGACCCCGGTGATAGGCTTCACGATTGGTTGCGTGGTTTATACCAAATATTTCAGGGCGAGCCCACCCTATACGTGATTGACGATTGCTCAGCCAAGGCGGCGATGACCAAAAAGAAGGACATGCTCTCCGAGCTCGCATTTTCTGGCCGCCATGCTAGGCAAAGCGTATGGATATCCACTCAAAAATACAACGCGTCCTCAAGGATCTGCGCGAGCAAACGAAATGGGTCGCCCTCTTTCACTGCAAGGACCGAGACTCATTCGATGACTGTCTTCGAGAGAATGACGTTATCCCAACGCGCGAGGAGCGCCTGGAGGTTCGACAGATACTTTCGAAAACTAAGCACGCCAAGCTTCTGCTAAAGACTGATCAACCAACTGCTTATAAAGTTATCAACTAAATCTAACGATTTATTTAATAATTAATAATTTTGAAAAAAATTGCAAAGTAATAAGCTATTGCAATGCTTAGCAATTGCTGAACAATGCTTAGCAATTGCTGAACAAATGCTGAATAATGCTGAAACAATGCTTAGCAATTGCTTAACAATGCTGAATAATGAACTGAACTGACAATTGGAATTAACTAATGTTAACAATTTGGAATGCTCCGCTGCGAGCTTTGTTGCGAGCATAATGGTGATCATAAGTATCGGGTGGTGCGCATTTATTGTTTTAATAATTTTGAAAAAATTAAATAAATATGTTAAAGTGATGAGACTTGTTAGAATAGTTAAATTACTAATTTTGAAAAAAATTAAGAAAAATGAACTGCGACGAACTTCTCGATCAGCTAATAGAAGAAACCTCAACTCCGACTGCCAACAATATGATCCGACAGAGCAATCGGAATCGGGGTTGAGTGCAACGACTCCGAATGAAAATGAAAATGCGGCGCGACGAGAGCGGCTAGCTGCGCTGGTTGCTGGGGGACAATCGGAGCATTATCTCGGTAGGCGTCTCTCAGTTGTTTTTCAGGTGGATAAGATGTCAGATGCGGAGATCGATAAAATGTATGCGCGATACGAATCCAAATTGGGAGCAGAGATGACAAAAACTCTTGGATCGGCGGCTATTCATTTGTACGCTACCGCCGTTAGTAGACTTCTCCCTATACCAAACACCGAAGGGTTGATTCACGATCTAGAGACTGACCCTTTTATAGGACACACTCTTAGAACGGCATGCTGCTCAATTTATCACAAGTTTGGAATGTACTTAGCTCCACTAACAACCGCGTTGACCACGGGTAAACACTGTCAATTTGGACATATATGCCCACGAACATAAGCTCTATATTAATTTTGAAAATGATGACACAAGACACACCCACGAGAGTGACGGAGTTGAACCAGATTGCTCCAACACAATCGAACCAGAGTGTTACTCCGCCACTGGATGACATACCGCATATAAAAAATCCCAAAAGACAGGCAGCTGGGCGGGCGGCGGCTGCCACCCGAAAAGTTAAACAAGATAAAATACTCGCCGAGCTTCGAGAGGCTAAACTCCAATCGAGATTGGGGACATCAAAACATCTGAATACAGAGTTGAGTACAACAACACCCCCAATTCACGAATTGGAAGCACACTCAAATTCAAAGAATTTGTCACCCAATACCAACTACCGTTGGAGTTGGGCTGAACCCAAATTCGTGAATTGGAGTTGGGTTGTTGGTGGTGGTCTGGCAGTTGTTGGTGCCCTGTGCGTTTGGAAATACCCCAAAAAACAACCAGCCAGTGTTCAGAAGAAAGTTACGAAACACCAATCATCAACAATGTTGAATTTGGATGCGCCCCATTTAAACATTGATCGCGACCCATTTTATATGCAATAATTATAACAATGGCTGAACAAGATGGTAAAATGTTAGTGAATGCGCTTTACTCGCGTGGTGATATCGGGTTTCAGTATCGGGTATGCTCGACTATCAAAGATGGCCCTAGGAGGAACCGCTCCCAAATTGGACTTTACTGTGAGAGACGTAGGGCTCGCGACCTTAGATGTAGCGGCCGCAGTTTGGACCCGAGATTATCTAGTTAAAGCTGGAATTCTACCAGTTAATATATGGAAATAAATGGCTTCAATCGCAGTAATAGTAGGTGGTGCGCTTGTAAACGCATTGGCGTTCAGCGGTAGCAACTTTATATTCTCTAAAATGAAAAGCTCGAACGTGGATGAGGAGCGTAAGCGTCATGATTTAGCTGTAGAACAACTCAATAGCGCAAAGGAAACATGGTCGAAAAACGAACCGCCCATCTGGACGGGTCAATGAAGAGCTTCGCCGCGAAAATCACGCCGCGCAAACTTTTCAGAACGTTGAAGAAGCCAACCGCGAGTACGCGCTGGCATATCCGCACAAAAGTCTCGATCCAATGGATCCCGAGCCCCAACTTTCAGATTTCTATGTACCGTCAGAGCCCCAAAAGGACCGCGAGATCGCGTTCATCATCGTGGGAATGGGTGTGGTGGGTCTCGCCGGCTATTATATTCAATCGAGATTTTAAATTAATTAATTAAAACATTTTTTTTTTTATAAATATATATATATAGAACGATGTTAGTTGACGAACTTTATAACGCTATGATTGATGTAGGCTACACTGCCCAAAAACATCGTTTACCTGGTGCAAAGAGTATGATTCGTCTGGCCCGAGATTGTCTCGAGGACGAAAAAGCGGCCACCCTTTTCGCAAAGCGGATGTTAGATTCCTCCACCAATCCTGGGATATTGGATGAATTAGATTCCCCTCTCCTGTTACAACCCAAACGCGATTGGGGCTGCAGCGACAATCGCAATTGTACTTCCAACAAAGGTTTATTATTACCGGACGAACTGGCGAGGGCATGTTGGAGATTGTCCGATATATTAGAATACTTCGCATACGATGAAACACGCGCAAACTTGATACCAAACTAACGCGCAAGCTGTCGAATACATACTATAGTCCACGCGGCTACTGGAAGGGACTCGCGGCCATCAAGAACCTCGCGGCGGCGACCAAGGTTTCAGAAAACGCTGTCAAGGAATGGCTCAAGAAGCAGGCCATCTGGCAGATCTATTTACCCGCGCCTCACAATATTCCGCGCCCAAAATTCGACGTTCCGGTGCCGAACCAAGTTCACCAAGCGGATCTCCTGTTTCTCCCTCACGATCGCGTCGGTCACAAAACGTACAAGTACGCACTGACAATCGTTGACGTAGCGAGTCGTTATATAAGGGGGCTGAGCCGTTGGCCACTAAAGAGTCTAAGGAAGTGGCCGAGGCTCTTTCCCGAATATATAGAGGAGTCCTCTCAAATGGCCGAATCTTCTCCAGGTCGATCCCGGCCGCGAGTTCATGGGCGCGGCGGCTCTCATCTATTGTCTAAGCATAAAGTTTCTATCAGACGCGGCCGCGTCAACATCCACCGGGGACCAGGGGATCGTGGAACGCTTCAATCGAACCCTGGCTGAGAGACTGTTCGGACATCAATACGCTAAAGAACTTGTAGACCCTCATTCGCGATCGACCGAGTGGGTGGCCAGACTGCCCGCCGTGGTCTCCACACTGAACGGAGAGGTGACCAGATTGATAGGTAAGAAGTCTGTAGATGCTATCAAGTTTAAAAGGGTGACGAGCAAGCCCTCTGCCGTCTCGCGCGGGCGACCAGTTGGTTTAGAGGAGCAGCGACTTCCATCAGATATTGACGTCCGGTACCTCTATCAACCGGGAGAGCTCGAAGGTGGCAGCCGCCGCGCGACTGATCCCGTGTGGTCAATGAATGTATATCATCTGGATCACTCTATTACCAAACCTGATGAGCCCGTGCTCTATTATTTGACTGATGGTCCATCTCGCGGTTTTGTTCGCGAAGAACTTCTTATGGTGCCTTCTGACACCCAGTTACCCCCGGATCGTTAGAGTCTTTAGTATTCTATCCTTTTTTCAGAGTTCTTTTTTTTTACCTATCCTATAGGCTCTGTGTGCAACCCGTCTTCCATCACTCTCCTCTTGTCGTAGTACGCCGAGAGTCCTAATTTTGTTGACAGTACGTCTTCATCACCCCGTTAATCATTCGGAATCCCCTGTTCTCCGCCATATCCCTACCCCCTTCGAGAGCACTACTTATACCTTTCCCAAGTCAGATCGTTAGATCTCTTCGACATCCCCTTGGCCGAGTGCTTAGATTTTCCATCACCACTCACGTAGTAACACTTGCTACACAGAGCGATGGCTCTATCTCCCTCGAATTCCAGCTTGAACAATCCCGGAGTTCTGTTGCTCCACGCGTCCCACGCCAACCACTCGGTCTTCTCCTTATTAAACTTTCTCTTCATATTCTTTCTCACCACCGCCGCCAGCGTCTTCTCCGACAGCGCGAAGTACATGCTGTCAGTGTCCATCTGTATCAGTTCGAAATCTCCGCGATCCACGTACGTTTGTCCAAGAAATCGTAGTAGAACTCCAGCATCCGGAGCTTGGCCAACTGGTTAGACCGCTATGCCACACTGAAACGGTCTGTTGATCACCACTCGATTCTTCCTGCTCGATATCTCGTAAGCCTCCCCAATCTCCTCCAGGTCTTCGAACCACGCCGACCTCAGTGCCCGGTCGACAGTCTTCTCATCCTTCGTATATGTGGTGTTCAGGTGTCTCTCTTGTGCCTCTATTAGCTTGCCACAACACGCGTTGCCAACCAGTTTGAATATCTCCGCCAACACCTTCTTGCTCTTGTCTACGTCCCCCGTCCGTCTGGCAGCGGTGACCTCTTCCACGAACCACTGAAACGGTTTGCCGGGCGTGTAGTCTCATCACCCTATGCACCGCCTTGATGATCAGACCGTGCTCCAGATACCACTTTAGCAGTGGGGAGTATATGATCATCTTCTTGGCGGACATTGCCCCCACGAGCTTTCTCTGTCCTTCGACCCTTTTCCTCCCGGGTACCGGCCAGGTAGTCCTTCATGTGCTGCGGAACATCGTTCTCATCGATTTCTTGATTAACGAACAGCGGTGACATTTCCGAGAACTTGTCTCTCAACGTTTCCGGGACCTCTATATCCAAACTCCGCAAATCCGAACCACTTTTCACTCCTGACCTTCCTCACGAAACAGTCTATATACGACTGTCTTTCCGGGTCGTCACACGTCCATATCGTCTCCTCCCGCACGGCATGTCTTTCGACAGGGTAGACAGATACAGTGCATTGGCGTCGTACCCCATCACCGCCTTGCACATCTTCTCCTCCCGACTACCTACCTGACCCCTGATCGTCGACCTGCCAGCCTCTGCGTATCTGGAGAACACTATGGACGGACCACCGACCAATCCCTGCTTCATCATCTCATAAGTTTCAGATTTCGGTGACCACAGCTCGGGTGTGTCCGCCTTCCCATCGATCGTCCCACGAAGTAGGTACTGAAGGGAAACACCGGGCAGAGACACAGCATCCTTGAGTATATCCACACCTCTTCCTCTGTAGAACTCCGTCATCTTATTTAGAGCCTCTAGGAACGGTCCGACATCCAAGTCGTTGTAGTGTTGCAACCATTCTTGAACGTCTTCATCCCATTTTCTTGAAATACCTTCTTACACTCTTTCCACTCGGACAACGACAGTAGGAACTCACCCTTCAACTTCGAGTACCACTCGGGATAGTCTGGCAGCCCCGGATGGTCGAGCTTGTCCGCGCTATCGAACCACTCGTACGGGAAGTGAGACTTTATCATTTTACAGTCGTACGCCTTAACCCACCGGTCGTACGTGGTACCGGGTCCCAGATACTGGATGATGTCGAGAAATCTAAACTCCGGGGTAAACAGAAACATCGTCGTGCTGGCTCTCTTTCCGACCATCACCTTAGTCACGGTGGCCGCCAACTTCTCGACAAAGTACTGCTTGATGAGGTTCAGGTCGTACCTGCTACAGTTGAACCCCACCACCGGGACTTGATCAATCCAAGAGACAATCTTTGCTTGCTGAGACTTCGATAGCATATCTATATCGGCCGGCAGATACTTCTTCCTAACCCCCTCCCTGATTGCCTTGCCTCTCATCTGTAGCTCGGTCACGAACTTCTCTACTAGCGTGTCAGGATCTCGTTCGCAGATGTGGGTTATCCCTTCATGCATCGTATCCCCCAAAGACACAGATATAGGAACGTGCTCGACCTCGAAGGTCAGGTCTTTGGTGGGTTGAGTGGTTTTTGACTTGTCGAGATACGCCTCGAAGTCATAGACTATCTGGTGAGGGTACAGAGTCGTCTCCTCCTCGCGCGGTGATTGTGGATAGTAGGTATTTTATTATCAAAATTATCATTCAAACCACTCGCACTCCCACATCACCACCAGCTCGTAACCCGCCTCCCTTATCTTGGCGTCTCGAATTTTCGTCTTCCTGTACCTACTATACAGCGCTGTCTTACCGTGATGAATCGGACACCCGTGCCAGTAGCATCCGTGAAACTGAAACACGGTCTTGGTCTCGTGACAATATCCATCGACAGGATCGCCGGCCACCACCTCTCTCCACCGTGACCGCATCTCGCGTGATGTATGTGCTTTCCCAATCTCTCTTCTTCTCTGCTCAACCATTGAATCGATCTCTCGCTCGCTGACCCCTTGGGATAGAACGCCTTCTCGTATGCAGACTGTGGTCTCTCTACGATCTTACCTGGACATGTCACCACGGTCTTCCCACCCATGCAGGTGGTCGCGTGCCTGTGCATGTTACACGACTTTGTGAACCGTTGTTGGCATCCGGAGCACCCGTACTCGTTCGTCATCTTGCGGAGGTTCGTTATGAGGAAAGAGTGACCTCCAAAACATTCCTATCGTCATTGTCTTCTCCCCAACCCACATCGTAATTTCTTTGCCGGAACCTTCATGAGATACCACACTCCCTCGTCGGTGGGCTCGTAAACGCGAATGCACTCTTGAAGTGCTCTTCGACCTTCTTAATATCTTTCAAGGGAATTCCTTACTATCCGGTCCGTTATCGTGACCGAGATATTCGTTAGCTAGAGTTCGTGCATTCTCACAACAGCGGTCTGGTCTCCCTCCACGGTGGATGGCTATGCACCTAAACAGACACAAGTAGTCGTCGTACGTGTCGACGGAATACATTCCTTTTTCTGTCTTAACCAGTCTGGGAGTTTTCCCGCTCCCATGAGAAGTTGTTGAGCGTCGATGATCATCTTCACCTCGACCGATATCCAACGAACGAAGGTCCATTTTGTGTTTGGTCTCTCAACTTTGTCGATGTCCATTCGACCTTTCTCTCTATCGGATATCCAACTCTCGGCTTTGGCGATCTCGTTTATCCACGGACTGCCCTTTGATTGTTTGTGATAGATCATAGTAGCGTCGGTCTATGTTCCTAATACGATACGAGCACGAATACCTCAGATAACACGCCGTGGTCATCTCTGGACGAATTTTATTCATTATGCGATTAGCGATCTCCCCATCTACCCCCCTCTCGAAAGTCCATACTATCTTCCTCCTACCCTATCAACAGTTTCCCTAACTTCGGCTTCTTCGGCGAGAATCCTGGGACCCTCCTCCACCAAAGCTCTGGCGATATCTCTCCTACTCTTAGGAGGTCTCCCAACCAAACCCTTGATAAATCTTATTGTAGTGTGCCTTGAATAGTGGTTTTCTACGCGCGCTGGGATCTTCTTTTACACGCTGCGCGTAAGCGGTGGCGCGCAGACTGGCCGCGTCGTCTTGTTCTCCAATTTCTCGGAGTGTTTTTCAGGGTCAGCGGGCAGTGTCCGGTCGAAACCGCACGTCGCAGCCTCTCCTCGTAGACGATGGCTCGCGCGTCACTTATCCTATCTGCTATATCTTTCTTGAGTCTCAAACCTCTTAGGGAAATTCCCCAACTCTTAGCTTGCTCTCTCATTTGTTTTATGGTAGGCATTATACTGAGTATAACCAATAGATTTTTTATCTTCAATAGGGTGTAATTTTATTTGTAATAAATGTATGACAGATTGCTGTAATATACTGAGTATAACCATAGGGATTCTTATCTCTAATAGGGTGTATCTTCTCATGTCATAAATATGGTGAAAAATATGTTCTCATACATACCCGCCGACAGTAGGTGTGTTTTTAAAAAAATTATGCTTACTCCCCCTTTGTGTTTGAAAAATTAAAATTATGCCTACTCCCCCCTTCGTGTTTTGAAAAATTAAAATTACTCCCATTCTCATAAATATTCTCATAAAAATGGAGGAAAATCTGAGTAGTATATAAGAGTCATTAATTATAGCACCACCTGGTGGGAGGCACCACGTGTAGCCGGTGGCTTCCAGAGGGTGGTGGTATCATTTTGACTCTTATATACTACTCGGTGTCTGGTAAACGACGCGGACGTAAGTGTGGGTTAACGCGATGTATCGGTCAGTCCTGGCGGTGGTGGCACGGGAGTGACCGGGGCTGGGACGATCGTCAACAGTCCCAGTCCCAGTCTGTTGATACCGGGTCACAAGCCTCTGTATGGCCTTCCGACAGCAGCCGAACCTGCGGGCCACGGCACTGGCCGTCATTACCGCGTCCAGCATTCCAATTGCCTGATTTCTTTCAACTTTAGACAAGCGTGGCATGATGAAAACAATGAAAAACAAAAACTTTTTTAATTTTCGGATTAGCCTGTGTCGCGAGTATCATACGACGTTGACTGAATTAATGTATCGAGTACAGGTATAGCGCGCACGTGCAATAAGTGGAAATAAACGTTCCGGTTGGTGACCGTTTTGAACCTCGTGTATTTGGTAGAAACTTAACACGGGTGTATTCACAAAATGACCAGTGTCTCGCATGTACATTCACATAATGTGTAACATAAACATATCCACAGATATGTCGGTTCAAAAAGTGGGACGTTTCTAGTGTTGCTGAGTATACAAATAGCAGCCATCACGACCAACTTGATTGGGTCGTTGATGTTCTCGGTGATGTTCTCGACTAGCAACTAACTAGCTTCGATAGTCCCTCCTCTATGCAGAATATGGATGTTTTTTACTATTTCATAATGTCTTTTATATTTCTGTATACGTCGACGGATACAGAAAATATAAAAGACAGATGAAATAGTAAAAGTCAATACAGAAAATATATAAAAGAAAGATGAAATTGTAAAAAAAACATCCACTGAGCCGAGATTATGTAAGCTAGCAAATATCTATTAATTTTCTTTAGTACTTAATAAATTGTCTTTTCCGACAAATGGAGACCGGCAATGTATAATTGTAAACGTACATACCTGTGCCGTGAACAACCGCTAGGACGAGCACCAAATACCACCGTAGACCGTCCATCGTTGTCAGTTTCTAATCACTAATGAGCGACATGTACACTGTGGCTGGTTATCTCCCTTCTGGTGCAGCCGTCACGTGCATTAATTTCCTCGTGCTTTCCATTGTTCTGTATGGGGTCGCACATGTCTGACCCCGAGATATAGAATGTTCTCATACATCAGCTGATATGCTTTATCGGAAGGGGGATTTTCACAAATATATTACATGTATTTTTATTTGATGTTAATGATGACATGCCTTTAGCAATGTTTGCCATTTTGCAATGTCATTTACAAACTAAATATACATTGGAAACTGGTGAAATATTCAATAATACAATAAAATACCACTTGTAATAAGCCATGTTATCTGATGATAGAGTTTATCACTCGATAAAACGGCTCGTAAGAAAACGTCATGTGCGCAGTGTGGATTCGTGTTTATAGCATAGCAAAGCACTGGGCGCTGATTGGGATCTATAGTCCGTTTCACGAAAGCTGCCCAAATTTTACGGCCATATAAACAATTCAAAAACAATATTTTTTTCGATAATATTAAATTAAAGGAAAATTTAAGAATGAGCCTTTTTTTTATTTCGTGAAATTTGGTCAAATATTGATTTTATTGCGAAAAAAAATTCCCCATGTTAAATCCCCATAGACATCTTCACGGAGTGAAGATGTCTATGGGGATTTAACATGGGGACATTTTTTTGAATTTTAGAAATACTGAACCGATTTTTAAAATTTAACTTTTTGTTTTCTTAGTTAGATCATATCCAAGCTATCTAGTCAGGTTTCGGAGTCAATTTCCAAAATTTTTCGTTTTTTGACTCCTCCCACACTTCCTTACCACTTTTTCCCCCATGTTAAATTCCCATAGACAAATCAATTTTTCGTAATAAAACCAATATTTGACCGAATTTCACGAAATAAAAAGAAGGCTCATTCTTAAATTTTCCTTTAATTTAATACTATCGAAAAAAATATTGTTTTTGCATTGCTTATATAGCTGTAAAATTTGGGCAGGTTTATATCTACTTAAATTTAAGAGGTCAGTGGAAGAAAGGGTCTGGGCTGAACGGCAAACAGCGCAGATGCAATAGCCGGGCGTTAACCATAGACACACTGGGCTTAAGCTACATATCCCTGAGTACAATGCATGTACATATATACATGAACGTGTAAATACAATAAGTTTACACCGTATGACCCCGTTCAGATAGATAACCTGCGAGGTAAAACCCCGAAAGACCACTAGACAACGATAATCACGAACGAGTTTTGTGTTCATCGATTCAGAAAATCGCTATAATTTAGAAACACTCCAGTGTGTCTTTTTAGGTAGCGTGTTTTTGGTATTGGGTAGAGTCATTTTGAAAGAAAAATACCAAGTTATTTACACTTATTCCGTAAATGTTGTGTACCCAATGCTTCGCAGATATCAACATGCTTTCCTCTGATGGTCCGCTATCATTCTGTAACAATTCCACGATCATGGGCCCTGCTAAACAAGAGTTCAAAGTCGCATACTCTGTTTCCTTTCACGTAACTGCTTCCTATTTCACACATGCATTCCTCTGATGAGTCTATATCACGCTATGACAAACCCATGAGTCTCCGTCCCCCCACTAAACCCAATGTCAAGGTCACCTACTTATGCATTTTAGAATCACTTCAATACCCTAACGCTTGGTACATTTCTTATACGTTCTGCTTCCTTTTACATAGCTACTACTTCATATTTCACACATGCATTCCTCTGATGAGTCTATATCACGCTATGACAAACCCATGAGCCTCCGTCCCCCGCTAAACACAATGCCAAGGTCACCTACTTATGCATTTTAGAATCACTTCAATACCCTAACGCTTGGTACATTTCTTATACGTTCTGCTTCCTTTTACATAGCTACTACTTCATATTTCACACATGCATTCCTCTGATGAGTCTATATCACGCTATGACAAACCCATGAGCCTCCGTCCCCCGCTAAACCCAATGTCAATGTCACCTACTTATGCATTTTAGAATCACTTCAATACCCTAACGCTTGGTACATTTCTTATACGTTCTGCTTCCTTTTACATAGCTACTACTTCATATTTCACACATGCATTCCTCTGATGGTCCTGTATCGTGTTGTGCCAAATCCACAATACTCCAGCCTATAATTGTGTTTTCAAGTGTCATACTCGTCATAAATCACATTTTGTCATCCAACGTTTCTTTTTTTTATCGGTAAAAAACCCCGCTTTAAACCGGCATTTAATAAGGAAGTTTTAAAAGTATGCATTTGGAATGTCAGTGCTACGCTATGTAACAGTTAACTATATATAGGCCTATGTTACGGTGTGTGAAACAAGCCTTGCGCAGCATGCTAGTTTGGCCCGCTCTCCCTATATTTTCCAAAAGTTCTCACCACTGGAGCAAGTTTAATGAGATAAGCGCAGATACCGAGGAAAATGGCATTCATAGTAACTAGACTATGGAGCCGTCATCGCAGTTGTAGCCTTTCCCTTATTTCGAGAACTGTAGAAGATTTCACCAAAATTGCTAAGTATACTTATCTAGTTAAGTATACTTTGAGGGAGTAATCATTTATTTTTCCCGAAATGCATTATTTCATATAGAACTAACGAATGCATATATTTGATGATTAAAGGTATGCAGAATTACTTTACTGAATATACTACATTATAATGTAATAAATTCAGTATAATAAAAATTAATAATTTTATCCTTAAATTTAAAATTTCTCCATCATGGTGTAAATCTACTTAGCAAGATAAGTATACTTTGCAATTTTGGTGAAATATGCTACAGGTACAAAAATGTAGCATGCCTGCAACGGATACAGCTGTAAGGACGGCGACATCTACATGCGGTGTTATATAACTAGGGTATCCGCTCTTTATCGGATCAAAATTTCCCCGGTAGTTACGGTGATATTTAGGAACCGGTATAGGTTACAGCGGGCCTAAATAGAAGGAATTAGGAATGAATGGCATTTTTGTGGAATTTATCGGGGTATAAACTTGGAAAAGTCGCGGGAATACTGGACGAAGGCCGGAAGGCCTTGTCCAGTATTCCCGCGACCTTTCCAAGTTTATATCCCCGATAAATTCCACAAAAAGGCCATTCATTCCTTATAATTCCAGCATTTGAAATCAATTCATCAAGAAAATGTGTTTATTTTCCGTTTTCTTAAGAATTATTTTAACTGCGCATCACGGTTACAGAAAGTAGTTCGGCGTGGGAGTTTACTGGGATATAAATTTTTGACAGAGACATGCTACGGGCCAATCAAATGTTAGGGAATTGTGTAAATATTTTTGTGCTGGAATTATTGCCTGATGAAGTTTATATGACTCATCGTGTAGTGTCTTCTGAAAACGACATAGGCTACAGCCGTTTACTTGAACTTCTCTCAATATCCTTTAAAGGTACATGCCCACTCAGTAGGTTATACTATAGTGAGACGGATAGTTTGTATATTCTGTAGATATGACATTTTCTGGCAAAAAACATTCATTCACCATTATCCCACGTATTGATTGGCATTATTATACATGTTATATCGGACGTAACATTTCCACACTGATGTCAGGGGCGATAACCGTGTTTCCTTAAAATGTTAACGGACTGTTTATTATCTGTATTTATTGTTTGGTATTCAATTATCATACTTTATATTTATAATCTGTCCAGAATATAATCTTTTCAGGTGACAAAATTAATTAGTATAAATAATTAAAACATATCATGCATATGAAAATAACCTAATACCACCGCGAGTCACTATCAGTAAAACAAAGATTACTAAATTATTATATCTGTATAGCGGGCACTCGTAATTGTAAGGGTTGGTGGAATAGTGACACAATTATACACTTATTTAATTCCTATGTGTGCCTACTTTGTGTGCCTACTGAGTGGGCATGTACATGTACCTTTAACCCATTATATGCTGAGGCTACACAGTTTTCGATACAACAACAATAATTAAAATAGTAGTGTAGTTTGTGTCAGATATAAATATTATGGCAAGACTGTCTATAACTCCAGTAATAGTTCGCCCTACTGTCTAAGCCAGTCTATGTGCAGCATTGTGCTCCACTTATTTCACATATTGCAACGTTTAACCCTAAGTAACTGGAATGGACTGTGATATATGCTAATGTTCCGACCAATCCAATGGTCACAAAATGATTTTCAGATTCGTCCATTTATGAAAAGGGGTTGTTTTTGTTCTCAAAAATGTTAAAATTACTTTCAAAAAGTGCAGATCCTGATGAGACGGCTCATCTGGATCTGCACTTTTTGCATAAACCGATATAGCGGGATTTCGGGTTCAAAGGGTTAACACGAATACGTATATTACCCGATTTAATGATAAACTGTTTCGACAGTAAATGGAAAATTAATACGCTGATGGGACATTGCATTGTACACTTGGCTCAACTATAAGTATGTTATTGTTCACATTTTGGATTTTTCAGGAACTAAATGCTGCGGTCGTTAGCGATCCCTCGCATTTAATTCCTTAGAAATCCAATATGTAAACAATAACTTGTATACACCAGGGCTCCAGATAAAGAATTAGTAATTGAGTATTGTCACTCCATCATTCTGAAACAATTGTGTATTTCAAAATTATAATTGGTTACAATAAAATCACACTGCTGTTTACACATCAGCAGACCACACTTATTGAATAGTTTGCTTCAACCTGAAAACACAACTTGGTATTTCATTAGAATTGTCTCCTTAGAGACAATTCTAATGAAATACCAAGATGTGTTTTCATGGAAAAATAAGAAAATATGCTATATTTATGGTTTGTTTATTGTTTTCTGTAGCATGATAAAGATACCACACATATTTCATTGCTTTTTGATACTCACTACTTCTGATTTCAATTGGGTGTTTGGCAATTTTAATTGGGTATTTACGCAAATACTCACCTTATCTGGAGCTCTGAATTACACTGTGTCTCATATGATGTCTCAGAATGTGGTTTCTCGCCTCATGGATTGCAACGACCGTTATCAACCAATCGCACCATTTTAATTATTCGTATTGCAAAATGTTTGCTTATATATTCAAGTATGCTGTCAGAAACTGTGATTAACCCTTAGACCGCTACTCACAACAATTGTCGTCTGCTGTTGCTTTTATATCCTGCCTTATTTCTCAATAAAACATGGTTTGCCAGCACTTCAGAATCATTTCCAATGGAAATGATTCCGAAGTGCTGTCAAAGCATGTTGTAAATTATTCTAAAGTGCTGTCAAAGCATGATTTTGATGATAAAAATGGAAAATAGAAAATAAACAGCAGACGACAAAAATAAGATAGCGATCTAAGGGGATATAGGTTGGTTATGCAATTTCGTTATACATGAACATGCAGGAACGTGTAAATACAAATAGTTGTTGTTCTGAAATGATCACCAATACCACATGCACATATATAAAGATGTTTATATTAGAGGCAGTGAATAACATAAATAATATTTAAATAATAAATTAAATTACATTAGAAACAATCGATTGCAGAAAAACTAGTGTTTGCAACGCTAATTATTTTTCAACATTATAATATTGTTTTACCAATCCTAATGAGCCCCGCAGGGAACATGGATTTATTTTATTAATTCGTTCCCACGAAATAACAATGCGTTCCCTCAATTTAACAATTCGTTCCCTCGATATAACAATTCGTTCCTACGAATTAACAATTCGTTCCCTCGAATTAACAATTCTTTCCCTCGATTTAACAATTCGTTCCCTCGAATTAACAATTCGTTTCCACGATATAACAATTCGTTCCCACGAATTAACAATTCTTTCCCGTGGGAAAGAATTGTTATTTCGTGGGAACGAATTGTTAAATTTAGGGAACGATTTGTTAATTCGTGGGAACGAATTGTTAAATTGAGGGAACGAATTGTTATTTCGTGGGAACGAATTAATCAAAAAAAGAATTCTCCTTCCCCTTCGGTTCTCCGTACAATAGAGTCCATACATACGGTACTGATCTATAATTAAACTATTTTAATTATTTACGAATCTCTTTCTGCGTATATCAGAGACCCAGAGCCTTTAAAGTAATACATACGCGGTATTTCAGTGACTTTTAACCGACAAATATATCGGTCAGATTTATGGGGCGATATTGGAATGGACGTGTGTGTTACCGACTATGCTTGATATCTGATATCATTTATAGTGCATAGACATAGTCACGTGCTGGTTTGTTTGTATTCATTTACGATGAAAGAATTACTCAGATGCATGTGACTTTACATGTACATGATGTAGTGTATAACAACTAGAGGTGTGTCGTATGTGATATTTACCGGAAATTATTTTTAATAAATATGTGTGCATGTTGCGAATAGACATTGAAAGTTACGAATTATTTTCAGTAGCTGCTGAATCAAGCATTTGTGGCTGTTACTCGAGAATGCGATCAGTGTAGTTCCTGATCTTCTAGTACACTCCATGTGCATGATGTAGTGTATAACAACTAGAGGTGTGTCGTATGTGATATTTACCGGAAATTATTTTTAAAAAATATGTGTGCATGTTGCGAATAGACATTGAAAGTTACGAATTATTTTCAGTAGCTGCTGAATCAAGCATTTGTGGCTGTTACTCGAGAATGCGATCAGTGTAGTTCCTGATCTTCTGGTACACTCCATGTGCATGATGTAGTGTATAACAACTAGAGGTGTGTCGTATGTGATATTTACCGGAAATTATTTTTAACAAATATGTGTGCATGTTGCGAATAGACATTGAAAGTTACGAATTATTTTCAGTAGCTGCTGAATCAAGCATTTGTGGCTGTTACTCGAGAATGCGATCAGTGTAGTTCCTGATCTTCTAGCACACTCCTGCTGTCTGATAAGGATGCATATTTTTGTTTCACCACCTGAATGACGAATCGTCCATGCCCTGATCAGACTGCGCGGACGCACAAGCTGATCTGTAGCCGATTTCACCAACATTTCAAAGTATACTTTTCTAGCAAAGTATACTTTGAGGGAGAAATTTTCAATTTTAGGATAAATTTATTAATTTTTATTATACTGAATTTATTACATTATCACACCCAATTTGGCTGTGATAATGTAATAAATTCAGTATAATAATTCTGCATACTTTTAATCATGAAATATATGCATTTGTTAGTTCTCTATGAAATAATGCATTTCAGGAAAAATAAATGATTACTCCCTCAAAGTATACTTTGGTAGAAAAGTATACTTTGCAATGTTGATGAAATTGGCTACTGGAACTACACTGCCGCAAATGCCATTTGGAGTCCCAGTCACAGTGACAGTTATGGTATAGCTGATGTTATGTTACCAATGTGAGTTACGGCTGTATCTAATTACTTGAATAACAATAACACGATCTAAAGTGCGTCATGAGGAAGAATATGATATTCTTTACTGTGTAACGCCGAAAACCCCCCAAAAAACATCATTGTGCTCGATTGGGTTTCATTTCAGAGTAATATATGTAGGCGAGGAGCTACTTCTCAGAAAGGCTATAATTAAGGAGTTCGCTCAACACCCCCCACATAAAAGGTTTCACCCGTGGATTTGATAGTTATATCATTGTGGATCATCGCTAGGTACAGTGTACGCCTGTCATGTGGTGCCATTTCAAAATATGCATATTTTCAAGATGGCGCCCAATTATTTCAATAATATTTCTGTTGAAGCACACACACCAACGTAACGTTCTTTTAGGTGAACCTAATGGCAATAACATCATTGGTAGTTAGTTAAGAATGGTTAATGATGGTGTTGATATCATTCTATGTCGTATAAATCCAATATGGCTGCTAAAAAATCCAAAATGGCCGCCATATTATAGTAAAAAAACACACATATAGTCATTTACATCTGAATTTGTGAGTTAATCTCAAGGAATTAAGACATTTACCACATTTATGGATCTCTGAACTGCATGTATGAAACGCAGTTGCAAAGCTAAGGCGGTTATGTGAGACCCATATGTGTACCGGTATTTCATGTGACAAACGGATGAACATCGCTCTCAATGAATGTAAACATTTCATTACCGTTATTTCTGTTATTCAACGGTTAGTCATCAACTTAACATATATATATTATGTATTCCATTTAAAGAACCTTCTATTTGTCACAAGCAATGATGCAATTACTAATATGTAGTTCTTTTTAAAGACTTCCGCTCATTTATTTTAATGTTATTTGACTGTGATGTGCGGGACTTTGGATTTGAACTCGTTGTACTGAAGAGCTAATTAAAACTATACACAGTAACTGTATTGATTGGTGGATAGATAATAGGCATCAGTCAGTTTAGACCGGTGGTTCCTGAAATCGCATGAGTGAGCGGCGATTACGACAGCATTGCGAAATATGTGTGGAATCGGAGAGTGTTGGGACACATAATGACTGTGTACAGTCAATAATTGAACGTGACGAGTCGGATGTTCAGAAGTTAGTTGAAGTCATTGCATCTAAAGCGATGGCAAATCCATTCCAATTTGATAAACTGCAAGCTGATGATAATGACATATCGCCGCTGACGAACATCGCAACAGGACTCGTCGCTTCCCAAAACGTCAGCAATAGCTTTTTGGGTGCCAAGACAATAGGAGAGCTAAAACTAATGGAGTTTGTTACCACAAGACTTGAGAACAGTGAAATAAAGTTCTGGGACACACGAAAATCTCAACCTTCGCCAGCATGATAAAGAAACGGAAAACTAAGGCTGTGGATGAGAAGATAGTCAACATATCCGCCGACAGGGACCTGTTCTGAAGGCTGGTTATTGTGGCTAAAACGAGATCTGTCAACCTGAAGGAGGTATTGAGCTATGAATTATCGGCTGTTCCATATTCACTGGCACGCAGGGATAGTACTATGAGAAAGACTGACAAGAGTGTGCTGATGAAGGTACTGGAAAGCAAAGTTGAGGTAATGCCAAGGCTGCCCGTATCTGAAAGTAGCGTTCCTACCGCTGTCATTGTTGATGGAATGGCTGTGTTGCACATGCTACAGTTTGGCGGAGCTGCGACATTTGGCGAATTGGGTAAAGTGTATTATAATCACATCACAAAGGCGCTTGGTGTAAATGGGTGTAGACGAATTGATGTTGTGTTTGACAGTTATAGAGATATATCTATCAAAGCCGGTGAACGAGTGAAACGCGGATCCGTCTCTGAAGGTCATGAAATTCACATTCACAGCCCATCCACACCAGTACCATGCAGATGGAACAAGTACATTGCAAACGTGGATAATAAGAAGAATATGTGTAAATTCCTGGCGCAAGTATTGTGCGAGCTAGGTGTGGCGAATCTTGAAGAAGGTCATGAGCTAGTCATTGGTGGAGGCTTTGTTGACAATGAACAAGCAATCAGTATGAAAAAGGGACACACGGCTGAGTTCGATGTGCTGAAATGTGATCATGAAGAAGGTGACACAAGACTGCTATTACACGCGGCGTATGATGCTTCTAGCTATTCACGAATAATAGTTAGCTCGCCAGATACGGATGTAATGGTGATGTGTATTGCCCATTTCGATGAAATTGCCTGTGATCAACTCTGGTTTAAGACCGGTACTCGAGACAACCTCCGTTTCATTCCAATTCACATATTTCGTGAAGTACTTGGTGAAGATCTGTGTCACTCACTTCTCGGGTTCCATGCTATAACAGGTTGCGACTCGATATCATCATTCTTTGGAAAGGGCCAGAAAAGGGCATGTTCTGTCCTTGAAGACAATGATGATATACAGCTGAGTTTCCCGAAGTTTGGTGAATGTGAAACTGTATCAGAAGAACTACTTGCATCCTGCGACAAATTCGTTTGTAAACTGTATTCGGGTTCTACAAAGACAGGCATGGGTGTCAACGGGCTGCGATATTGGCTTTTCTGTCAGAAACGACAAAAAAATGAAAATCTGCCCCCCGACGTCTGACAGCCTCTGCCTTCATGTGGCCAGAGCGAATTACCAAGCATTGATTTGGACAAGGGCCCTTGTAGCGAAACAGGATCTTCCATCACCTCTGGAGAGCGGCTGGGAGAACACGACAGCTGGATTGAGACCAGTCTTTATGGAAGCTGAACCTGCACCCAAAGGCCTAGTGGAGTTGACCTCCTGCAACTGCAAGAAAACTGAATGTGCAATGGACTTATGTACTTGTCGGAGAAATGGGTTAGCGTGTACTGAACTGTGTGTCTGTATGGCAGATGAGACATGCCAAAATCCGAACAATACAGAGTGTGTTTCCGATGACGATGAAGACTGATCATTTACCCGGATAATCATAGTGATAGGAATGTACAAACAGTCAGAATATGCACTGATGAAGCGTTAATTGAGACAGCGCATGCATACATCTACAAGCTGACGATTCCATACAGCATAGCTCTAGACCATCATGCTCCTATTTTCCATTTAAGTATGTCATACACCGACTATTAGAAGCATGCTTAGACAGTGTTTCAAAACATAGCAAACAGTACAAGCCCTGATGAGACTGCGCCGATGCACATGAAAATATCTGGCTATGCTGGATGCAAATGGCAATTTGTAGGTTTTCGTATGCGCTGACTCAATAATTTACCGATACAATTAGATATCCATGTTAATAACTATATCAAGTTTCAAGGTTACACACAGCCTGTTTCATTTGCGTACAGCTACAAATGAGTGAATTAAAATTCCATTTAAACGACATTTTACTTGATATTTCCTTCAGAAAACAGCAAATCAATGTCATCGCATTGGAACGGTCATTGAGCAGTGTCACTCTCCGGAATGTTACAATGGTAGTTGTGTTAACTCTTTGCACACTGGTGGTAAATATAACAGCATACACATCGGTAGTATTTTTCTTATTTGTCCCTGTCGTCTGATAACTAAATTATAATGAAATTCCAAGACATATTTTCAGGGAGAAATAAGAAAAATATTAGTTAATTGTCGTCTGCTATTTTCATTACCATTGTGCAAAGACGTAAGCGTACGACGTAGGATCTTAAATTAATATTAAAATCACAAATATAATACAAATCTAAGATCCAGCTTCATGAAAAGCAAATTTTCAGTAAATTTATGGCGGCCATCTTGAAATTATCATTTCATGAAACGGCACCACATTACAACCGTACACTGTAGCCTAATATGTTACATAGGGTCCCAGGAATACAATAAAAGTGTCAAACCTTTTATGTGGGGGGGTGTTGAGCGAAAATATTTTTTCATGGGCCAGCTGCCCGTCTAATGATTATATTGACAATGGTAAAGTCGATTCATGGTTGCAACACGCACACCAGCGGCGCCGGAAGCATCATACAATTGGTCCGGCGAATCTACTGGGTGCCCTCGCTACCCACCCAAAGTGTATGTTGTTATCAGAACCGTCTTGCCGAGGCGGTTTTAACAACATACACTTTTAATGAGAAATGACCAAAATTACAGAAAAAATATTTATATTCCTTTTTTTATATGAATTACAAATATGTCAAAATTATTGACCGGCAGTGGCCGGACCTGCGTTGGTCAAGTCGATTCATGATTGTAACGCACACACACACACGCACGCACACACACACGCACACACGCACGCACGCACGCACACACACACACACACACACACACACGCACACACACACACACACACGTTTATTGACTATCTTGGTTAACCCATTACAGACGGGATACAATTATAGTAGTATGAAACATTTTAGGGGGTAAAATCCTATTTTCTTTATTTCATCTCCACAGTATATGTTGTTACCACTCATTTGAACCGTCTCGACGAGACGGTTCAAATGAGTGGTAACAACATATACCTTTATGGAGAAAGAAACAAAATAATGAGATTTGTTCAACACAAATTATCGTATCCTCAGACTGAAATGGGTTAAAAGTGTGTGTAATACTTATGCAAGGATACAACAAACTGGAAAGTGTAAGATCGACATAAACACATCATGAATTAGTGACGGTTAGATTTACGTTGTTTGTGGTGAAAAGGGACATGATTGTGGCATGAACATTATGGAAATAAGGAATGAATGTGCAATACAATTGAGAAAAATACACTACTATAGACCCAACTAAGCTTACATACAGACAGGAACAAATGACAGCCGGTGCGGAATACCATTACAAATGACGAACATCTGTTACAACAACCACATTTACCGATGAATAAGGACTGTTTGTGGGTTTTCGTTCTTTTCTGTAGTCTTCGAGTAGCAGGTAAGTTGTGCAGAGCAAACCTTTACTTTTTTTGGGGTGGGGAGGGGGGTGGGGGTGGTGCTGCTGTTTTTTTTTCTCTCTCTTTTTGTTTGCCATATTTACCTTTTTATCACTCATTTCAACATAGACGTGCATTTATTATAATACCAATAACTCATAGAAAGTCACACAATACTAGTAACTCTTTAATAGAAATCGAATGTGTAAGAAACAGTGAAACACACACATATATACATGTACATACACAGTTGAATCTCCCTGAATCATTGTAAGGATGTTCCACTGATATTTATGTACATGTATATAATTCCAGCACAAAAATATTTACACAATTCCCTAACATTTGATTGGTCCGTAGCAAGTCTCTGTCCAAAATTTATACCCCAGTAAACTCCCACGCCGAACTACTTTCCGTAACCGTGAGGCGCAGTTAAAATAATTCTTAAGAAAACGGAAAATAAACACATTTTCTTGATGAACTTATTGCAAATGCTGGAATTATAAGGAATGAATGGCCTTTTTGTGGAGTTTATCGGGGATATAAACTTGGAAAAGTCGCGGGAATACTGGACGAGGCCATCCATTTTATATTATATTGTATTTGACTATCGTTAATGTACACTTCCAAAAAGTATAATCAGTGCTTAAAACCATAAAATATGAGACCATATGCTGCTGTTTATTTCCTTTCGCATGCCTTTCTGGCCGTATGCTACAAGAAAATGAACTCAAATGAACTGCAAAAAGGCTATGTACCTACTGTGTCTTTATCAGTCACTATATCGTAATTCCAGCACAAAGATATTTACATAATTCCCTAACATTTGATTGGTCCGTAGCAAGTCTCTGTCCACAATTTATATCCCAGTAATCTCCCACGCCGAACTACTTTCCGTAACCGCCAGGCGCAGCTAAAATCATTCTTAAGAAAACGGAAAATAAACACATTTTCTTGATGAATTTATTTCAAATGCTGGAATTATAAGGAATGAATGGCATGTTTGTTGAATTTATCGGGGATATAAACTTGGAAAAGTCGCGGGAATACTAGACGAGGCCATCCGGCCTTCGTCCAGTATTCCCGCGACTTTTCCAAGTTTATATCCCCGATAAATTCCACAAAAAGGCCATTCATTCCTATAATAAATTCATCAAGATACGTCGGTGTGCACGGTGATCGTGACTAGATATCTTCTCTCTTTATTTCAAATGCATAGACAACCATCAAATTAAAACATGCTGCTGTTCCTTTGTGTCCGTATCTACTTTATATCGGACTTCTGGTCAACCATGTTTTTGTAACCCAGCTTAGTCTTTCACTAGTGACAGAAAGCATAATAAGTGTTTCTGTGACGTAATTATAGATTATGCGGCTATGGACGCTGATCTGGGTTCACACTAGGCATAAAGGTCATAGGTCAGGTTTAGTCAGACCTTAATTATAATTGATAACTGACCGAGTTTACCTGTGCGATTGAAAGTCTGTATATGGGTATGTGAGTCACAGGTGACATGTGGATTATGGGTTTTGCGACCAGTGTAGATCCAGATCAGCCTGTGCATTCGCACAGTCTGATCAGGATCTGCACTGTTCGCAATTACATCAATGGAACACCCAACATGCTTCTAACAAGCAATGTATATCATTATCAAGCTACATGCTTGTGTTGTTTGAACAGAAGATTCACTGGCCGCAAATCGCACAAGCCATATTTCGTCAGTCACAGTCACATATCTGATATACATCAGCCTGTACAAGATACTGCCCTATGTCACGGTGTTAATTTTGATAGTTAATTTGATTAGTCTGTCCTATTTAAAACACGGCAAACAAGGAAGATATTCGGTTGGTGTTCGTCACGTGATGTGTTAGGTACGGTGTCGGGTAACGAAAACCTAGTCCGATAACAGGATACTTGCAGTAGGTGTGAAACATTTCTTGATAGAGCGTCATTTATTTGTGTATACTGTGTATTAACTTAATTGTTCATGTCAATTATTGTGACTATACAACGGCTGAATTAATTTGTTAAATTCTGATGAATGAGAAACAGTTGGGAGATAATTCGCGAAACGGAATTCTAGCTTAGCAGTTGTCATAGTATTTTCCCCGCCTTTGTTGGCTTACGTTATCTGCCTATTTCGTCACCGTATCGATCACATCAACCAGGTGAAAGTAAGCGATGAAGGAGGTTAATATCTGTCTGTTTTTGCTTCTGGTCGCTCCACACATACATATAGCAGGTAAGTTAAGTGTTAACGAGTTATTGTAGTATGGCGCCCACTGGCAGAGTGAAGCCGACAACGTGTGCGACAAGCTTAGTCCATATCAGCCTGCGCAATCGCGCAGTTTGATCAGGACCTACGCTGTTCGCCATTCTCTCTGTGTAAAAGGTTCAAAAGGACCAGAGACCACAGTTGTTGAAGCTTTCATAAGGACCCGTTTGTCAGCCAGCGGCACCATTTGTAACACAACTTCCTTTTATAATGCAGACGCCGTGGAATACTACATTCTGTCTATATGTTCTGTGGAATTGCAACCATTATTCAAAGTACAGTGTGAATTTAACTTTAAACAATAGGGCATATCTTCAAACATACGATTAAATATTGTTTCTTTATGAACTAAATGTAAAATGTTCGTATGTGTCGGTCATATTGTGCGCCATCTTGGAAGTTTGGAATATGTTGCAATGTGGAAGCATACAAATGTTACATGATACATGACACATGCGTTGTGGTGGAGCGCCGTGGCGTAATGGTTAGTGTGTCGGACTACTGATTCAAGGGTTGTGGGTTCGAGCCTGATTAGCGGCGTGCGTTGTGCAAGACACTTTATCCACACTGCTCCAGTTCACCCAGCTGTAAATGGGTACCGATAATTCGTAGTTGCTCTGTAAATACGAATTACCGGCTTCTCTAAAAAATCTCTACCTCCGTTCTTTCTCCCATTCTTGGGAGACGGCATGCAATGTCCTAGAGCCAGTGCCGCCGTTACATATAAGCTAAAAAAACAAAACACATGCGTTGTGATATGGCACCGTCCTTATGGTTAAATCATTTGCTAATTGTGCCCATATACATATCGATGGTCTAGTAACATAAGGTCGTAACTGCTATGCCATCGATATGGCAGCCATATTGTATGCCATCTTGAAGATAAAAATATTCCATTCCTTCGTTACAGCGTGCGACTACGCCGAGTACGCGGCGTTTATACGAGAACAGGCGAAGAATGAAACGTTCGTCCGTCAGTACGACGAACACCGACGACTGTACGAGAACACCAACATAGTGAGTAACAGCCACCCATGGGAAGACTCAAAGCCGGCCGTTGTAGAGAGGTTGCTGTTGTAGGGAGGTTATTAAATATAGAGGCAATTGTCCATTTTGTAATTGGCTAGTACAGAGGAAATTGTCCTAGACAGGTTGTCGTTCGGGGGGCAGGGTTGACTATGCATACGTATTCCTTATATAGTGGCATTTCTCAAAACAGGTCCCCGAGTGTGTCCGGGTTAGAAACACTCCACTATTATTCATCTGCATGAGCAAGTTACATCCAAGACAAGTCAAAATGCATTACAATTATAGTGACACCCATCAAAATTAACAAAATTACAGCTCTACGTTGTCTGTGTGTCCAGTTAGGGTTCTACTGTATTGTAAAGAAATGGACACGATTCCAGGCCCGTACGCAGAGGGGGTGCGACGGGTGCGTATGCACCCCCTTAACCATTTCACTCTTAACCCGCAGGCCTGTATTGTGGTGTTGGCAAACAGTGTAGATCCTGATGAGCCGGCTGGTAACGAGCCTTCTCATCAGGATCTGCACTTTTTGCAATTAATTTTCATAATTTTGAGAACAAAAACACTCCATGTTCATAAATGGACTAGTCTGAAAATCATTTTGTGATGATTTAGATTGGTTAAATTAACAAATCAAAATCCATTCCATTTACTTAGGGGTGAAAGGGTTAATCTACCGAGGTCTGTCCGTGGATGTGCAAAAACAATGTTTAGCCCTTCGCGCCGTCGATAACGCACCCCCCCCCCCCCCCCCCCTAAAATAATTCCTGCGTACGGGCCTGAATCGATTCATACTGGTCATCGGCAGATAAATAGAAGCACTGATATATGTCTCTTTCCGTCTTCAATTTGGCGAATTTTACAAACTTGTATGCCCTAATCTCTTGCAAACGATGCTTACGAAATGTATTGTTGTTCACTATCTATAGTCTGTTTCACGAAAGCTGCCCAAAGTTTACGGCCATATAAACAATTCAAAAACCATATTTTTTTCGATAATATTAAATTAAAGGAACATTTAAGAACGAGCCTTCTTTTTATTTCGTGAAATTTGGTCAAATATTGATTTTATTGCGAAAAAACAATTTCCCCATGTTAAATCCCCATAGACATCTTCACGGAGTGAAGATGTCTATGGGGATTTAACATGGGGAAATTTTTTAGAATTTTAGAAATACTGGACCGATTTTTAAAATTTAACTTTTGTTTTGTTAGTTAGATCATATCCAAGCTATCTAGTCAGGTTTCGGAGTCAATTTCCAAATTTTTTCGTTTTTTGACTCCTCCCACACTTCCTTACCACTTTTTCCCCCATGTTAAATTCCCATAGACAAATCAATTTTTCGTAATAAAATCAATATTTTACCGAATTTCACGAAATAAAAAGAAGGCTCAATCTTAAATTTTCCTTTAATTTAATATTATCGAAAATAATATTGTTTTTGAATTGTCTATATAGCCGTAAAATTTGGGCAACTTTCGTGAAACAGACAGTAAGATAATCGCATTGATATAATATCCGACAGATACTATTTATCACTCATATATTTAGGTACGGAGCCCCGCAGGGGACGTATAATTATTTTTGTTATTAATTCGTTCCCACTAAATAACAATTCGTTCCCACGAATTAACAATTTGTTCACTCAATTGAACAATTCGTTCCCACGAATTAACAATTCGTTCCCTCAATTTAACAATTCGTTCCCACGAAATAACAATTCTTTACGGGAACGAATTGTTAATTCGTGGAAACGAATTGTTATATCGTGGGAACGAATTGTTAATTCGAGGGAACGAATTGTTATATCGTGGGAACGGATTGTTAATTCGAGGGAACGAATTGGTAAATTGAGGGAACGAATTGTTATTTCGTGGGAACGAATTAATTTTAAAAAAATCCATATCCCCTGCGGGGCTCCGTAGGCTCGTATATTTCTGTTTCAGAATGCTGGAGCGGGATTTATATTTCCTTGTGGTGCATTCCCGGCACCAATATCGTCTGCTAAGAACGGTTAGTTGAGAAAACAATCAGACCTTGTGCAACAAAGAATGCATAATTTGTGACTTTGGCTGTAGAAATCGGGCTTATGGCTTTTGCGATCAATGTAGATCCAGACCAGCCTGTTCATCCGCACAGTCTGATCAGGATCTGCATTGATCGCCATTCAATCAATGAAACACCCGCCATGCTTCTAACAAGCAATATATATCAGTATCAGGCTACAGGAGTGTGTTAATTGATCAGGAGCTACACTGTTTACACACCCCATAACCTCCATTTATTCAGTCACAGCCACATTTGAAATCTCGGTGGCATAACATGTGTAGCTGATTTCACCAAAATTACAAAGTATACTTATCTTGCTAAGTACACTTTGCGGGAGAAATTGTCAATTTGAGCATAAATGTATTCATTGTTATTATACTGAATTTATTACATTATCACAGCCATTTTGGCTGTGATAATGTAATACATTCAGTATAATAATTCTGCATACTTTTAATCATTAAATATAAGCAGTCGTTAGTTCTATGTGAAATAATGCATTTCGTGGACAAAATAAAGGATTACTCCCCCAAAGCATACTTAACTAGATAAGTATGCATAGCAATTTTGGGGAAATCGGCTACTGGATTTGTGTCCCAAACTGTGTAGACATTCAGCAGTCTGCTTGGATGCTTCATTGGTTGCATACAATAGTCCTCTTGTTTGCGATGCGAGGTCACATGTCTCTCGTAGTCATATTTGGTGATTATAATGGATAGGTTGAAGTTGTCTTAACATTTCATATTTTTCTGACAATTTCTTAAGGATTTTCTGAATTTTAGCGCAGAAATAATTGTCGTCTATTTATTTCCTATGTTCTTGGTGAACATATAGTTTGACATCGCTTCTCGTGTGCTGACAAAGACTGTTGTTTGCTAAGAAATAGGTTAGTAATGAAAAACAGCAGCCGAAAGAGTTCGTTTCCCGACGTTTTATGATTCAGGTGGTCGCCATTTCCTTTTATCATTTCAGTGCACAGTCTGACGCCATTTGACATAGGAGTCATTGGGGCGCTAGGCGACTCTATAACGGTAATAAAGTGTACAGTGTCCAGGTTGCCACATAGTGGGGATTCTAAATCTGGCATGTGTAATGTGTTCAGGTTTGACACACAATGCTGGGATACCGAAATAGAAAATTCCAATGTTATTATGATATTTCGAGGCACAGACTGATGCACTTACCCCTTTCAACCACATAGACCATGAAGTTAACATGTTCGTTCCAACATTGTACAGCAAATACATTGAGTCTGCTCGTAACGGGGAGTCTCATCAGCATATGAAGACCCCATTTGCATAACGATCACAGTCCAAAAAAAGCAAATACGAGTAATTAAGAATTTAAACTTATTAAAATTGTCAGTATTTTAATAAACGTTTCATGTTTATGTCTTTGTAACCAAACAGAATGGTAACTAATGGTACATTATATACTGCATTTTCAGTAACATACTTCTGACATAACTAGAGTTATGACTAGTGCAAACTTTGTACATCCTGGACTTTGATCGTTCTTCCATTGTCAATGTCATTAGTGATTAAATATTTCAGCTTCGACAGTGGGGCACATTAGTGGCAGGGTACTCCCTAGAGCCCTTTAGCTGCGTATCGGGGCCGATACAAGAATGCTGTCTGTCGAACGCAGATGCCACCTGCCGCATATTAGTAAAAAAAATGTCGAAAAAAATGGCTAAGTTAAAATGCTGATATTTTTGTTAAAAATGTGAAACACGTATAAATTATGGCAAGGCAGGTGTAG
Organism: Conchocele bisecta; assembly: GCA_029237695.1. Lineage (NCBI taxonomy): Eukaryota > Metazoa > Mollusca > Bivalvia > Lucinida > Thyasiridae > Conchocele > Conchocele bisecta. The sequence continues at coordinate 68,653,646 of CM055269.1, read as the reverse complement.
CATACATACCAATGAATGATGTGTAGAAATATTGAAGCGATTGCGCAAGAAATTTAGATGATATGACAAGTTAGAGAAACTGTTACGAACTGGTTAACCGAAAAAATGGCTAAGTTAAAACGCTGATATTTTTGTTAAAATGTGAAGGATGTATACATTATGGCAAGGCAGGTGTAGCATGCATACCAATGAATGATGTGTTGAAATATTGAAGCGATTGAGCAAGAAATTTAGATGATATGACAAGTTAGAGAAACTGTAACGAACTGGTTAACCGAAAAAATGGCTAAGTTAAAACGCTGATATTTTTGTTAAAATGTGAAGGATGTATACATTATGGCAAGGCAGGTGTAGCATACATACCAATGAATGATGTGTTGAAATACTGAAGCGATTGAGCAAGAAATTTAGATGATATGACAAGTTAGAGAAACTGTTGCAAACTGGTTAACCGAAATTGTGACGGACTGACGGACGGACGTTCTAACAAAATGTCTTTATTTGTCTTTAAGACACATAAGGCCCCTCTGAATGCTGTGAAAAAAGCCACATAAACCGTTTTTTAGCCACATAAACCGGTTTTTTAAAGAGGCTATGTAACTAACCCTATCCTTTACTAAGTCCATCCTTGTGGGGCTAGCACCATATACCCAATCGGTTGGTAGGACAGACAGACGGACTGACAGACGGTCCGAAAATAATATGCCACCCGTTTTTTCAAAACCGGTGGCATAACAAGAGGTCCATGATGGCCCTGTATCGCTCACCTGTTAGAATATCCTGCACTCAACCTGTCCAAAAACCACATCGGACAAGCGGTTCGTGAGAAGAAGATTTTTTAAGCAGTATGGACGGACGACGACGGACGGACAGACGAAGAGCGGTAACAATAGCTCACTTGAGCCGAAGGCGCAAGTGAGCTAGAAGGCTCAAGTGAGCTAAAACTAGAAACATTTTTTTTTTACAAAATCATATCAACTGTATCTCAACATGTCAGGTATAGGACATTTGTGAAAAATGGGTACATTTTATTTTCAATTTTTGAAAAATATTGATAAGCAGTGCAGATCCTGATGAGACTGCTCGTTACGAGCCGGCACATCTGGATCTATACTGCTTGCTCAGACCTGTTTAGAGGTCTGTGGTGTTGAAAGGGTTAAGTTCGCACGGACGGACGGATGGACAAGGGTAAAATTAAATGCCCCCTCCACTACCATGGTGGGGCATAACAATGTTGTCAAAATGGGCTGCTTATCTGGAGCCCGGGTTGCAGTAACAGGATATTCTAATCAGATTCACTGTCACTGGACTCGGTATCTCCAATGTCACCATCATGAGTTAAGGAACTGAAGAACAGCTGTGCATCCGGCTTGCAAAATCTTTTCAGTGTCTGTAGGTCGATGTATTTTGCCTGTTTGATTGGAAGTTGTCCCTTATACAGTGGCATCAAATGTCTGTCAGTATCCCTTTTCATTTTCTTTGTTTTTTTTCCTCGCTTGGTAACCACCGCTGAATCCCATCTGCCACTCCATGATTCCCTATGCTGTACCACATCCTTATCATCTGCATCGAATGAAATCTCACGCACGGGTCTTGTAGCAAAGGGACACGTACCTCTGTAAACATCACATGTAAGGAAGGATGGAATAATATTATTTTAAGGGGATTGATCAGATTAAAAAATTTATTTGCGGTTCCTGTAAAAATCTGGGCAACGTTTTCAGGAATGCAAAATACCGGTAAGCATTTTGTGATCCAACTAGAAAATTGTTTGTAAAACAAAATGCCACCGCCGTAATGCTGTTATCTCCTACACATTGTAGAGTGCACTGATCCAGCATGCTTATGTTGTTCTACAAATTTACTGATTTTGTTGAGATTTGCATGTTTATTTTAGGATTAGTGAGATGAAGACTTTCACGATATGTGATAATGTCTAATACGATTCCTGGAATTACATGTGCAGAAAACTGTGACATTTTTTGTAAATTCTAAATAACCCTTTCAACCCTAAAGCCCTCTTAAGATGAGTGTGCAAACAGTGTAGGTCCAGATGAGCCGGCACATAATGAGCCGTCTCATCTGGACCTACACTGTTTTCCAGTATGTATTAATTGAAAAAAAATCCACCCATTTTCCATAAATGGACTGTCTCGACAACCCTTTTTATTGACTTGAATGGTCTGAATTTGAATAATTATGGATCAGTGCATTCAGTTATTCAGTAACTGAATGGACGACTGATCCATGTTCTAAGTCAAATCAACAGAAAAAGATAGTTGGGGTAGTCCATTATTGAAAAATGGGTAGATTTTTTTTCTAATTTGAAACATATTGGCAAATAGTGTAGATCCTGATGAGACGGCTCATTACAAGCCGGCTCATCTGGATGTACACTGTTTGCTCAGACCTGTTTAGAGGTATGTGGTGTTGAAAGGGTTAATGCCAATAATACGCATCCCTAATCAGTAATCACCTGTCTGAAACTCCTCGGAAAAGTTGAAGAATTGGTCCTGTTTACACTCAATGACAGTGAATGGCATTGGTTTCTTCCGAGCACACCGTAACTGTTCCCACCACTGTTGAGGAAGTTCTGCTGGAGCTTTGGCATTCAAAAGACCAAAATTCTTATCACACTCCATGTATGAGTGACCCCGTATTGGAAACGACATAACGATGCGATCAACATGTTTCTTTGTATGCACCAACCAATGGCAAAATCGAAACACAGTATAGTTTTTGTTCTGTCCAGCACAAGAGTCACAGAATATGTGCAGTTCCTTCACTTTTTTGTCAAGTTTATCAATACAGAAATCATACAGCATGGAACAAACATCATCTGCTCCTTTTTTGGCCACGGTTTCATCATAGCAGTAGAAAAACGATTCTTTGGAAGAAAGTACATGGATATTGAACGCGTTACAAGTCAGTTGTCTTTTATAATACACATCATTGGTAGATATATTGGGAACAGGGAGGTTTTTTTGAAAATCCATACACACCGCTTCAAACTCTTCTGACGCTTCTGCTTGTTGCCTTTTTTCCCTCTTGCGTTTGTAGAATATATCTGCCCTTTTCTTGTGTAGTTCATTTTGCACAGTCAAATCATGTTTCTTCTTCAGTAACTGCTTCACTTTTTTATTCTGTTGATCGTCAGGGAGGTTTTGTAATTCTGAGTCAATAGCACTCACCTCAGCGATGAACTGGTCGCACTGGCTGCAAGTATCCGTTCTTGGATATCCGAACGAGATATTGAATTCAGAATTGAAAATTTTCCTGTAGGTTTCATATGAAACATTTTTTGCTGTATCCGGAAACTTTTCTTGACTTGAAACATTTGATAAAGTTTGCTTATGTTCAGGTCAGCAGGTAAGTAAATTCGCTTTGTTTTACCAATGCTGTAGTGCGACTTTCTTCCTCGCAATGATGAAATGTGCTGTCTCACATGATCAAGCATCGCCTTTGGTAAAGCCCTTGGGTTTGGGTGTTTTCCTCGACCGTCTAATGGTGGTTTTCCTGTTGTAGCAATAGCATATTTTATTGTTTGAACTCTCCTATTAGTAACACCGAAAATGGAAATAAATGCCTGGTGACAAATAGGTACACTTTCAGCCACTTCATTACGGACAACCTTGATGTGATATGAATACGAGAAATCCTTCAAGTGACACTGCTCAGGCTCCTTTCTAGGGCGACGTCTAGCAACTTGCCGACAGGTAATTAGGCTAGACATATAAGCATCCTGTTCATTCTTTGTCTTATAGTCCCTATTAAAACTCATAATAAGCACATCACGCTCATCAGGCGTCACTTTTGTGAAACATTCAAACCGTTTGCATCTGCAGTTCACGCCACCAACATGACTACATAACCGCTGTTTTCTTTCTTTCTCTCGCTTGGATCCCAACACCTTCCGTTTCCTGGGCTTATCTGTGACCACTGGATGTTCATACTCATCTGTGCTGCTATCTCCAGACATATTTTTGCAGATAATTAAGCACACAACACAAAAATACTGTTCAATTTTCACAACACAACAGTTTCATGGGCGCAGCCATTGTTGTTGTTGTATTCCGAATTTCGCTGCCGCTGATTTTTTTGGCACACACCTTCTGATTGGCTAATAAGGTCACGTGGTAGGACTCTGATCATTTTTCCCTTGAACAGTTTGGACTTTGATCATTTTACCACAGGATAGCTTTTTTCATCCTGCTAATAAAAACGGACATTGATCGTTTTTACACATATTGATTGGTGTAAAAGGAAGTGTTTGATAGACACTTTTCAAAAGTAACTTTAGTTGGAATTTTACAAAAATGTGACTTTGATCGTTCTGCAAATGGGCTCTTCATATGGAATTAACATGGGTCAGAAAGTGTCATGTATATGTAGGGTTAAGACATGCATTTCTGAAAACTAGAGCAAACTTTATGAAAGAATCCTTGTATACCTTTTGTAACCAGACACTTAAATAACCTTTCTGGGCTCTCATACTAAATAATCCGATATTCGTGTAATGGTATTCGTCTTCTACACTTCAGGCTGGTACGGGCATCACGGCCGAGACGATAGTCGGCTTACTCAGGGAAGACAGGGGTCTGTCCTGGAGGTAATGCATAGTTTGTGCCCGCCAGCAGCAATAGTAGCATGACAGCTCGTTGGCTTCAAACAAACAAAATGGTTGCGTCTCTTATTAGCATATGCCATGACTTGCCGGTCTATTTTTAGAATTTTAGAATGTGTTATTTTAGAATTTAGAACTACATGTATAGATCGACAGTTGGAATGACATTCTAAAAGTGACATGGTAAATGTATTTTCTAATCAGCCGCGTCGCCGGTATGTTTGTTTGAAGCATATGATCTAGTAGTACTACTGTTTAGCATACTAAAATGTACCGGTATGTCTTGACAACAGTGAGCATACACCTTTGTAGATACCATCATATATAGAGAATAGTAGGTTATTGCCGTGAATGGGAAAACATATCTGGCAAGGCTCAGGAAACGGGATGGGCGAGGCTCTGCCGAGCACATCCCGTTTCCGTGCCGCGCCAGATATGTTTTCCCATTCACGGCACTAACCTACTATTCTATTTATCCCGTCAACACCTACAAATGGCTGTAAAATGCAAAAATAGTATCGACTGGATATCAAAAATGTTTCACGGCACCGTGTTTCACGGCACATACGCACTGTGTTGACGGGATCAATTTTATTAAAGGTACCTGCCCAGTCAGTAGGCACAACATTTTCTTCATAGGAATTAAATAAGTGTATAAATGTATCACTATTCCACCAGCTCTAAAAATTACGAGTGCCCACTATACAGATGTAATCATTAAGTAATATTTAGTTTACTGATAGTGACTCGCGGCGGTATCATGCTATTTTCATATGCAAATGAGGCATGCTATTTTTTAATTATTTATACTAATTAAATGCGTCACCTGAACATATGATATTTAACTATCAGTAAAATAAATTCATGTATAACTAAATGATTATATCTGTATAGCGGGCACTTGTAAGTTTTAGAACTGGTGGAATAGTGACACAATTATACACTTATTTAATTCCTATAAATCCATGCCCAATTGACGAGGATAAGAGCAGTGTTTTCCCATAGAGAACAGAACAGAACATACTTTTATGTAAAGTCCGGTTACTGGAATTGATAATCTATGTAGAGATGAGAGCATGTGTAGAACGTTGACCGTCTAATATCATCCTCGCCCGAGGATTCGTTCGGCTGTCAAATTTGCGACTCTGTATTGTCGGTTGCATTCCACTCCCTCATATATGCCCCGCTACAAGGCGGGACTACATTGTGCTGTACAGTGTGTACAAAGATCAGTAATATCAGGCCCGTACGCAGGAATTATTTTAGGGGGGTGCGTTATCGACGGCGCGAAGGGCTAAACATTATTTTTGCACATCCACGGACAGACCTCCGCATATTAACCCTTTCACCCCTATGTAACTGGAATGGATTTTGATTTGTTAATTTTGCAACCAATCTAAATCATCGCAAAATTATTTTCAGACCAGTCCATTTATGAACATGGGGTGTTTTTGTTCGCAAAATTATGAAAATTAATTGCAAAAAGTGCATATCCTGATGAGACGTTTCGTTACGAGCCGGCTCATCTGGATCTACACTGTTTGCCAATACCACTCTACAGGCCTGCGGGTTAAGAGTAAAATGGCTATATATAAGGGGGTACGTACGTACGCACCCGTCGCAACCCCTCTGCGTACGGGCCTGAGTATGGCTTGTTGTTGCAGTATTGGCGGTTCCAACGACATCCAGGACACGGAGACTGTACCAAGTACGTACACACACAACATTCATCATTTACCTATCCACAGTTATTATAGGAATGAATGGCCTTTTTGTGGAATTTATTGGGGTATAAACTTGGAAAAGTCGCGCGAATACTGGACGAAGGCCGGAAGGCCTCGTCCAGTATTCCCGCGACTTTTCCAAATTTATATCCCCGATAAATTCCACAAAAAGGCAATTCATTCCTTATAATTCCAGCATTTGAAATAAATTCATCAAGAAAATGTGTTTATTTTGACAGACGGCAGCCATTTGTTTACATTGACAGCACTGACAGCGCACCTGTAGAAAGTAGTTCGGCGTGGGAGTTTACTGGGATATAAATTTTGGACAGAGACTTGCTACGGGCCAATCAAATGTTAGGGAATTGTGTAAATATGTTTGTGCTGGAATTATAACTACAGTGGAACCCATCTAAACCGGACACTCGGGAAAATATAGATGTTTACCACAGATGTGATTCGCTGTTACGTATCTCCAATTACAATAACTGTTCATGATTGCAAAACACTCGAATATGTCATGAAGTGCTCATATGTTTGATTTACAGTGGAACATCTCCAAACCGGACACCCTAGGGATCCCCCATAGTGTCCGGATTGGAGAGGTTCCATTGTATATCATTTGAAAAGTTAGAGAACTAAACCTTAACAGGTGTCCAAATTCCAGTAGATCTATATAATTGTATTATATATTTAAGGAACATTAAACGTCTCACTCGTAGCATATACGTGCACAGATATTGGCAATATGCGTGTGTTTTGATTATTGTCAAATGTTTCATATTTTGCGTAGCAATCCGGCGCCTAATGAAGTGATCGGTTATCATTTGCATGCAGCCATTCACAAATGCAGTATGCAGCAATGCGCGTAATAGGATAATGCAAATAAATAATAATATGATCATACATGTACTATGTGATACATTCATGAAGGTTTTGACATTGATTATTCCGCTCACCAAACATTCAGGTTTCGTGCCGTTCTGTGTATTTTTAGATGATCTCAAAGTATTCAACCCGAACATTAAAGGGTTCTCCACGGGTTGGGGGCCTGTGTGGATTGAATCTAACTCCAGATTCAACGTGGCCCACCCTGGCGACAAATCTGAGTAAGTGTGATAAATTGTTGTGATTCCACATGAAGTATGAGACTGGGCTGAGGTAAAACCTGGAAAGTCAGATGCAGCATAGGGGCGACTTGTAAAATAGCTTATAATTGTATGCAAGTCACAACTATACCAAATCGGCCTCTCTGTTAGTTTCTATTATAATAGGGATATCGACTGTAATATTTTTGATATCCAGTCAATACTATTTTTTGCATTTTTAGGTGTTGACGGGATAAATAGAATAGTAGGTTAGTGCCGTGAATGGGAAACAATATCTGGCGCGGCACGGAAACGGGATGTGCTCGGCAGAGCCTCGCCCATCCCGTTTCCTGAGCCTTGCCAGATAGTTTTTCCCATTCACGGCACTAACCTACTATTCTCTATATATATGGTAATCAGGATCAACGCGGGTCGCAGATGTCCAAATAATCTTTATTATCTGCAGAAGTCTCGTATTAGTCTAACCATAGTGTATTGTTTACTACCCGCATGACAATTACAAATGTGCTAAACTACTGTGGTTCCATTTCGTGTCTATTTCGTGTCCAAAAATATAGGAAATGAACTGTCATCACAATGTAGCTACAAAATGTACCAGTATGCAGTTTTCCCGTGGAAACAAATACAAGAGAATACAGAAACGAAATGTCATCACAATTTAGCTACAAAATATCATTAGGTCGTTTTTTCTATGGACAAACAAAATACAAGAGAATGCAGAAAATGGATGTCATTACAATGTAGCTACATATGTATCCTTATGTAAGGTAATGTTTCAATGAAAGCAAGTTCGTTATATTATATTTAGCTATAGGAATTGGCTCGCATACCTTCCAAACCCGGCATATGAGCCCAGAAAATGTGTCGAGCCAATGGTCGTTGGCCCGCTTTTCTTTCCGAATGTTGTATTAGTTGTATAGCAAATATGGGCTGTGTTTATATACAGCCCTACCATATTGCGAACACAGTTGTATTGTGGCCCGTTTCAGAAAAGTTCCCGGCCAGGCCAAGAAGCTGGTTAAGAGAATGAAGAAGGATAGCAGCATTGACTTTGACAATGACTGGAAACTCATAACGATCTTCATCGGCGCCAACGACCTGTGCGACTATTGCCATGACAAGGTAATTGAGAGGATATTTGGTGACAGATGAATCCACCGTTTCTTTCTTTTGTTCAAACGGAATATACAGTGAAACCTGTCTAAGCCGGACACCCTGGGGAATCCCCAGGGTGTCCGGCTTAAAGAGGTTTCACTGTAAATCAGGCATTTTATATTTCAGAGTCATAGTTGTGTGCTATGCGATCACGAACAAACATTATCACCTGAGATAAATGACAAAGAAAATCATCAAAAGAAAGACCACGGGTGTTTTCTTGGTATCCGGTTTAGAGAGTTTCCACTGTATATTATATTATATTTTATTTGACTATCGTTAATGTACACTTCCAAAAAGTATAATCAGTGCTTAAAACCATAAAATATGAGACCATATGCTGCTGTTTATTTCCTTTAGCATGCCTTTATTGGCCGTATGCTACTATAGGAATGAATGGAATTTTTGTGGAATTTATCGGGGATATAAACTTGGAAAAGTCGCGGGAATACTGGACGAGGCCTTAAAAAAATACAATTTTCGAAAAAAACAACAAAAAAATCAATTTTTTTTTTTTTCGAAAATTGTAATTTGTTATCGCTTCGTCCAGTATTCCCGCGACTTTTCCAAGTTTATATCCCCGATAAATTCCACAAAAAGGCCATTCATTCCTTATAATTCCAGCATTTGAAATAAATTCATCAAGAAAATGTGTTTATTTTCCGTTTTCTTAATAATTATTTTAACTGCGCCTCACGGCTACGGAAAGTAGTTCGGCGTGGGAGTTTACTGGGATAAAAATTTTGGACAGAGACTTGCTACGGGCCAATCAAATGTTAGGGAATTGTGTAAATATTTGTGTGCTGGAATTATAAGAAAATGAACTCAAATGAACTGCAAAAAGGCTATGTACCTACTGTGTCTTTTTCAGTGACTATATCATATACCTTTCAAGATCATATACGAAATGACTCGATTCTATATTGATGTGTCGTTAACCACCAGTCAATGTTGTTCTTTCCTAGAACAAGTACAATGCAGAGAAGTATATTGCACGTGTAGAGGAGGCCTTGGACTATTTGCACGAACACGTTCCCAGAGCGTTTGTCAACTTGGTGCAGGTCCTTGACGTTTCTATGGTCAGCAAGCTGAACCAGAATTTCATCTGCGATACGTTTCACTTGTACGTAATACATACATAATATACAAAAGTATGATATTGTATCGTAAGAAAGAGAAAGCCATGTAATCTGTCGCGTTATTATTATTGTACATGTATGAACAAAATGACAGACAACCTCAGCTGTGAGTCTGCACTGTTTAAGCAAGTGTCGGCCCACAATTCTTTTCAAAGCCAGTTGTATTGCCGTAGTGAATTTCAGATATTACTTAGCAAATGTTTTAAATCATGTTTAAAGGTACACGCCCACTCAGTAGGCACAACATGTTCTTTATATCAGATAAATCATCTGAGACATTTTCTGGCAAAATAAACATTAATTCACCATTACTCCACGTATTGATTGGCATTAGTATACATTTTATATCAGACGTAACTTTCCACACTGATATCAAGGGCGATAACCGTGTTTCCTTAAATTATTAACGGACATTACTACTTATACTTTGTATTTAGTTTTTGATGTGCAATTATCATACTTTATAATCTGTCGAAAATATTATTTTTTCATATGACGGATTTAATTAGTATAAATAATTGAAAAATAGCATGCCTAATTTGCATATGAAAATAACCTGATACCACCGCGCGTCACTATCAGTAACATAAACATTACTAAATGATTATACCTGTATATCGGGCATTCGTAATTTTTAGAACTGGTGGAATAGTGACACAATTATAAACTTATTTAATTCACATAAAGAACAGTTTGTGCCTACTGAGTGGACATGTACCTTTAATATAAATGTGGTTTTAGTGATTGCAGAAACCATGCATATACTAGTAGAAAGGTTTGACCATTTGCTTATACAGTTTCGATGACATCACGTGATGTTGTTCATCTGGGTAATGTTTGTTTGACGTCATTAATATTCACGAACATAACGGCACGATATTGACAGTAACAGACCAAACGGTTGATGTACAACAGTAAAAGCAACAGACCATTGTTATTAGCCGATCTATTTATAGATCGGCTAATATATTGGTTATCCATCGAATTCTGAAAAAGTTTGTAGCAACCCTTTTCTCCGCTATTCGGTAATCTACGAACGCGAATTTTTCTGTATCACTTCCAAATTGCATCAACCGATAAAGTTTGCATTTTTGGCAATTATCTCCGTTTAAAACATTACTTATAGCCAAATAACACAATTTTGAATACGTAATGAGCTGAACGTCGAAAGAGATTTAACCCGGAAGTTATTGTTGTTGAAGTCCATAGTTGGCTCTAATGGCCATATACGCCAACATACGCCGATTATTGGGCTAATTTAAAGCTTTTATTTATTAAACAGAACAAGTTTCAGCCACGTATAATCGCGTAAAATGTGTTTATTCGGCTAATTTATAATCGACCTCTGCTCAAAATCTCCTTACTAGCAACCCCAGCATTTTCGGGTTTATCCCAGCATCTCGGGTTTATCCCATTGGATCGCGTATGCGCGTCATTTGACGCTAGTTAATATTCACAAAATTTTCCACCAATCAAAACGAAGAATTGCCCTTCATAGCCAACTTTGATTTGTTTACGTATCATGCAGGGATGGCAGGGATGCATCCAGCACGCGCGATTGCGGCAATCCCCCTTAATTATTGCCAATGCCGCAAATTATTGATTGTCTTGCGCCCGACATCGCGCAAAAAATCACGGATGGGGCACATTAGGCCAATCTGAGCATGTGCCTGAATACGCAGGAGCTTGCGTCTATTTTTAGATGACACTGTAACCGCTAGATATATATAGCCCTGGTAGATCCGCCCACTCGCGTGATGCCCCAGAATTCGAACAAACACACAGTGACTACAACTTTGTGTATTGCGGAGTGTAATTTGTAGATAAATAGAGCATATAGTACAGGTGTTACGCTGGAATATTTCGCAACATAATGGTGACAACAAAACATTGCTGCTATGGCATTGCTGCTATTGGATGGATTTGGGAACGGGTTTCCAAAACCTGCACAAAATCGAGAAAAATGTCAACGCTGGGTACAGAACTGTGGTCGAAAATAGTTTACCATTGACAATGTTACCAGAGACACCTACATATGTTCGTTGCACTTTACCCTGATTTGATCGGCTAATAACATCATGCTCTGCATGACTTTTCATTTTATTCCTTAACCATTTGACTGCTACACACGAGAATTGTCGCCGGCTGTTGCTTCATATTCTACCTTCTAACTTGTTTAGACAACACTTTAGAATCATTTCCATTATAAATTATTATAATGTGCTGTCGAACCATGTTGTTAATGAAAAAAAAATGTAAATAAAAAATAAACAACAGACGACACAATTTAATTCCGCTTTGTAAGGGTTAATTGAACTACCTTCTATCGTAATTATTTGCCAGTTTTACGTGCCGGTGTGCCGCGTACCCGTGGAACAGTAAGGCAGAGGCTGAGCTGAATGCGGAGATCGAGCGGTACCGTGTAGTCACTAATGCCCTGGTCGACTCGGGCAAATACGACACGACGGACGACTTCACAGTGGTCGTGCAGCCATTCTGGGAGAATACGGACGTTCCATTATTGGTACAGTGACACATCTCTAAACCGGGCACCCTGGGAGGTCCCCGGGGTGTCCGGTTTAGAGAGTTTTCACTGAAAATCAGGCATATGACCATTTTGAAATGTATTGGCGTGCTTTCTAATCATGAAAATACATTACTACATCTGATATAAATGATCAAGAAACTCATCAAAAATAAGATCACAGAGGTTGCCTTAGTGTCCGGTTTAGAGAGGTTCCAATGTACATTATCCCGTCAACACAGTGCGTATGTGCCGTGAAACACGCTGCCGTGAAACATTTTTGATATCCTGTCAATACGATTTTTTTTTGCATTTTAAAGCTATTTGTAATGTTGACTGGATACATACAATAGTAGGTTAGTGCCATGAATGGGAAAAATATCTGGCGCGGCTCGGAAACGGGATGTGCTCGGCAGAGCCTCGCCCATCCCGTTTCCTAAGCCTTGCAAGATATGTTTTCCCATTCACGGCACTAATCTACTATTCTCTATTTATGCGACTGATTATAACACATTTAGGAGAACATGTAGTTAGAGACTCAATAATCTGTTGTTTTATTTTGATGTCCGGCATTGACGTTTGCAATGTCGAGTACACTAATTTATGCTTCCTGTTTCTGGGATAATATGGTTTCTGCACCAGCCCGGATATGTAGGAGTCCGTGATGGTGCAGGAGCCTTAAGTAATATATTTCCAACACCAGCACCGGTGTGCACCGGAACTTGTGTTGGGAACAACATGCAGGGGTTTTCTGGGATAATATGGTTTCTGTACCGGCCCGGATATGTGGGGGTCCGTGATGGTGCAGGATCCCTGAGTAATATATTGCCACCACTAATACCGGTGGGCGCCGGAACTTGTGCTGGGAACATGAAGTGGTAAGTACCAGGTGTCCGAGTTTATTTTGTGGCTTGAAAATCACTTAAAACACAATGCATGGTAGTATGTTGTACATGTCTGACAGGATTATCCTGTCAGACGAAATTTATTTTTGACTAAAATCTGTATGTATTATAGTACTATAGATACTAGTGCAACAATTTTGGTATCACAAACAATGTGGCTATAGTACTATGTGAACATTATACCATACATGTACTATAATTTATCAATATAGCAATATATCGGCATTGCTGTTATACACAACGAAAGTTGAAGACACAAAGTTGGCCAAATAATGATTTTGATGTTAAATAGTCGGTATGGCATATATCTATCATGTGCTCCTGTTACTGAAAATATTCTTTTGGATGAGGATTAAGTTATCAATCGTGCTATGTGTTTCTTTCCAATAATGTTAAATGTGGCTGTGACTGGAGAAATGGATCTTATAGGTTTTGCGACCAGTGTAGATCCAGATCAGCCTGTGCATCTGCACAGTCTGATCAGGATCTGCACTGTTCGCCATACTAGCAATGAAACACTCATAATGCCTCTAGCAAGCAATATATATCGATATCAGGCTACAGGAGTGAGCTGTTTGATCAATAGTTACACTGGACACAAATCCCATAAGCCCCATTTCTCCAGTCACAGCCACAAACGTACATGTAGATGTAGATGTAGATGTTTTCACGTTTTTGTTCTTGTTAGTTGTTATTATCTGAGATATATATGGGCCTTACCTAATTCAAAATAGAGAGCAATATACGTAAGACTGAGACGCAGGAGCACACAATAAAACGAACGTTTAATAGAATATAAACCACGACATACACACAGGTATGGAAGCCCTGGAGCGACTTCTGACTTCAATACTTCTAACTTCATTACTTCTAACTTCCTTATTTATAACTTCCTACTTTCTTACTAACAAGGAAGTTAGAAGTAAGAAAGTTAGTCGTAAGAAGTGATGAAGTTGGAAGTTCGAAGTAAAACGTCGAGACGTTAGAAGAAAGAAGTAATGAAGTTAAAAGTAGGAAGTAATGAAGTTGGAAGTTAGAAGTCAGGAAGTAGAAAGTAACTTGAGAAAGCTAGAAGTATTGAAGTCAGTCAGAAGTCCCTCCAGGGCTTCCATGCACATGTGTGATAGCCGAGGGTAGGTGTACATCAATCAATATGTCTGTAGGCGCTAATATTTTATATATTGGCTATTCTTACTTTTGAATTGATCGTGGTTTGGAAATTGCTGCCATTCACGAGGAAAACGAATTGATGGTATGTCCATCAATATATAAAACCTCATGAGTGCATATTCAGTAGGTTATTTATAAAAAAAGGTAATTTACTGGCAGCATAAATGCGCGTCCTTACATAAAAATATGAGACACGCCATGCGATTTTGTACCTTTGGACATGTGTGTATGTACTTTCATTAAATACGTTTACAAAATTTACAATATTTTTCATAAATAAATTCAAAAATCTTCAGAGTACATTCGAAATATTTTATTTTGTAAACGTATTTCATGAAATTACGCAGATGTCCGAAGGTACAAAATCATATGGCTTGTCTCATCATTATCATTGTTTCAGCCGGGCAGCGACAAGCCAGACTTGAGCTACTTTTCGCCGGATTGTTTCCACCTGAGCTTGAAGGGGCACCAGGCGGCAGCCGAGGCTCTCTGGAACAACATGGTACATGTAGCCGATTTCACCAACATTTCTAAGCATACTTATCTTGCTGTACACTTTGAGGGTAATTAATGTTTATTATACTGTATGTATTACATTATCACAGCCATTGTGGCTGCGATAATGTAATAAATTCATTATAATAGCTCTGCATACGTTTAGTCATCAAATATATGTAGTCGTTAGTTCTATATGAAAAAATGCATTTCAAGCAAAAAAAAATGATTACTTCCTCAAAGTATACTTAGCTAGATAAGTATGCTTAGTAAGTTTGGTGAACTAGCATACAGGTAGCACGGACGGTTATACGAAATGGCGCTTATTGAGAACTGGTCATTTTGTTGTGATTGCCTCTCTGTATGATACCGTGATACAGGTTTACACACCCAGCTGCGGTAATCTTGTCAATATTGGTCAATGGTTTTGAACATGTACACACCCGGCTGCGTTAATCTTGTCAATATTGATCAATGCTTCTGAACATGTACACTCCCAGCTGCGTTATTATTGTCAATATTGGTCAATGGTTCTGAACAGGTACACACCCAGCTGCGATAATCTTGTCAATATTGGGCAATGATTCTGAACATGTACACTCCCAGCTGCGTTAATCTTGCCAATATTGGTCAATGGTTATAAACATGTACACACCCAGCTGCGGTAATCTTGTCAATAATGGGCAATGGTTCTGAACATGTACACACCCAGCTGCGTTCATCTTGTCAATATTGGTCAATGGTTTTAAACATGTACACACCCGGCTGCGTTAAGATTACCGCAGCTGGGTGTGTATATGTTTAGAACCATTGAGTAGTATTGACAAGATTAATGCAGCTGGGAGTGTACATGTTCAGAATCATTGACCAATATTTACAACATTAACGCAGTCGGTTGTGTACATGTTTAGAACCATTGACCAATATTGACAACATTACCGCAGCTGTGTGTGTACATGTTCAGAACGATTGACCACTATTGACAAGAGTAACGCAGCAGGGTGTGTACATGTTCAGAATCATTGACCAATATTGGCAAGATTAACGCAGCTGGGTGTGTACATGTTCAGAACCATTGACCAATATTGACAAGATTACCGCAGCTGGGTGTGTAAATGTTCAGACCGATTGACCACTATTGACAAGATTAACGCAGCTGGGTGTGTACATGGTCAGAATCATTGACCAATATTGACACGATTAACGCAGCTGGGTGTGTACATGTTCAGCATCATTTACCAATATTGACAAGATTAACGCAGCTATGTGTAATAAGTGTTCATGTTTGCAAATGGAGATTATGGTTATGAAGGGGGGTTACTACTTATTTTGGAGCGCCACTTGGCGTCATGCGATGTTTCATTCGGCCTACTGCTTACTGCGATGCTGGCATCCCTCATTCTGCCATTTAATATTCTGACATGGGCCATTCTGCGTGCTTGCATGCGTCATTCGGCGGAATTCATATAGTCATATACGCATCCCAGCAAGCAGTAAGCAGAATAACACATGGCAGAATATGGCATGTAACAATGTTAAATAGCCAATCGAGGTATGCAATATGCAATGTAATAATGCAAGATGGAGTTGTCATTAAGCAGTATTGTATAGCCAAGATGCAGGATGACATGTAGCAATGTTAAATAGCCAATCGATGTATGCAATGTGAAATGTAATAATGCACGATGGAGTTGTCATTAAGCAGTAACGAGTAGCCGCAGTGCAGGATGACATGTAACAATGGTCGACGGCATTGTCATGAAGCAGCATGCAATGTAGTGGCGGATATCCCCTTCCATACAGGTGGACCTGCTAAATTGTATAGGTGCACCTGTAATTTTAGTTTTGACCCCGTTCGTACATTATATATTAGCCCCTTCAGGGGCGTAGCTAGCCCTCTATCCATGTGGATTCATAATTGTGCTAGGGGGTCCGGGGGCATGCCCCCCCCCGGAAAATGTTGAAAACAATGGTGCAATCTGGTGCATTCTGTGCGTTCTGAGGTGCTTTATTTTTTTTCTCAGAATCATGTGGATTCAGCCGCGTACTCGCGTATAGGCAGCTACGCGCCTGCCCTTATTTTCGACTGATATCTGTAATGGTATATGCTATATGCCGCCAGGTGGAGCCAGTGGGGAGCAAGAGGACTCAGTGGACACCGGGTGAGCCAATGGAGTGTCCTTCCATGGTTAGTTCGTACATTATTACAATATATACACGGTAATACACAAATAATAAATTACCCCACCATACTGTTGTACTGAACAGCAGGTAGGTGGGCTAATGGGATTCTTTTCAATAAGGCTTTTATGTGACATGTAATATTCTTTGACATGTAAATAGATAATAGTAGGTTATGCCGTGAATGGGAAAAAAATATCTGGCAAGGCTCAGGAAACGGGATGGGCGAGGCTCTGCCGAGCACATCCCGTTTACGTACCGCGCCAGATATTTGTTCCCATTCACGGCACTAATCTACTGTTCTATTTATTTATCCCGTCAACACCTAAAATGGCTTTAAAATGCAAAAATAGTATTGACTGGATATCAAAAATGTTTCACGGCACTGTGTTTCACGGCACATATACTTTCACCTGTGCACGTGTACACAAAGTTTATGTATATTCACATCCATCTTACAACCACAGGTGGAAGACTCGGACCTGTGACATAAAACAAATGCCCATTAAAAAGAATCTATATAAATAGAAGTGACCAAGTGGGTGGGGTAATGGATTTATTTTAATGAACATTTGTTTTTGTGTCACAGGTCCGAGTCTTCCACCTGTCCGTACAACTGACACCAAGTGTATGTTGACCTACATAATGTACCATATTGCTTACAAGAAAAAGATCATGTATCCTTTTTTCACATGCCTTTATCTGTTACAGAACGCACCATACTTTTACACAAAGAAAAACTCACAGCCTTCCGACAAACTCACAAACGCCAACGACGAGAGCGGAGCAGATGATTTTACATCCTGGTCTCAAGGTCATAAATCGGCCGCTGGTACCCACAGTTTGAAGAGCCAGTCGTCGTCCATGTCAGCGGTTGTCATGGCGATTGGAGGCGGAGTTATAGCGCTCATCGCAGCTGTCGTGGGAGTTGCCATGCATAGAAGATGGACACATTCCAGAGATTTTAGAGAAAGGGAACTGTTACTCAATCCTTCCGATGTGCGAATACATGTATATTCAAATTCAAAGTTAAATAAATAGACGATCTTTCACGAGTGTAGTTGCGAACGGTAACTCTTGCAATCTATCCCGTACCGTCCGTAGCGGGAGTAAATTTGCAAGATATTTATTAATGGAGTTCACCTGATTCAAAAGAAACGTTTCTATGCCGAGTTTCTTGTGCAATCAGTCAGCGAGTTTAATAAATACCATATAAATCATACAGTGAAGCTGTGCTGATTAAACATCGTGTTTACTGCATTTGTCTCATTTACATAGGTATTACAATGCTGTATTATGATATTAAAGTTATCAAAGTACATGTATTATGTACAGGCCCGTACGCAGGAATTAATTTAGGGGGGGGGGGGGGGTGCGTTATCAACGGCGTGAAGGGCTAAACATTGTTGTTTGCACATTCACGGACAGACGGATTTTGATATGTTAATTTTGCAACTCATTCCAATCATCACACAATGATTTTCAGACCAGTCCATTTATGAACATGAGGTGTTTTTTGTTCTCAAAATTATGAAAATTGCTTGCAAAAAGTGCAGATCCTGATGAGACGGCTCGTCACGAGCCGGCTCATCTGGATCTACACTTTTTGACAATACCACTATACAGGCCTGTGGTGTTGAACGGGTTAAGTGGGGGGGGGGGGGGGGGGGGGTGCGTACGCACCCGTCGCACCCCCTCTGCGTACGGGCCTGATGTAAACTTGAATTAGAAACAGACTGTGAAAATGATAGTTTTCGTAAATTACGTCGAAAGTTGATGACATTTGCATAGCAAATGCGGAATTGTATGAACATTTCATTATCTTTCGACATCATTTACAGAAAAGGTCACAGTTCCTGTAAATATATGTCATGAAAAATCACTCGGGTACAAAATCACCCGTCATGCTCCTAACAATCACTATAGATCAGTAGCCGAGTTCACCAACATTGCAAAGTATACTTTGAGGGAGCAATCATTTATCTTTCCTTAAATGCATTATTTCATATAGAACTAACTACTGCATATATTTGATGATTAAAAGTTTGCAGAATTATTATACTAAATGTATTACATTATCACAGCCAAAATGGCTGTGATAATGTAATAAATTCAGTATAATAAAAATTAATCAATTTATCCTAAAATTGAAAATTTCTCCCTCAAAGTATACTTTGCTAGAAAAGTATACTTTGCAATGTTGGTGAAATAGGCTACAGATCAGGCTACATGCGTCTGCTGTTTAATCAGGAGCTACATGTGCACCAATACGGCACTAGTAACAGATCACATAGAGTTCATTTCTCCAGCCATATTTCAAGTATATCAAGCGAGCAAAACCCACATATCTGCGACATCATCCGAAAAAAAAACAATATATTTTTCGATAATATTAAATTATAGCAAAATTTAAGAATGAGCCTACTTTTTATTTCGTGAAATTTGGTCCAATATTGATTTTATTGTAAATTTCAGAAATAGTGGACAGATTTTCAAAACGTAGCTTTTGTTTTCTTAGTTAGATCTTTTCCAATCTATCTAGCTAGATTTCAAAATCAATTTCCATTTTTTTTCGTTTTTCGGCTCCTCCTCCAGGTTCTCCATCTCGTTTTGCCCTATGTCATGTTAAATTCCCATATATAACTAATTTTTCGTAATAAAATCAATATTTGACAAAATTTCGCGAAATGAAAAGAAGGCTCATTCTTAAATTTGGATAAAATGTAATATTATCGAAAGAAATATTGTTTTTTCATTGTTAATATGGCAGTAAGATTTGCGGAGGTTTCGTGAAACAGACAGTAGACTTATTCACTTTGTTGTATATTACGGCTTTGGTGACGGTGAGGAGGGCAAAACTACAGTTTTTAAAGTGATAGTCTTTTACTTGGCCCAGATCATGTTGGAAATGACCTAACGTAAATAGCAATCAAAAGTCAGAATTTGAAATTCGGTTCGCAAACTCCAAAATTAATAATAAAATAAATGTTTATTTCTTATGTTCAGCTAAAATCCATTGACATCCGTCCCGGCCACCATAGCACACACAACAATACCGTGGATGCAGGATGGTGTTAAAAACATTATAGGAATGAATGGCCTTTTTGTGGAATTTATCGGGGTATAAACTTGGAAAAGTCGCGGGAATACTGGACGAAGGCCGGAAGGCCTCGTCCAGTATTCCCGCGACTTTTCCAAGTTTATATCCCCGATAAATTCAGCAAAAAGGCCATTCATTCCTTATAATTCCAGCATTTGAAATAAATTCATCAAGAAACTGTGTTTATTTTCCGTTTTCTTAAGAATTATTTTAACTGCGCCTCATGGTTACGGAAAGTAGTTCGGCGTGGGAGTTTACTGGAATATAAATTTTGGACAGAGACTTGCTACGGGCCAATCAAATGTTAGGGAATTGTGTAAATATTTTTGTGCTGGAATTATCAACATATATATCTAAAACGACCTCCCGGACGTTTTTAAAAATGTAATCAAACTATTTGCGGACGATACAAAACAAATCCCTAATGCAAGAACAGTAGCCGATTCACCAACATTGCAAAGTATACTTTTCTAGCAAAGTATACTGTCAGGGAGTAATCATTTATTTTTCCTGAAATGCATTATTTCATATAGAACTAACAAATGTATATATTTGATGATTAAAAGTATGCAGAATTATTATACTGACTTTATTACACTATCACAGCCAAAATGGTTGATTGTTTTTGACAGGAGACATACTGCCTCCACGCTATTGGGATCGTGATTCTGGCCGTTTGCACGGGTCTACTTTCGGAAGTGGCTCTCTGTTCATCGGGGGACGTCTCAATAGGCTCAAATTGCGTTCGCAATTAACAACAGTCAGGCGACATTTAAAGTCAGCGAGTGAACTGAAAGCAAGTTATTAATAGCAACGGCAATGCTCAACATTATGTGTAAAATAGTTGGCATGCCCAACTTTACTTTTGAAGAGAACAAATTGCTGTTATTGAGACGCCCCCAACCCCTCCCCCCCCCCCCCCCCCGCCCCCCCCACCCCCCCCCCCCCCCCCCCCCCCCCCCCCCCCCCCCCCCCCCCCCCCCCCCCCGTATCGTGTAACCACGCAGTCGCAATGCGACGTCGAATGCCATTTCTTTTTCATATTGTAGTTTACGGTGGGCGATTTTCGAAAAATTACCCTCTGGGTGAGCGAAACAAAATTCATGAAAACATTTTGCCGTTCATGCAGCATACACGTATTATATGTAGGCCTACGCACAGTCATAATTTTGAAAAGATTTCACATAATACGTCTGCAATATACCTCGTAAAACGGTTTATTAGTCGGACATAAAGCACCTTTGCTTCATCAACCTATTTGTGTTTAGAGCAGGCTGTATTTTACAAACACCAGTAACTGATCAAGTTCTCCAAATTTGCAGATTGTACATCCAATAATCAACATCGAATATATTTCTAACAAGGAATTTCTGAGTATGCAAATTCACAAGCGGCTACTTGTCTCCCGCCTGTCAGTACTTTCAGTACTTTGATTCTTTCTTTTATTCTTGTTTGTTGTGCAATGATCATAATTTATGATATGTAAATAAAAATATCTATTGATGTGATGCATTTTGTTGATTCAATAATTAAAAAAATAGTCTGCCTCATTTGCATATGAAAATAGCCCGATACCACCGCGATTCTCTATCAATAAATTACAAATTACTAAATGATTATATCTGTGTAGCGGCCACTCGTAAAAACTGGTGGAATAGTTACACAATTATACACGTATCTAATTTCCATAAAGAGATGTTGTACCTACTAATGGGACCCCATGTTTAACAAGTCAACCAAATTATTGGGATCATACAAAGGACTTTTTCATATATGGACAAAAATATGTTTCTAAAATTGTACAAATCAGACCAGACCACCCGGCTTTACGATGCGCATCGCGCTCGCGGAGGTCGGCTATGCCGACTCGTAATTACAGCTAGCTCCACCCCCCCCCCCCCCCCCCCCCCCCCCCCCCCCCCCCCCCCCCCCCCCCCCCCCCCCCCCCCCCCCCCCCCCCCCCCCCCCCCCCCCCCCCTCCCCCCCCCCCCCCCCCCACCCCCCCCCCCCGTCCTGCAATTATTTCTGTATCCGCACCTGCAAATCCTTAGTATAACTGCATTTAGAATACGTATCACAAGCATGGTTAGTCGTATACAAAAACTGTGTTGTCATGGAGAATGTTCAAAGAAGAGCTGCCAAAATAATAAAAGAAAGATCAGCGAATTATCATATGTAGTGAAAGATTAAAGGTACATGCCCACTCAGTAGGTTATACTATAGGGATATACTTTTGTATATTCTTTAGATATGACATTTTTTGGCAAAATAAACATTCAATAGTACATGCTAAGACAGTGATTTATCGTGATTTTGGTAGTTTTTACGCCATTTCCGGTGAAGAAACAATTCATACGCTAACGTCAAACATGTCAATTTTGACAACGTTATAAGCTGGTCTAAGAGCAAATTTCATATTTTTCGAAGAGCATATAATATACAATTTATTCCACTACCATTTTTAAATACCAAATTTATTTCCGTTGACATAATCCGGCAAAGTAACTCGTGCTCCGCACTCGTTTCTTTATGGGATTTTCAGATGTCTCGGGGAAATAAATCCGGTATTTCAAAATGGTAGTTGAATAAACTCTATTTCACCATTACCCCACGTATCGATTGGCATTATTATACATTTTATATCGGACATAAATTTCCACACTGGCTTCAGGGGCGATAACCATGTCTCCTTAAAATGTTAACGGATATTACTATTTATTCTCTGTATTTATGTTTAGATGTGCAATGATGTGCATACTTTATAATCTGTCGAAATTATTATTTATTTCAGGTGACGCATTTAATTAGTATCAATTATTAAAAAAGATCATGCCTCATTTGCATATGAAAATAGCCTGATACCACCGCAAGTCACTAATAAATATCACTAAATGAGTATAACTGTATAGCGGGAACTTTTTAGAACTGGTGGAATAGTGACACAAACATACACTTATTTGCCTACTGAGTCTCAGTGGGCATGTACCTTTAAACAAAAGAACAGCAATGGGTGGGTGGTTTGAGGTGAAGCATCCAATGATTAAATGGTGTTCAGGTTCGGTGGACCTAGCCCCATAGTTCTTCGTCAACTGACTCGAACACACAGCTAGGTTATCCAGGAGTTGAGAGCACTGATTAACCCTTAGAATGCGGGAACCGAAAATAGTCGTCTGCTGTTAATTATTAGCCGATCTATTTATAGATCGGCTAATATATTGATTATCCATCGAATTCTGAAAAAGTTTGTAGCAACCCTTTTCTCCGCTATTCGGTAATCTACGAACGCGAATTTTTCTGTATCACTTCCAAATTGCATCAACCGATAAAGTTTGCATTTTTGGCAATTATCTCCGTTTAAAACTTTACTTATAGCCAAATAACACAATTTTGAATACGTAATGAGCTGAACGTCGAAAGAGATTTAACCCGGAAGTTATTGTTGTTGAAGTCCATAGTTGGCTCTAATGGCCATATACGCCAACATACGCCGATTATTGGGCTAATTTAAAGCTTTTATTTATTAAACAGAACAAGTTTCAGCCACGTATAATCGCGTAAAATGTGTTTATTCGGCTAATTTATAATCGACCTCTGCTCAAAATCTCCTTACTAGCAACCCCAGCATTTTCGGGTTTATCCCAGCATCTCGGGTTTATCCCATTGGATCGCGTATGCGCGTCATTTGACGCTAGTTAATATTCACAAAATTTTCCACCAATCAAAACGAAGAATTGCCCTTCATAGCGAACTTTGTTTACGTATCATGCAGGGATGGCAGGGATGCATCCAGCACGCGCGATTGCGGCAATCCCCCTTAATTATTGTCAATGCCGCAAATTATTGATTGTCTTGCGCCCGACATCGCGCAAAAAAATCACGGATGGGGCACATTAGGCCAATAACTGAGCATGTGCCTGAATACGCAGGAGCTTGCGTCTATTTTTAGATGACACTGTAACCGCTAGATATATATAGCTCTGGTAGCTCCGCCCACTCGCTTGCTGCCACAGAATTCGGACAAACACACAGTGACTACAACTTTGTGTATTGCGGAGTGTAATTTGTAGATAAATAGAGCATACAGTACAGGTGTTACGCTGGAATATTTCGCAACATAATGGTGACAACAAAACATTGCTGCTATGGCATTGCTGCTATTGGATGGATTTGGGAACGGGTTTCCAAAACCTGCACAAAATCGAGAAAAATGTCAACGCTGGGTACAGAACTGTGGTCGAAAATAGTTTACCATTGACAATGTTACCAGAGACACCTACATATGTTCGATGCACTTTACCCTGATTTGATCGGCTAATAACATCATGCTCTGCATGACTTTTCATTCATATTTTGTCTTTTCTCTCAGTAAAAACATGGTTTGGCAGCATTTTAGAATCATTTCCAATGGAAATGATTCTAAAGTGCTGCCAAACCATGTTTTGTATGACAAAAATGGAAAATAAAAAATATTCAGCAGAGGACACAATTTAATTCAGCATTGTACGTGTTAAGGCGAAAATTGCGTGTGAAGTGTAGGTCAATGACGTTCATGGGTGGGTGGCTTGTGGCATCCAAGGAGTCAGAGGTGGCCATGTTTGGCATATCTATTCCTATAAGTTGTTGAGAAATTGTCTCAAAGAGTATTGTGTATACTTGGTCAGATGGGTGTGAATGCAACTTCTCGAAGATATGTTGGTATCGTCAAATACGAAGTAGGTGTACTAAGTAGGAATACGTAGGTTGAAGTCCGTTAGACATCTTCGGTTAAGAAGTATATGCACAAGGTCTGCCTCCAATATCCGTACTGAACTGCAAATGTGTTATTAAATGGATAGACGTTGTTGTGTGTTCTTCATGACATGTGTCGATTCTGGATACGCTTTTAGGCACTGAACCGACGGTAGCCTGCTATACTGGATACACAGCTTCCTCCAAATAATCGATGGTGAAAAATCAGATTGGGCGAACGTTATTAGTCGAGTCCCTCAAGGAACTGTATTAGGCCCTTCATTATTTTAACATTTCTGTACGATTTACCAGAAATGGTACAGAACCTGGTAAAACTATATGTAGACGATACTGTGTTCAATTGTCGGAGTGAGCGTGAAAGCGGACATGTACATTTGGCTGCTTTGTCACGATGGTCAGATACATGGCAATTACGGTTTGACACGGGAGAGTGCAAACATATATATGCACTTCAGGAGGAACAATATCCATATAACGAGTATGATATGTTTGAAAGCGAAACCAATTCTATGATCCCGATTATTTCAGAAGTAAAGCACATGGGATTGACGCTCACATGCGATTCAGTAAACACATTTTAAACTCAGTCAAGAAAGGAAACAAAGTGCTAGGACTTATTAGAAGAATCTTCACATTCAATGAAAAGATCGAATTGCTCCTACAACTCTACAAGACACTAATTAGACCACGTATGAAACACGCGTCCCTCATTTGTGCACCATTTTTTAAGAAATGCATTTACAAGTATCTGATTGAAATTGTACAGCGACATCGCCATGTATGGTCTTCGAACCACTTACGCGTCATCAACAACTGGAATGCAGTAGAAAGTACCCGTAATCAGCAACTAAGGGATTCCGCTGGGGAAAATAAAAAAATCGCCACTTCAACACAAAAAAAAGGAGTTATCAATAGGATAAAAATATACAAATGGCGATAAAAAATTAAAATTTTCGAAAACAAATCCAAATCACGCAACTCCTTCACGAGGAAGACGAGCCCGGAGAAATTCAGCGTATGAATTTAACATTTATACACTGCGCACACCATATAAAGTTTAACATAAAATATGTGTTACGTTGCTATAACATGCAAACCCAAATGTGAAGACATATAAGTGCGACACATCTTCACGTGCACAAGCACTCATAATCCTATGCTAAAATGCATATCATAAGGGCCACAATTATACATGCACATGTGAGATTAATCTAATTGGTAGTAACAGCATTTAGAACCCATTGACAACCAACTTACGAAGACAAGTAGAGTGTCTTCTATCACACTGTAAAAAGTATGTTCTGCATCAAGGTTGAAACGGGTTATATTGTCAACGCATCAAACACAGTGACTTCACTGTGAACGTTTTCGAGAATCCATCGACTGTTGGGCGTTGTATTAGCTATATTGATGACACAGTGCACATTTTAGCACTAACTGCAGAATACCTTGGGAAACATGTATATTCGTGATTTTGACGGCTGGGAAAATTAAAAACAAATAAAAAATCGCTTCCTGGACGGGCGTGTCCGGTTGTTTTCTCGAACGATCTGGGAAACTAGGCAATCTTTCATGCAATATGAATATTCTGCTGAAATCAGAATCATTGGCGGTCCGAATAAGCCTAATGTCATGTTCATAGGACGTCTCCACACAAATATACAAGAGATGAAACAAGGACAGTTAGGTACATATCTGTGTTTTGCCATTTTTAAAGGTACATGCCCACTCAGTAAGCACAAAATGTTCTTTATATGTTTTAAATAAGTGTATACTTGTGTCACTATTCAACCAGTCATAAACATTATAAGTGCCTGGAAAACAGACATAATCATTTGGTAATATTTATTTTACTGATAGTGACGCGCGTTGGTATCAGACTATTTTCATATGCAAATGAGACATGATATGTTTTACTTATTTATACTAATGAAATGCGTCACCTGAAAAAATAATATTCTCGACAGATTATAAAGTATGATCATTGCACATCAAAAAATAAATACAGAGAATAAATAGTAATGTCCGTTAACATTTTAAGGAAACACGGTTATCGCCCCTGATATCAGTGTGAACATTTTTGTCTGAAATAAAATGTATAATAATGCCAATCAATACGTGGGGTAATGGTGAATGAATGTTTATTTTGCCAGAAAATGTCATACGAACAGAATATACAAACGTATCTGTATCACTATATTATAACCTACTGCGTGGGCATGTACCTTTAAATCGCATTGAACTATTTGTATCGAGCCAAATTCTAACTTAAAATAGCTCAGCAAGTATTCTCATTCTCGAGCGTGTACAGGGGTGTTATAATATGGTCCCTGGTTGAACCAAGTAATTGACGTATTCAGTGTGCGTAGTCCAGGAAGATAAACCAGTATCAGTAGCCTATTTCACCAACATTGCAAAGTATACTTTTCTAGCAAAGTATACTTTGAGGGAGTAATAATTTATTTTTCTTGAAATGCATTATTTCATATAAAACTAACAACTGCATATATTTGATGATTAAAAGTATACATAATTATTATACTGAATGTATTACATTATCACGGCCAAAATGGCTGTGATAATGTAATACATTCAGTATAATAAAAAGTAATAAATTTATCAAAAAATTGAAAATGTCTCCCTCAAAGTATACTTTGCTAGATAAGTATACTTTGCAATGTTGATGAAATAGGCTAGATCTATATAGATAGAAAAAAAAAGATACTACGTCTAAGAAGTGCCAGACTTACTATCGACGTTGGGTACAGTACAATGCCTAATATTAGCATATACTGTAAGAATCAATACTATTAAAGGTAAATGCCCACTCATTAGGCGCAATGAAACTGTTATTTATATGAATTACCTAAGTGTATAATTGTGTCACTATTCCACCAGTTCTAAAAAATACGAGTGCCCGTTAATATACGTACAGATATAATCATTTAGTAATAGTTATTTTACTGATAGTGACTCGTGGTGGTATCAGGCTATTTTCATATGCAAATGAAGCATGATATGTTTTATTTATTTATACTAATTAAATGCGCCACCTGAAAAAATAATATTTTTCGACTGATTTTAAAGTATGATCATTGCACATCAAACATAAATACAGAGAATAAAAAATAATGTCCGTTATCATTTTAAGGAAACACGGTTATCGCCCCTGATATAAGTGTGGACATTTACGTCTCAGGCTGGTATACAATGTATAACAATGCCAATCAATGCTTGGGGTAATGGTGAATAAATGTTTAGTTTTGCCAGAAAATGTCTCAGATGATGTCTTTGATATAAAGAACATCTAAATTCGCCGAGGTCCGCTATTTTTCAAACAGTAATCTCAACAAATCTTGAAATGCATTAATATACAGGTAATTTGTATGAAAATACCACCGAATTTAAATGACATAAAATGCAGGAGAGTGGATTTCAGGCCATCTAGGTTTAAACAATTTAAGGGGGGTGCGTCAGGGGCGAGCCCCATGTAGTGGCGCGAGTACGCCTAGCGTACTCGCGCCACTACATGGGGCTCGCCCCTGACGCACCCCCCAATAGAAAATCCTGCATACGGGCCTGAAGTATACTATCTGTGGCTGTGAATGTAAATTTTGGTCGTATGTTATTAGTTACCAGTGTAGCTCCTGATCATATGGCACTCTTGTACCTTTAATTTATCAAACGTGGAACAGAGTATACGTGTATAGCATCATATGCGTATATTATAATTTCCCACCTGCCTCGTAGGTACTGACGCCCGGGAACTGAACCCTGAATCGAACGCGGAGGAGACCCGCGTTCGATTCAGGGTTCAGTTCCCGGGCGTCAGTATTTCTGAGATACTTTGTATTTCAAATTCCTGTATTTCACATTCATGTTCCAAACGACATTCGGTGGATTAAAAAAATAATTGGCCAGTGTGGGGGTCGAACCCACGACATTCGCGTTATTAGCACGACGCTCTAACCGACTGAGCTAACCGGCCATCGAGCAGTGCCGTCGTTGAATCCAAGCATTTACATTTTCGTAGGATAAGACGGGAACAAGACATTAATTCATTTTGTGACGAACGGACGGGCGGACAAAGATGATATCACATTCATGTTCCAAACGACATTCGGTGGATTAAAAAAATAATTGGCCAGTGTTGGGGTCGAACCCACGACATTCGCGTTATTAGCACGACGCTCTAACCGACTGAGCTAACCGGCCATTGTGTATACAATATTTACATCGACGCGACAAAGATGATATCACATTCATGTTCCAAACGACATTCGGTGGATTAAAAAAATAATTGGCCAGTGTGGGGGTTCGAACCCACGACATCGCGTTATAAGCCCAGACGCCTAACCGAACTGGAGCTTTAACCGGCCATCGAGCAGTGCCGTCGTTGAATCCAAGCATTTACATTTTCGTAGGATAAGACGGGAACAAGACATTAATTCATTTTGTTGACGAACGGAAACGGGGCGGACATGATATCACATTCCATGTTTCCAAACGACATTCGTGGATTAAAAAAATAATTGGCCATGTGGGGGTCGAACCCACGACATTCGCGTTATTATAACACGACGCTCTACCGACCAGAAGCTAAACCGGCCATTCTTGTTGCCAGTGGGGGGTACAATATACGATCGAATATTTACATCGACTATTAGAATGAAGACTAGGAAAGACCAATCTGTAATTGGGAAATCCGTTCTATCTAAATTTAGTAACAATGATCATGAGTTTGGCACATCCGCTTTCTGAGATATTTATATAACGTAATTTCTGATTGGTCAAAATATTATTGTAACCAATCAAAATCCTTTTAACAAACAGTAAATATTTCAGGAAAAATGGAAACGTAACAAGAGTTTTTTCACAAAACTATTTTCTTATTTATTGTATGTCCTGAACATATTCTGTCGCAATGAAGAGCCGGTTTAACACAATAGATATCACGGCAGTGATACGGGAAATGTTGAGGTAATCGCCAATTAAATAACGTCGGTAGATGCCATTTTAATTTTCACATTTTTTTCCTTTATAAATATAGTGTGTGGGGTATCATATTGAGATCATATCTTTGATATTTGAAAACATTCAACATACAATTCACCAGGTGGTCTCACATGTCATTTGCATACATAGCCAATATATGTTGCCTGACACTTCGACACCTCGGCCCTAAATTGTTTCAAAACCGTGTTGTAAAATTGGATTATGATAATTTTATGAGAAAGCTACTGCCTATACCATGTAAAGTGCCATTTATGAGTTATTGGCAATAAACTCAATATAATATTATTGTGTCAAGAGCGTGACATCGCCAAAATCTTGCAATTTTATAGTCAACCGTCTACTTCCATATGTTTAAATTTGTATATTGCGCAACAGTAATCGTCGATACAGATATTAGTGGATATTGACAAAAAAAATTCTGTTAATGTTACATTTTTAGCTCGACTATTCAAAGAATAGTTAGAGCTTATGTAGTCACCCCGGCGTCGGCGTAACCGTCACGCCTTGGTTAAGGTTTTTAGTCAAGCTGGTACATGGAATACTATTGTGCATACAGACACCATACTTGGATAACTTTTTCTCATAGGGATGTACATCAATAACCCCTGACCTATATTTTACATTGACCTACATTTAACCTTGAATTACTTAGTTATTTCCCCTTGGTTAAGATTTGTACTCAAACTTGGTTAAGGTTTATAGTCAAGCTTGTATATGGAATACTCCTGGGCCAACAGCAACCATACTTGGACAACTTCATTTCCTAGTGATGTAAATCAATAATCTCTGACCTAAATTTGACCTTCACCTACTTTTACCCTTGTATTACTTAGTTAATTCCCCTTGGTTAAGGTTTTTAGTCAAGCTTGTAGATGCAATATTCCTGGCCCTACACCAACCATACTTGGACAACTTCATCTCCTAGTGGTGTACATCAACAACCCCTGACCTATATTTTACATTGACCTACATTTAACCTTGAATTACTTAGTTAATTCCCCTTGGTTAAGGTTTTTAGTCAAGCTTGTAGATGGAATACTATTGTGCATACAGACACCGTAATCCCTGACCTATATTTGACCTTGACCTACTTTTATCCTTGGATTACTTAGTTATTTCCCATTGGTTACAGTTT
Organism: Conchocele bisecta; assembly: GCA_029237695.1. Lineage (NCBI taxonomy): Eukaryota > Metazoa > Mollusca > Bivalvia > Lucinida > Thyasiridae > Conchocele > Conchocele bisecta. Next base: position 68,622,620 of record CM055269.1, on the reverse strand, counting down.
TTAGTCAAGCTTGTATATGGAATACTCCTGTGCCTACAGAAACCATACTTGGTGTACATCAATAACCCCTGACCTATATCTGACATTGACCTACATTTAACATTGAATTACTTACTTAATTTCCCTTGGTTAAGGTTTTTAGTCAACCTTGGTTAAGGTTTTTATGCAGGCCGCAGCCACCTTCTTTGTCAAGCTATGTGTACATCGACAACCCTCGTAGTCGAGCTATGCTGTTCTCCTACAGCTCTTGTTAGTCAAGCTTGTAGATGGAATACTATTGTGCATACAGACACCATACTTGGACAACCTTTTCTCATAGGGATGTACATCAATAACCCCTGATCTATATTTGACTTTCACCTACATTTCCTCTTGAATTACTTAGTTAATTCCCCTTGGTTATAGTTTTTAGTCAACCTTGGTTAAGGTTTTTAGTCAAGCTTGTAGATGGAATACTATTGTGCATACAGACACCATACTTGGACAACCTTTTCTCATAGGGATGTACATCAATAAACCCTGATCTATATTTGACCTTCAATATCTGCTTGATATTTCACACACGCATTGCTCTAATGGTCCTCTACTGCCTTGTGACAAATTCACAATTGTCCTGCCTCCGTTAGGCACATGGTCACATACTTGGTGTGTTCGAAACTCGGGTAAGAGTCTTATAATGACTGTTTCTTTGCATGGATCTGCTTGATATTTCACACACCCATTGCTCTGATGGTCTGCTTCATGCTGTGACAAATCCAGGCTTCTCTGGCTCTCTGTCTTCCAACTGTGCCTTGTCTTTGTTGACTGCCAGCAGGGGCATTTGTGTGCCGACAGGCCACGTTTCTAGTTATACCCACTTTTTTGTAAAAAAAAACGGGTATATTGTTTTCGTCACGGGTGTCCGTCCGTCCGTACGTCCGTACGTCCGTCCGTACGTCCGTCACGTTTCTTGTAACTCGAAAAACTTTTTCACCTTCATAGCTACGCGCCTGATATTTGGTATGTAGCTTCGTTATCATGTGTAGATGCGCAAAGTGAATTGGATGATCCGACCCCTCCATCAAATGGATTATCTCCCCCTTTCGAACTTTAGGAATTTCCCATTTTTTTTCCTGTAACTCGAAAAACTTTTTTCACCTTCCATACCACGCGCCTTATTTGGTATGTACTTCGTTATTCATGTGCAATGCGCAAAGTGAATTTGGATTTTTTGATTTCCGGACCCTCATCATGGATTACTCCCCCTTTCGGACTTACAATTTCCCATTTTTTCCTCGTAACTCGTTCACCTTCATTTTTACCTACGGGCCTGATATTTTTTGGTATGTAGCTTCGTTATCATGCATGCGCGTGGATGGATGATCCGGACCATCATGGATATCTCCCCCCTTTCGACAAAATTTCCCTTTTTTTCCTCGTAACTCAAAAACTTTTTTCACCTTACCTACGCCGATATTTGGTATGTAGCTTCGTTATCATGTGCATGCGCAAAGTGAATTTGGATTTTTGATCCACCCTCCACATGGTTAACTCCCCCTTTCGGCTCACAATTTCCCATTTTTTCCTTGTAACTCCGAAAAACTTTTTCACCCATACCACACCTCATATTTGGCATGTTAGCTTCGTTATCATGTTTGCGATGCCAAAAGAATTCGGATTTTTGATCCGAACCCTTTCCCATTTTTTCCATTGGATTATCTCCCCCTCGGCACAATTCATTTTTTCCTTGTAACTGTTTTCACCTTCATACCTACGCTCCTGATATTTCGATGTAGTTCGTTATCCATGCATGCGCAAATTTGAATTCGGTGGATCCGACCCCCATCATGATTATCTCTTCGACTCACAATCCCATTTTTTCCTTGTAACGAAAAAACTTTTCACCTTATACCTACTCGCTGTATTTGGATGTAGATCGTTACAGTGCAAAGATGCGCAAAGTGAATTCGGATTTTTGATCCGACCCTCCATCATGGATATCTCCCCCTTTCGGACTCAGAATCCCTATTTTATTGAAGTTTCGGAAAAACTTTCTCCTTACTACCTACATTTCCTGATTTGATATGTACCTTCCGTTATGATGTTGCAAAGTGAATTCGATTTTTGATCGGCCTTCCATCATGGATTATTTTTCACCTTTCGGACTTAGAATCACCTATTTTTCCTCTAGTCAAAAAACTCACCTGAATACCTACGTTTCTGATATTTGGTTCGTAGCTTCGTTTTGATGCGAGCGCAAATGTGAATCGGATTTTTTATCCGACCCTCCATCAGGATTACTCCCCCTTTCGACTTACAATTTCCCATTTTTTTCCTCGTAAACTCGAAAAATCAAACCTCAACCTTACGCGCTGATATTTGGTATGGTACTTCCGTTATCCCATGTGCAGATGACGCAAGTGAATGGATTTTTGATCGACTCCATTTCATGGATTATCTCATCGGAACTCCCAGAATTTCCCATTTTTTCCTTCGTAACTCGAAAAACTTTTTCACCTTCATCACTACGCGCCGATTTGGTATAGCTTCCGTTATCATGTGCAGATGCCAAATGAATTTGGATGATCGCCGACCCTCCATCCATGGATTACTCCCCCCTTTCGGACTCACAATTTCCCATTTATTTTTTTAATCGAAAAACTTTTTCTACCTTCAACTACGCTTATTTGCATGCTTCGTTATCAGTCAGATGCGCAAAGTGAAATTCGATTTTTGATTCCGACCCTCCATCATTTTTGTTATCTCCCCCTCCGACTCACCCAATCCATCTTATCGGAAAAATTTTTCACCTTCATACCTACGCTCCCCCTATATTTCGTATGGTAGCTCGTTATTTCCCAGTGCAGATGCGCAAAGTTGAATCGGAATTTTTGGATCGAAAAACCCTCATCATGGATATCTCCCCCTTTCGGACTCACCAATTTCATTTTTTTTCCTTGTTTAACTGAAAAACTTTTTCACCTTCACCTACGCGCCTGTATTTGGTATGTAGCCTTCGTTATTCATGTGCAGATGCGCAAAGTGAAATTCGGAAATTTTTGATCCGAACCCTTCCACCATGATTATCTCCCCTTTCATTTTTGACTCATTTCCTATCATTGGTAATCAAAAAACTTTCTCACCTACCTACATTTCTGATATTTGATATTACCTCGGTTATGATGTGCAAAGTGAATTCCGTTTTTGTCGGACCTTCATTCATGATTATCACCCCCTTTCGGACTTAGATTTCACCTCGTAGGTCGAAAAACTTTTTCACCTTAATACCTACGCGTCTGATATTTGGTTCGTAGCTTCGTTTTGATGTGCTGATGCGCAAAGTGAATTCGGATTTTTTATCCGACCCTCCATCATGGATTACCTCCCCCTTTCGGACTTAACATTTGGGAAAAGTGGGTATATTGCGATGGCGCGCCATCGACTTTTTCTAGTTTAACCTTGTTTTACGATTAATACTACTCAAATGTACTTAAAGTATAAACTTCATTTATTTTACAACGATTACAAACAAGCGCAAGAGCACTTACCATATACAAATGCTTTTGTTGGCACAGATGATGCAAAAGGGCGGTCATTAATGTGTGAGGAAACCAGAGTACCCAGAGGAAACCCACTTGTCCATTCTGGCGACCACCATACTATCTCACATACTACCCCTGTCGAGGATCGAACACGGGTCGCATTGGTGAGAAGCGCGCTCGTTATCGATTGTGCTAACGAGACAAAATGTACTTCCACAGCGATGAGTTTAAACCATTATTAAAAAATGTTACAATCTGGTATGTGGTGTGTACAGTTAAAAACAGATAACAAACCATTATGGGGACGTATGAAAATGTGTTCAATTAATTTACTATACATGTACATATATGTCTACATGAAGTCTTGCTTCACTTACATCATTTCAGGTTTGTGAGTATGCGTGTGATGAATGTGTACGATGTCGACAACAAAACCTACCTCATACGCCTCGGCAAGTAAGTGCATGTAATCCTGGACTTTCAGCTCTAGATTGGCGCTAGGATTTTGAACGGTTAGCGTGAAGCAAAGCCAATACTATTTTACATTTGCTACACTATTTATAAAAGATAGTACTTTTCAAATAATTTTCAGTAGCCAAAATGGGCATTCCTGAAATGTTGTTTTTGACCTCTAGATTCTGTAGCCTATTTCACCAACATTGCAAAGTATACTTATCTAGCAAAGTATACTTTGAGGGAGACATTTTCAATTTATGGATAAATTTATTAATTTTTATTATACTGAATTTATTACATTATCACAGCCATTTTGGCTGTGATAATGTAATAAATTCAGTATAATAATTCTGCATACTTTGAATCATCAAATATATGCAGTCGTTGGTTCTATATGAAATAATGCATTTCGGGAAAAATAAATGATTATTCCCTCAAAGTATACTTTGCTAGTATACCATGCAATTTGGATGAAATCGGCTACAGATTACAAGGCTATTTCATGATTTACACATACCGCAATTTCATGATTTGATCGTAGTAATTGCCCATTATTGCCCAGATTTGGCTGTGATAATGTAATAAATTCAGTATAATAATTCTGCATACTTTTAATCATCAAATATGTGCAGTGGTTAGTTCTATATGAAATAATGCATTTTCGGAAAAATAAATGATTAATCCCTCTATGTACACTTTGCTAGATAAGAATACTTTGCAATTTTGATGAAATCGGCTACTGATCTTGCACTCCCACAGCCTTGTAAATTGTAATATATTTTTCATGTTCGATTATTCTCTTTTTGAATGATTAGCAGTGTTTCTCTTACCGAATAATGAGGAGTGTAGACACAGATGCGACTGCACAACCAATCAGATGCACTGGCTGATTTGGGTCTACACTTGTCACAAAGTGTGGTGTATGATCTATCGTATGGCTTATTATACCCCCGGTATACGAAGTATGTCGAGGGATATATAGTTTTTGTCATTCTGGCGGCCTGTTCGTCCGTCCGTCCATAAGATTTGAATTAAAAAATTGATTTGTCGGTCCAGGCGACGGCCTCTGCTCACTGGCTCTAGTATATGTTATATTTATGTACACGTATCATAAAACTGGTCTTATTTCTGTTGTGACTAGAGTAAACGGATTGATATTTTCTTAACCCTCACTACGCTGAATTAAATTGTTGCGTCTGTTGGAAATGCTTTATTTTCAATATTTCTCGACAAAAACCTGTTTTTCCAGCGTATGAGAATCGTCTCCACTGGACGATTCTCATGTGCTGTCAAAACCTTTTTTTTTTGTTAAAAATTCAGGCAAAAATGAAAAACAGCAGACGACAATTTCCGTCTCCCGCGTAGTGACGGTTAACCAAATTAATACATCTCAATAACAGTCACAGAAAACATACATTATTCTAGTATAGGATTGCATAGGGTAAAATAAGGATAGCGACTGTTGTTGCCACTGACAATTTCATCCACAATGTTAACGGTAGCCCTAAATATATGTGTTGCTAGTATCAGGTTACATAGTGTGAACCAGTTCTGTCTGAACATATATTGAATGATAGTAGATTGCCGTGTGTGTAAATATTATTATGTTTCTTTTACTGAACCGTTTGAATGCTGTGAACATAAAATGGTTGTCTGCTGTTGATTTGTTTTTTTATTTTTTTGTCAATAATAACATGGTTTGACAACACTTTAGAATCATTTCCATTGAAAATGATTCTAAAGTATTGTCAAAACATGGTTTTGATGAGAAAAGTGGAAAACAAACAGCAGATGACACATTTTAATTCAACATTGTACTGATTAAAATATACAGTCTCGATATGTGAGATTTACAGACTCCTAATTTTTTTGCTTCACAGAAACTGTCAGGATTGTATTATTGTTATTAATCTAAATATACACACTACACATACATGTGGCTGTGACTTGAGAAATTGGGGCTTATGGGATTTGTGACCAGTGAAGCTTCCGATCAAATAGCCCACACCTCTAGCCTGATGACGATCAATATTGCTTGTTAGAATCTTGACAGGTGTTTCATTGACGGAATGGCGAACAGTGCAGATCCTGATCAGACTGTGCGAATGCACAGGCTGATCTGGATCTACACTGGTCGCAAAAGTCATAAGCCTCAGTTCCCCAGTCAGAGCCACATATTGTTCAGGCCTGATGACAAGGCGGTCATCGTGTTGGAGTCCGGGATCAAGATACACAGCACTGAGTTTGAGTGGCCAAAGAACCCCGCTCCTTCTGGCTTCTCCATGAAGGTAAACTTGCATCATTTGAGGAACATGAAAAAACGGGACGTATTATGTATTCACCTTGTACAGGGGACGGGCACAGCTTGTCCACGCAATAACTCAAGTTCTACTTGACCGATAGTAACGAGATTCGGTATACATCTTAATATCACTGCAAGACGAAGAACCGTATTGGTTTTAAAAATTTGCGATGATTTACTCCCTTGGAGGCCATTTTTATGCCACCGGGTTTCGAAGAAACGGGTGGCATATAGTGTTTGGACCGTCCGTCTGTCCGTCCGTCACACTTTTCTGTTAACCAATTTGTCACAGTTTCTCAAATATGCTGCAGGTGGCATCCGCGTTCGACAGACGCATTTCTTGTTAATTTTCGGACTATCCTTGTCCACGCAATAACTCAAGTTCTACTTGACAGATCATAAACAAATCCGGTCTACATGTTTATCACGACAAGATGAAGTAGCCTATTGGTTTTCAGTGACTTATCTCCCCTTTTTGACTGGCCTTGCCTCAGCGGGCGTATATTGTGACCTTCAGCACTCTTGTTACCAATACTAAGCTTCAAATCAGCTGTGTTATGTTGGCTTTGATGCCGTCTATATTCAGTCGGAGTAAACATGGGAAAATTACTTTGAACACATCCTATTTGTAATGACAAGACGTTAAGCTGATAGCTTATTAGGATTTGCACCGTTTTGTATGCACCGGTAATATTATTTTCAGGCTGTACACAATTTAAATTACCCTTTTTATGCCACCGGGTTTCGAAGAAACGGGTGGCATATAGTGTTTGGACCGTCCGTCTGTCTGTCCGTCCGTCCGTCCGTCACACTTTTCGGTTAACCACTTTGTCACAGTTTCTCAAATATGCTGCAGGTGGCATCCGCGTTCAACAGACGCATTTCTTGTTTTTCTAGCATTACTGAACACAATGTCACACCACAGAATGGAAGATATCACTTGTCATAATGACAAGTGGTATCTTCCATTCTGTGGTGTGTTTTTGTATTGTATGGAGTAATGGCCCCTGTGTTAGTAATGGCCGCCATTTCTTGTTCTTGTTACTGTTATAGTCAAAAATGAACATGGAAGGGTCTTATTAACTCGTTAAACCATACAAACCATAAAGCCAACATTTACAACACGAGATTCAAATGAGCCAGCTCGTAACGAGCCTTCTCATCAGGATCTGCAATGTTTATCATTATTGTTAAGATTTTGAAACAGTACTCTTTTTATACGGGACGTATTCAGAGCTCCGGATAAGGTGCGTAATTTGACCAACTTGGGGTGAAATTTTGTTATTTCTTCATCAAAAATGGCAAGTTGGGAGTCCTTTAGAATCGTCTCATTGAGACGATTCTAAAGCACTCCCAACTTTCCATTTTTGATGGAGAAATAAGAAATTTACCTCCAAATTACGCACCTTAGCTGGAGCTCTGGTATTATGTATTCATCTTGTACGGGCGGGCGGTCACTCTGTATCCTTGTCCACGCAATAACTCAAGTTCTACTTGACCGATCTTAACCAAATTCGGTATACATGTTTATCACGGCAAGGCGAAGAAGCCTATTGATTTTATCTACTTGACGGATCGTAACCAAATTTGGTTTACATGTTTATCACATCAAGATGAGTTATCTCCCCTTGTTGACTGGCCTTGCCTCGACGGGTGTATATTGTGACCTTCGGCACTCTTGTTGATTAATGTAATAATCCAAGTTAACATGGAACAGCCCATGTTATATAGTTAGTGGTGAAAGGGTTACATGTACAGGTACTCTAGAGGATAAAGTATTACCGGAAACCCTCACAATTCTGAATTAAATTTTGTCGTCTGCTGTTTATTGTCTTTTTTATCATCAATAACATGGTTTGACAGCACTTTAAAATCATTTCCAATGGAAATGATTCACCATGTTTTTATTGAAAAAGATGACAAAATATTAAACAGCAGGCGACGACAATTTTTTTCCCCGCATTATAAAGGTTAAATATATTTCTTGCACCTTTCCAGATGAGGAAACATTTGAAGGGGCGTCGACTGGAGGGTGTGAGACAGCTGGGGGTGGATCGTATCGTCGACCTCACATTCGGGTCAGGCGAGGCTGCTTACCACGTTATCCTTGAACTCTATGACAGGGTAGGTAACTCTAGGTTGCGTTATGATTTTTAAATTAGTAGCCAAAATGAACTGTTCGCGTGAAAAAGACAATACTACTTTACAATGTCTTGTGCTCAAATATATGTAAAACCTAGTGTGGTTTAAAATATTTTCTGAAATTTTCATGGCCGTTACTGAACTACTAATAGCCAAATTGCCGATTGAGGCGCCAACTGACTACTGCGGCTGCCAGTAGTGCCAACCTAGACTGTGTATGAGACGTATATCAAACACTGATAGGATAGGTAACTGTGTATGAAACCGTGTAGCGGGGGCCCGTTTCACTAAACTTCTTACGACTAAAATGTTCGTAAGTGCAAATTTAAGATCGTCTGTAAATTTCAATTTATGGATTTACATTTATTGAGCATAGCCTATGCTCAATAAATGTAAATCCAATGGTTATTTACAAGAAAGCAATGTTAATGTGAAATTTACAGACTATCATAACATTTTAGTCGTACAAAGTTTAGTGAAACGGCCCCCTGGGCAGGTCACTAATTGAGGATTACATATTATTTCCTCTGTCTGACGAGGCAATGGTTTCTACAAGTGACTGTACCGGTATTTAATCTCACACAGTTGTGTATCAGGGTTCATATCATCACAGTTTCAACAATCATTGAATTTTGTCTGTTTGTATAGGCTATTATAAATGCATGCTGATGGCGATTAACCTGTTTAACATCACAGGCCTGTGTTTTAATATTTTTATACAGTGTATATCCAGGTGAGCCAGCTCATAACAAGCCATCTCACCAGGATCTACACCATTTGCGGATATTTAGAAAGTTTTAATAAAATCCCCCCATTTCGGATTAGTGAAAGTCTGAAAATTGAAATAGAATATTCCATTCAAGTTACTTAGGGGTGAAGGGGTTAAACAAAAAGTACTCGCACATTAAACACATTTCTGTCAACAGTGTTGACAGAAATGTTTTTAATTTGTGAGTACTTTTGTTTGTATATTGTCTAGATAGGACTAATTGTAGTTGCTAACATTCACTTCACGTGTTCCAGGGTAACATTATTCTAACGGACTACACATACATGATCCTGAACATATTGCGGCCGAGGACGGACAACAGCCAGGACGTGAGGTTTGCAGTGCGGGAAATTTACCCACTGGACGCAGCGAAACAACATGATCTTCCCACAGAAGAGAGGTACACGTAACTCTGATATTTCATGATGATTTGCGGCTGTCACTAGAGTAATAGGGCTTATGGGATTTGCGAACTGATCAAATATCACACTCGTGTAGCATGATAACGATATATATTGCTTGTTGGTAGCATGGCGAGTGTTTCATTGATGGACCAGCGAACAGTGCAGATCCTGATCAGACTGTGCGGACGCACAGGCTGATCTGGATCTACACTGATCGCAAAACCCATAAGCCACATTTCGCCAGTCACAGACACATATAATATGGCTTATGGGTCTTGATGGTTGAGAGCACGGACACTATTAGATATATGTGTGTGACCAGCATACTCGGATCTTGCCCCGATCTATACAGTGACATTATGACCAGGCCATTGATACAAGTTGCCAAACTGTACTAAACCTTGTGGGTATGTCATGTGACACAGCCCCTATAAACTAATTCATTTCATGCTGAATATACACATTGGATTCCAGCCTGTTAACCGGGTCTAAAATTACCTTTAAACACCATTAAATGAAATGAAAATAGTATACGGCATTAATTGGGTTAATATACAGCCAGCTCCACCCTCCACCCCCTACCTCCACCCGCCCCACCTCCTTAACCTTAATCAATGACGCCTCTTGTAATTAGGCTGTATGTGGTGACAACATATATTTTCGTTTTGAAAGATAAATGAAATCGAGAAAAGTACCCCCCCCCCACCTCTATAATCGATGACGCCAACTGTGTTTAGGCTGCGTGCATTGATCCTGTCTGCCAAGCTGGGGGACTCCTTGAAGAAGATCCTTATTCCACACCTCGGTAAGTCACCATTTGTGGCTGTGATGGGAGAAAGGGCTTACAGGTTTTTCGACCATTGTAGATCCAAATCAGCCAGTGCATTCACACAGTCTGATCAGGATCTGCACTGTTACGTTGTAAACAATATTTATGAAGTATGCAAATTTCGTGAACTTTCGACTATTTATGGTAAACATCGTAAATTTTGTAAATATTTTTCATGAAATATCGTACATGATCTTAGGTACAAAATCAAATGGCGAGTCTCATTTACCTGACGCAGATGAGAATTTCTCATCTGCGTCCGGTAAATGAGACTCGCCATGTGATTTTCTGAATTTTCTGATTTCTGAATTGTGCCTTGTTTTGACCAATTTTGACCTAAATTTCTTATTCAACAATTTCACTATGGGTTGGCAGACAAATGACCCTATGTGACTAGCACAGTCTCGGATCAGATTGTCCATCCATGCAGGTCAATTTGTGCCTATTGAGTTTACAGTTCTGTCTCGGGCTGATCAGGATCTACATAAAGTCAATCAACTGCATTTATTTAGTTATACTTAATGATTTATAAAACAAATGCTATTCCATGGTTTACACATTTTGCAATTTCATGGTTTGATCAGTAGCCTATTTCACAAACATTGCAAAGGATACTTATCTAGCAAAGTATACTTTGAGGGAGAAATTTTCAATTTAAGGATACATTTATTAATTTTTATTATACTGAATTTATTACATTATCACAGCCATTTTGGCTGTGATAATGTAATAAATTCAGTATAATAATTCTGCATACTTTGAATCATCAAATATATGCAATGGTTGGTTCTATATGAAATAATTCATTTCGGGAAAAATAAATGATTATTCCCTCAAAGTATACTTTGGTAGATAAGTATACCTTGCAATTTGGATGAAATCGGCTACAGATTACAAGGCTATTTCATGATTTACACATACCGCAATTTCATGATTTGATCGTAGTAATTGCCCATTACACAGATTATGGACCTGCCATCATAGAACACTGTCTCATCGGTGCCGGTCTCCCAGAAAACGTGAAGATCGGGAAAGGATTCAACATCACCACAGGTTTGTAATTACTATGCACTGTGTATGTGGTTTATGTGTCAGATTCTGCTTTGTGTATGATATAGACAGATTAGGAATTAGTAATTGAGTATTGTCACTCCATCATTTCTGAAGCAGTTGGGTATTTCAAAATTTTAATTGGGTAAAATAGAATCACACTACTGTTTACACATCAGCAGACCGCACTTATTGAATAGTTTGCTTCTAAATGAAAACACATCTTTGTATTTCATTAGAATTGTCTCCTTGGAGACAATTCTAATGAAATACCAAGATGTGTTTTCAAGGAAAAATAAGTAAATATGCCATATTTGTGGTATGTTTATTGTTTTCTGTAGCATGATAAAGATACCACAATTTTTTCATTGCTTTTTGATACTCACTACTTCTGATTTCAATTGTTGTTGTTTTTGCAATTTTAATTGGGTATTTACGCAAATACGCAGCTTATCTGGAGCTCTGTATAGAGTCCCATCTGCTAGGCACAACATTTTCTTTAGAGGAATTAAATAAGTGTATAAGTGTGTAACTATTCCACCAGTTTTAAAAATGACCACTGCCTGCTATTCAGATATAATCATTTACTAATCTTCAATTTACTGATAGAGACTGATAGTGGTACCTCAATGGTTATTTTGCCCGAAAAATATCATCTACAGAATGGTTGAAACAAATGTCTTGCTATATTACAACTTGGGATGCGATGTTTTAAATTGTGTGAGAAGTTGACAAAAATTTCAGAACATGCGTGTTCAACTCTGTACATGCCCTGTAGCCGATTTCAGCAAAATTGCAAAGTATACTTTTCTAGCAAAGTATACTTTGAGGGAGTAATCATTTATTTTTCCTGAATTGCATTATTTCATATAGAACTAACGACTGCATATATTTGATGATTAAAAGTATGCAGAATTATTATACTGAATCTATTACATTATCACAGCCAAAATGGCTGTGATAATGTATTAATAAATTCAGTATAATAAAAATTAATAAATTTATCCTTAAATTGAAAATTTCTCCCTCAAAGTATACTTTGCAATGTTGGTGAAATAGGCTACTGAAATGTATGTCAACATTCAATGTCATTTACGGACAGTATGCAGAGCTCCAGTTAAGATGCGTAATTTGACCAAATATTCGAGGTATTTTTCTTAGTTCTTCACCAAAAATGGTAAGTTGTGAGTTCTTTAGAATCGTCTCTACGAGACGATTCTAAAGCACTCCCAACTTGCCATTTTTGGTGAAGAAATAACAAAATTGCCCCCAACGTGGATCAAATTACGCACCTTAAATGGAGCTCTTAGTATGAAAAATTGGTAATGGTGACAAATGGTGATGCAATAAGGGAGGTAATTCCTATGAAAATCTGACAAATTGCTCTATGGTGAGTATTTGTTCTTAAAATAAAATAAGATAAATAACATTTTTTAAATGCTGGAGAACTTGAATGTAAAACATGTATCTCCTTATATTCAGTTTGACAGAAGCCCATAAAGCGTTTGGTTCAATGGGGCAGTTTTGTGTTGAGTGTAATGGAAACCTCTTTCAACATATGGTCTAGTTTGACTATTGTAGTTTATAAATTTTCCTTACTGGTATGTGTATCGTGAAAATGCATGACCATATTATCTCCCTTATTTATCACACTTTCTTATAGTACGTACTTGAATATAAAGCACACTATTTGGAATTTGATCGATTGAACTGGTGCAATTGAATTGAGGTCATTTCCAATGCATAAGCGAAAAACAGCATTTTGAATACCTGGGACATCGTGCCTTTAAAGGTTACTGGAATGTTTCCCTCAACATAGCAAACAGTGTAGGCTGATCTGGGACTACAGTGGTCGCAAACTCAGTATGCCTGCTTTGGTCATGCTGAGTCACGTATGGATATACACAATATTTTATAGATATGGACAAACTCTTGATTGCGATTGAAGAAGCAGAGGACCTACTGACCATAATGCAGAGTCAGCCGTGTAAAGTAAGTAATAGACCAGTGTTATAAATAGGTTACAAAAACTTGGTAAATCACGTTTCACTTCCCATGGCATCCTTGACGGAGTTTGTCATTTTGATATCACATTGCCTCAGTTTCTCCTTGTTGTTTACTACTTGTGAGAAAAAATACTTAACCCTTACAGTGCTGAATTAAATTTGTCGTCTGCTGTTTATGTTTTATTTTACATTTTTCTCATCAAAAACATGGTTTGACAGCACTTTAGAATCATTTCCAATGGAAATGATTCTAAAATGCTGCCAAATGATGTTTTTACTTAATAGAGAAAATACAAAATAAGAAACAACAGCAGACGATAATTTTCGGTTCCCGCTCTCTAAGGGTTAAAGAGGAAAATTACCGGTGTGATTAACCCTTCTTACGCTGTTGACGAAAATTGCCGTCTGCTGTTTTTAATTTTTGCTTTAATTCTTAACAAAAAACTGGTTTTGACAGCACATGAGAATCGTCTCCACTGGAGACGATTCTCATGTGCTGTCAAAACCAGGTTTTTGTTGAGAAATATTGAAAATAAAGCATTTCCAGCAGACAACAACATTTAATTCAGCGTAGTAAGGGTTAATACTACCCCAGGCGATCACTTCATATACATTTTTGTATGGACCTTTGAATGGAAGTGATACGACAGCCTGGATTTCATTCCCAGCACCTCAGGTGAAATAAATTCGATTTTGATAACCCATTATTAGGGTCAAATATATGATTTGAAACTAGACATTTGAGTCTAATAGTGGGTGATTAAAATCTAATTTACCACAGCCATCCTACAAGGTGGAAAAATCATGATTTTGTCGTCTAAGATTTGAGCACCATAATAACCCTAAATATTCGGACATTTGTTTTGAAAAAACCTCTGTTTATTGTGATAAACCAGTATAACCATACTAACCCTAAATATTGGAACACTTTACATCACCCAGAAGGCAGAGAAGATGAGTTTCAGTGCCTTTTCTGTTGAGGCACAAGTTGGAACCATCACCATTTTGTGCACAGGTTGAAGTAACGGATTGAGGTCTATAAATACATTAAATATGCCTAAAAGCATCAATAAATGAAGAAAAAATTATTATTTTTACCCCATCCATTAGATGGATGGGGTAAAAAAAAAAATTCTTCATTTATTGATGCTTTTAGGCATATTTAATGTATTTATAGACCTCGGTCCGTTACTGCAACCTGTGATTTTGTGGTGTTGAGTGTTGAGTATTTCACCCCAAGTTTACAACCTTGTCCCCAGGGTTACATCACCCAGAAGGCAGAGAAGCGACCCAACGCCAAGGCCGGGGAGGCGACTGAGTTGACGACATACGACGAGTTCCACCCGATGTTGTTTCGCCAGTTCCAGCATAAGCCATACCTCGAGTTGGACACCTTCAATAAAGTCTGTACCATTACAGGGCTCCAGATAAGGAATTAGTAATTGAGTATTTCAAAATTTTAATTGGATAAAATTAAATCACACTACTGTTTAATACACATCAACAGACAGCAATTATTGAATAGTTTGTTTCGAAATGAAAACACATCTTGGTATTTCATTAGAATTGTCTCCTTGGAGACAATTCTAATAAAATACCAAGATGTGTTTTCATGGAAAAATAAAATAAATATGCTATATTTGTGGTCTGCTTATTGTTTTCTGTAGCATGATAAAGATACCACAAATTTTCATTGCCTTTTGATACGCACTACCGGTACTTCTGATTTCAATTGGGTTTTTGGCAATTTTAATTGGGTATTTACGCAAATACGCAGCTTATCTGGAGCACTGCCACATTGTATATACATGCTAAATTTTGTATGTCACGACTTCTCCGTAATTCTGTTTTTATTGAACCCACTTTTGCTTAACCCTTACACTGCTGATTTAAATTTTGTCGTTTATTTTATATTTTCCGTTTTTCTTTTCAAAAACATGCTTGACAGCACTTTAGAATCAATTCCAATGGAAATTCTAAAGTGCTGTCAAACAATGCTTGCGGAAAGCGAGACATAGTGATCGGAATGACGTCCAGGTGTCTGTGCTTCCGAAATCTGCGTTAAAGTTTTTAAATACCTTATATCTCTGCAGTCCTAAGTCACATTGACTTGAAACTTCATTTGCTTATTATTCATCATCCATATATTCATGCCGTATTCCACTCGTGCGGACCCTGTGCCCAAGGTCAAGGTCAAATAAGTTTGTGTTAAAATTTTGTCAACGTTTGCATTAAAGTTTTCAGATACCTACTATCTCTGTAACTGTAAGTCAGATTTGCTTGAAACTTCATATGCTTATTGGTCATCATCCATATATTCATTCTGTGTCCCACTCATGTGGCCCCTGTGCCCAAGGTCAAATGACTTAGAAGTTTGTGTTAATGTTTTTGTCAAAATTTGTTTTAAACTTTTCACATACGTACTATCTCTGTAACCGTTAGTCAGATTTGCTTGACACTTTGTATGGTTATTGGGCATCATCCATATATTCATTCTGTGTCCCACTCATGCGGCCTCTGTGCCCCAACTTGCCAAGGTCAAGGTCAAATGACTTAGAAGTTTCCGTTATTATAAAATCTGCGTTAAAGTTTTTACATACCTTATATCTCCACAATCCTTACTCCAATTTACATGTACTTCAAACTTCCAATACTTACTTTTCATCATCCATATTTTCATTCTATATTCTGTCCATGTGGTCCACATGCCCAATGTCAAGGTCAAATTTGTGTTAAGATGTTTACATACCTTACATCTCCACAACACTTATTCCGATTTACTTCAAATAATTCTTTATTATCATCCATATTTTCATTCTATAGCCCACCCATGCGGCCCACATGCCCAAGATCAAGGTCAAATGACTTTAAAATTTGCGTTAAAGCTTTTACATACGTTATATCTCCACAACCCTTAATTCAAACATCAATAAATACACTCCGAGTCCGTCAAATGCCTCGGCGGGCTCGACATGCGGGCCACGGCCATCTGGTATTGAAAAAGAAGGCAAATATAAAGCACCAGCAGACGACAACTTTCGTCTGCACCAGCAGACGACAACTTTCGTCTGCAACAGTCTAAGGGTTAAGCGAGACATGGTATTGACAAGTCAATGATGTCAATGTGTGCATCCAAGCATGCATCCAAAATCTGTGATAGAAGATTTCAAATGCCTGATATGGACTTCAAACGTCATGTTTCATTCCATACCCCAGCCAATCGATTCCCCAAGATCCAGGTCATGCATTAAATGTTTTGAAGTAATTTATATCTTTGCAGCCCTAAGATTGAGTTGAAACTTTAACCATGTGGTCTCCATTCCCAAGGTCAAATGACTGAAATTTATGTTAAAGTTTCTTCAAATTAATTTACATTTACCTTTGAAACCATAAGTCATATTGACAAAGCAAATCTATGGTGCTTTTTCATCATCCATATTATAGGAATGAATGGCCTTTTTGTGGAATTTATCGGGGTATAAACTTGGAAAAGTTGCGGGAATACTGGACGAAGGCCGGAAGGCCTCGTCCAGTATTCCCGCGACTTTTCCAAGTTTATATCCCCGATAAATTCCACAAAAAGGCCATTCATTCCTTATAATTCCAGCATTTGAAATAAATTCATTAAGTAAATGTGTTTATTTTCCGTTTTCTTAAGAATTATTTTAACTGCGCCTCACGGTTACGGAAAGTAGTTTGGCATATGGGAGTTTACTGGTATATAAATTTTGGACAAAGACTTGCTACGGACCAATCAAATGTTAGGGAATTGTGTAAATATTTTTGTGCTGGAATTATTTCACTATGAATTTTACTGTATTGTTCATACCTTCATGAACATTAAACAAAGACATTTCTTAGCACAGTAGATCTAGATCAGTCTGAACTCGGAGTGACCAAACGTCGGAGTGACACATGTAGGTGCAAAAGATCAGACGATGTATAAGGACTAATTTTGGGCTAACTACAGGTATACTGCATTTCTACTGCCATTGGAGTGACCAAAAATGTAGACTGTATGAAGACACACATACGACCAGATCAGATGGTGTGTATAAGGACTGAATATGGGCTAAATGCATGTATATTGCATTTCGAATGCCATCAGAGTAACCAAAAATGTAGACTATGAAGACACATGTAGGTCCAGTAGCCTATTTCACCAACATTGCAAAGTATACTTTTCTAGCAAAGTATACTTTGAGGGAGTATTCATTTATTTTTCCTGAAATGCATTAGTTCATATAGAACTTACAAACGCATATATTTCATGATTACAGGTATGCAGAATTATTATACTGAATTTATTACATTATCACAGCCAATTTGGCTGTGATAATGTAATAAATTCAGTATAATAAACATTAATAAATTTATCCTAAAATTTAAAATTTCTCCCTCAAAGTATTCTTTGCTAGAAAAGTATACTTTGCAATGTTGGTGAAATGGGCTACAGATGACATTGTGTATAAGGATGGATATTGGGCTAATACACTAATACTGCATTTGACTGCCATTTTTCAATGGCAGTCAAAATGCAGTATTAGTGTATTAGCCTTCAGTAATAGCCCTTGTCAATCCACCCACTTGTGTTGCAGGCTGTGGACGAGTTTTATTCACAGATGGAGACACAGAAGATAGAGCTGAAAACTCTACAGCAGGTAACGTACCTGTCACACTAGTCCCCTGTTATAATAAACCTTTCTGAGCATGTGTTCAAGAATCGGTCTTAAATGATGTTTGAAATCTTGAGGCTATGATCAGACTCAGCCTGCCAAATTGCTTGATTTATTTTTAGACTGAATTTCAGGAATGTTTTTTAACAGTTTTATAATGTTCGGCATTGATATTTCAAATTATGTTTCTCTAATGATAATATGTTTGTAAGGGTGGGGGATATAATCGCCAATGTTTCATATGTTTGTATGGTTGTTCAATTGCCAGTCCATTGTTATCCCCTCGCCGATAGGCAAGAGGGGATATAGTGTTAGTCCATGTACTTACGTACATATTTTGATAATATTTGGCCACAATGTGTGTCTAGGGATGATGCTTTGCCTGGAGAAATGGAGCTTATGGCCATTGCAACCAGTGAAAACCAAGATCAACCTCTGTATTCAGTCTGTGAAATATACACCATGCTTTCTTACAGACAACATCTATCCTTCTCTGACAGCTATTGTGTGTTGGAAGTGTAGGAACTAGACTGGCTTGAACTGCCATAGGCCCCATTTCTCAGGCACATTAATTACATATTGGGAGATCCTCTATAGTCTATTCACACAATGGTTTGTTTTCACAGGAGAAAACTGCATTTAAGAAACTGGACAACATCAAAAAAGATCACGAGAAACGAGTTGAGGGTCTGCAAAAAGACCAAGAAGGGGACAAAATGAAGGGGCAGCTGATCGAGATGAACCTAGGGCTGGTAGGTACACACAATTATAGAAGTTCGGTCACGGATGAGTTGTGCACAGTCAATCAAACTTGTCTGTTTTCGAGCACATATTTTGAGAAAGTGCTTTGTCTTGGGGTGATTGACAAATGGTGGTCACAACATAAATGTGGCTGTGACTGGAGAAATTGGGCTTATGGGTTTTGTGACCAGTATAGCTCCTGATCAAATATCACACTCATGTAGCCTAATAGCAATCTATAATGCGTTTTAGAAACATGCCATTTCATTGATCGAATGGCGAACATGGCAGATCCTGGTCAGACTGTGCAGATGCACAGGCTGATCTGGATCTATACTAGTCACAAAATCCATAAGTCCCATTTCTCTAGCACAGCATTTAAGGCATACATGCTGATGGATGTCTAATTTTGTAGCCCAATGTACCAACGTACAATTTCAGGTTGACAAAGCCATCCAGATAGTGCGCAGTGCAGTGGCAAACCAGATCGACTGGACCGAGATCAAAAACCTTGTGAAGGAGGCGCAGATGGATGAGAACCCCGTTGCCATGGCGATTAAGGACCTCCGACTGGACACAAATCACATCACCCTGATGTTGCAGTAAGTTGGCTGTATTCGGTGTGTTGCATGGTTACTCGAGTTTGTCGTGAATGGATATGTGAATTACTGGAGAAATTGGCCTTATTGTCTGTGTATCGAGCCATCCCATTAGGATCCGCACTGTTAGGAAACTTTTATTTTCCTGATTTTCTTTGGAATAATGGAACGGTCTAAACAGAGCTCCAGTTAAGGTGCGTAATTTGATAAAGTTTTTGGGTAATTTTGTTATTTCTTCACCAAAAATGGCAAGTTGGGAGTGCTTTAGAATCGTCTCATTGAGACGATTCTAAAGAACTCTCAACTTGCCATTTTTGGTGAAGAACAAAGAAAAAGACGTCGAATATTTGGTCAAATTATGCATCTTAACTAGAGCTCTGGGTCTGAAAACTAACATGGACGAGTGAATGCCAGATATTTAGTCCAATAGAGTTAACCTTCAGCTACACACGAAAATTGTTGTCGACTGTTGTTTTATATATCGCCTTCTTTCTCAATAAAAACATGGTTTGACAGCACTTAAGAATCATTTCCATTGGAAATGATTCTAAAGTGCTGTTAAAGCAAGTTTTTGATGAGAACAATGGAAAAATAGAAAATATATAGCAGATGACAAAATTTAATTCAGCATTGAGTTAAAATTCAGGCAATGACATTTCCAGGAATCCGTACATTGACAGTGACTTTGAAGACGAGTATGATGAAGTTATCAAGCCAATGAGAGTCGAGATCGATCTCGGTGTTAGTGCCTACTCGAACTCTCGCAAGTAAGTGACACTTTTTCGCATGTTTTATATGGATTTTTAGCTTCTCTATGTAAGTCCTGTGCATCCTTACCCCTTTCACCCCTAAGTAACTGGAATGGATTTTGATACATGTGTATGTTAATTTTGCAACCAATCCAATCGTCACAAAATGATTTTCAGACTTTAAAATGGCGTGTTTTCAGTTTGTTCTCAAAATTATGAAAATTACTTACAAAAAGTGCAGTTCCTTTTGGCTCGTGATGAGCCTGCTCATCTGGATCTACACTGTTTACAGGTCTGTGGTGTTGAAAGGGTTAAGGATCCTTATTGTAAAGTTACTATCTCAGGTGATGTCTTGGATATCCTATTCTAGGCCTTGCATTGGTCAATTTAATATCACATGATAAAAATAATCTACCATGTCACCTGTTTTAGAATGCAGCAGGACATATTAGAGGGAAATTTATTATTGCAATATTACCCTCCCTCCCGAAAATACCCGAATTCTGAACGGACTCCCTTGGCGTTTATCTGAAATAGAAACTGAAAGTGCGAAGGGTACCCGATTAGTGAAATTGTTGTTGTAGTATTACAAAATAAACCCGATACTAGCTCAGCGTTTGTGAACAATATGGCGGTTTCTCCAGCTACCAGGCATTTTGCTGCTGTTACTGTCTCTAAAATAGTGACTTTAATCATGTTCATATTAAATATTTGGTATATTGCCCTTTGTTGAGGGAAATTTTTATGATTATCTTCTCTTGAAAACAACATCTTCCTAGTCTATCTATCGCCCTAGTAGATATTGTTTCCTCAGGGAGATAATCTACAATATTCCCCGCAGTATTTTAACTCTTAGACCGCTACTCACAACAATTGTCGTCTGCTGTTTCTTTTATATCTTGCCTTCTTTCTCAATAAAAACATGGTTTGACAGCACTTCAGAATCATTTCCAATGGAAATGATTCTGAAGTGCTGTCAAAGCATGTTGTAAATTATTCTAAAGTGCTGTCAAAGCATGTTTTTGATGATAAAAATGGAAAATAGAAAATATACAGCAGACGACAAAAAATTTAAGATAGCGGTCTACGGGTTAATGAAACACTAGTGAAAGTAGTTAATCTTGATTCACCAATGACATGCATCAACATGACATCAGCCTGCATGTGTTTGGTCAGGGGGCACTAGGTACACATACCTGAGAAACCAATATACAGCGGAACCTCTCAAAACTGGACACCAAGACAACACCTGTGATCTTATTTTCGATGAGTTTCTTCGTCATTTATCTCGGGTGATAATGTCTGTTCGTGATCGCATAGCACACAACTATGGCTCTGAATGATCAAATGCCTGATTTACAGTGAAACGCTCTAAGCCGGACACCCTGGGTGCCTCCCAGGGTGTCCGGTTTAGAGAGGTTTCACTGTACCTGTAACTGTTCCGCAGGTATTTTGAGAAGAAGAAGCATGCAGCAGTGAAGGAACAGAAGACTGTGGATGCCTCTACCAAGGTACAGGGATGGCTTGCGGCCCAGGGGTTAGAACACCCGACTTCCAATCTGGAGGTTGTCAGTTCAAACCTCGCCTTAGGCATCAAAAATACTTTCTTACGCTATCCATCCCGCAGGTCTTTCGGACGAGACTTGAAACCATGCTCCCATCCCAAATGACCTTGGCTGTTGTTGGGATGTTAAACCCACTCACTTCCACTTTCTACCAAGGTACGCGTACATGGTTGATTTAGTCCACAAGTCGTACACCATGCAGTATATTTCCATGATACTTCACCCATATATACGTCACAACCTATATGAGACACGCCATGTGCGACTTTTCATGAAATATATTTATAGAAACTACAATAATTTCTGTAAATGACATCAAATGATGATGAAATTTTCATAGCAAATGTGGAATTGTATTTTTCAACTTTCAACATAATTTACGGAAAATATTATAGATTTGGTAATCCGTTTCATGAGATATTGCACATGTTTTAAGTACAAAATTACTTGGCGTGTCTCATATAAACACATCACTACCTGAAACATGCAACAAAGATGACTCTCGATCATGTACTTTCTTTAGTTGTCTCGCATTGACCAAATGTTCATTATCCGCTTGCTGGTAGGCAAGAGTGAATATAATGTTGGTTTGTGTATGTGCGTACGTTAGTAACACCTTTCATTTGTCAATAATTTGTGAACCGCTTCATCGATTTTATTAATATTTGGCAACAATGTGTGTCTAGGGATGGTCTTTTGTTTGGCATGCGACCCACGTCTGACCGCTCAAGGTCAGGGCACTGAGGACTTTCATGCATAAATAAGAAAACATAATATTTTTGTTCATAATCTCATCGAGATGGTTCAAATGAGTGATATAATTATGTTAAGGTGCATTGTATGTACATATTAAATGCTAAATCCTCGCCCCAATGTAACACTACAGGCGTTGAAGTCGGCGGAGAGGAAAACGAAGGAAACCCTGAAGGATGTGGCCACGGCCGCGTCTATCAACAAGGCGAGGAAAACCTACTGGTTCGAGAAGTTCCTCTGGTTCATCAGCTCGGAGAATTTCCTCGTGATCGGAGGTCGCGATCAGCAGCAGAATGAGCTGATTGTCAAACGCTACTTGAAGTCAGGTAGGTGGGTGGGCGATACATGGGGAAATTTGCATGTGACTAGTGAAATGGGGCTTTTTAGATTTGTGACCAGTGTAGATCCAGATCAAATAGCTCACTCCTGTAGTCTGATAACAATCTATATTGCTTGTTTGAAGCATGATAGGTAATTCATTGATGAAACAGTGCAGATCCTGATCAGACTGTGCGGATGCACAGGCTGATCAGGAACTACACTGGTTGCTAAACTCATAAGCCTCATTTCTCCAATTTTCGGAGAATTTCCCTGTGATCGGCAGTCGGGATCAACAGCAGAATGAGTTGCTTGTCAAACGCTGCATGTCGGTCAGGTTAGATGTGTGATACATGGGGGAAATATTCCTCTGCTTTACCCTACCCTAGGGCATGAAAAATACTTTCATAGTCTTTCCATCTCGCTGGTCTGTGGTCTCGTCCCTACAGGACCTAAGCTGTTGCTGGGACGTTAAACCGTTAACAGGGCTCCAGATAAGGAATTAGTGATTGAGTATTGTCATTCCATCATATCTGAAGCAATTGGGTATTTCAATATTTTACTTGGGTAAAATAAAATCACACTACCGTTTACACATCAACAGACAGCAATTATTGAATAGTTTGCTTCGAAATGAATACATGTCTTGGCATTTCATTAGAAATGTCTCCTTGGAGACAATTCTAATGAAATACCAAGATGTGTTTTCATGGAAAATAAAAATAAAATGCTATATTTGTGGTCAGTTTATTGTTTTCTGTAGCATGATAAAGGTACCACAAATTTGTTATTGCTTTTTGATACTCGCTACTTCTGATTTCAATTGGATTTTTGGTAATTTAATTGGGTATTTACGCAAATACGCAGCTTATCTGGAGCTCTCGTTAATTTAATTTCCTATACTACACAAAGTCAAGTAGGTGGTGATGGTGGGGGTAGGTGGTGATGCTGGGGGTGGAGGTACATGAGTGTAATATTCTCATGCCCTGGTTCATCTGAATTTCAGATGAGAAACCAATGAAACGGTGTTTGCCTTTTGCTGCCAGAACAGTTTCTCTTAAGCTATATTGGAAGCAAGAAAAAAAAGAAAAAAATAGTTCACATTAGCATTGTATAGTTTTGCTTCATATTTTTTGGCTACTGAAGTTAACTCTGTCAACAATACAGACCTCTTTTGTGATGTTTGCAAACAGTGTGGACTCGGATGAACCACCGTAATGAGCCGTCTCATCAGGATCTGCACTGTTTGCAAGTTATTTCCATATTTTTTGTTGGAAAAAAACACCTCCTTTTCATCTGACAGTAAACTAGTCTGAAAATCATTTTGTGTTGTATGGATTGGTTGGAAAATTAACATCTCGCAGTCCATTCAATTACAGGGTGGAAATGGTTACTAAATCAATAATATTAAATAATTTCCACATTCCTACCAGGTGACACATACGTGCACGCGGACCTCCACGGAGCCAGTACCTTGATCATCAAGAACACCACCGGAGAGCCGGTTCCTCCGAAGACGCTCAACGAAGCGGGAACCATGGCCATCTGTAACAGTGCAGCATGGGATGCGAAGGTGGTGACGAGCGCGTGGTGGGTCTACCCGAGCCAGGTGTCGAAGACAGCGCCCTCTGGCGAGTACCTGACCACGGGAAGTTTCATGATCCGCGGGAAGAAGAACTACCTACCACCGTCGTACCTTATCTACGGCTTTGGATTCCTCTTCAAAGTAGGGATGTGTATTGGCCTACGGGATATGGCATTGGACTTCAATACCGGAGGTTGTCAGTTCAATCCTCACCCTAGGTGTGAAAAAACACTAAAATAGTATTTCCATCTCACTGGTCTGTTGGATGAGATACGACCTTAGTTGTTGTTAGGATGTTAAACTAATTCATTTTCACTTTTCCTCTTCAGGGTACAGTAAATCCTTAAACTGACTATGCTTATAAAACTTTCTGTAGCCTATTTCATCAACATTGCAAAGTATACTTTAGTAGCAAAGTATACTTTTGAGATATTTGATTTTCGAATTTTTTTTTCAATTTTTTTTTAAATTTATTAATTTTTATTATACTGAATTTATTACATTATCACAGCCATTTAATGGCTGTGATAATGTAATAAATTCAGTATAATAATTCTGCATACTTTTAATCATGAAATATATGCATTTGTTAGTTCTATATGAAATAATGCATTTCAGGAAAAATAAATGATTACTCCCTCAAAGTATACTTTGCTAGTAAAGTATACTTTGCAATGTTGATGAAATAGACTACATGGGTCCTGGCTGCAGCTGTGTCTACATAGACATTACTCCTCGCCTGCTCCAGTAGCCTATTTCACATTACTCCTCGCCTGCTCCAGTAGCCTATTTCACATTACTCCTCGCCTGCTCCAGTAGCCTATTTCACATTACTCCTCGCCTGCTCCAGTAGCCTATTTCACATTACTCCTCGCCTGCTCAGTAGCCTATTTCACATTACTCTCGCCTGCTCCAGTAGCCTATTTCACATTACTCCTCGCCTGCTCCAGTAGCCTATTTCACATTACTCCTCGCCTGCTCCAGTAGCCTATTTCACATTACTCCTCGCCTGCTCCAGTAGCCTATTTCACATTACTCCTCGCCTGCTCCAGTAGCCTATTTCACATTACTCCTCGCCTGCTCCAGTAGCCTATTTCACATTACTCCTCGCCTGCTCCAGTAGCCTATTTCACATTACTCCTCGCCTGCTCCAGTAGCCTATTTCACATTACTCCTCGCCTGCTCCAGTAGCCTATTTCACATTACTCCTCGCCTGCTCCAGTAGCCTATTTCACATTACTCCTCGCCTGCTCCAGTAGCCTATTTCACATTACTCCTCGCCTGCTCCAGTAGCCTATTTCACATTACTCCTCGCCTGCTCCAGTAGCCTATTTCACATTACTCCTCGCCTGCTCCAGTAGCCTATTTCACATTACTCCTCGCCTGCTCCAGTAGCCTATTTCACATTACTCCTCGCCTGCTCCAGTAGCCGATTTCACATTACTCCTCGCCTGCTCCAGTAGCCTATTTCACATTACTCCTCGCCTGCTCCAGTAGCCTATTTCACATTACTCCTCGCCTGCTCCAGTAGCCTATTTCACATTACTCCTCGCCTGCTCCAGTAGCCTATTTCACATTACTCCTCGCCTGCTCCAGTAGCCTATTTCACATTACTCCTCGCCTGCTCCAGTAGCCTATTTCACCAACATTGCAAAGTATACTTTACTAGCAAAGTATACTTTGAGGGAGCAATCATTGATTTTTCCGAAATGCATTATTTCATGCAGAAATAACGATTGCATATATTTCATGATTACACGTATGCAGAATTATTAGCCAAATTGGCTGTGATAATGTAATAAATTCAGTGTAATAAAAATTAATAAATTTATTCTGAAATTGAAAATTTCTCCCTCAAAGTATACTTTGCTAGGAAAGTATACTTTGCAATGTTGATGAAATAGGCTACAGGTGTAAATACCCAATTTTATCTGTCAACGAGTCTGCAATGTTCATTTTTCCTTTTAGTTGCTTCCTGTGTTATTGCATATAGTCGTCACCCTGTGCTCCTATTTGTCTGTGCATCTGCTCAGATACCTATTATCTCTTACCGTATGTCGGATTGGCTTGAAACTTCATGTGCTTATTTGTTATCATCCCCAAATTTTCTTTCTCTAGCCCACCCATGCAGCTCCTGTGCTCAAGGTCAAATTGGCATTAAGGGTTTGCATTAAAGTTTTTGGTTACCTCTTATTTCAGTTACTGTTAAGTCAGATGGGCTTTAAACTTCATATACTTATGTATCATCATCCATATTTTCATTCTATAGCCTGCCCATATGGTCACTGTGCTCAAAGTCAAATGACTTTTTTAGTGGTACATCTCCCATCAGTATTACTGATTTATTCATCGATCATGTGTTGCAGCTGGAGGAAGGCAGTGTGTCCCGCCACGCCGGGGAGAGGAAGGTGCGGACGGCCGACGACGATGAGATGTCCATCGCCAACTCCACCACCATCGAGCTAGAGTCCATCGCCGAGACTGAGGTGACGCTCGATGCCAGCGATAGCGAAGACGAATCTAGCGACGAAAACACGAATAATTCCCATGAAAATCTTGCTTGTGTCGCCACTGAGTTAACTGAAGTGTCTCATGAAGTTGAAAAATGGAGAATCAAGTGAGTTGATGTGCCAGGAGAGTTGTGTTGATACAGGCGATGTGGTTAAAGCTGAAAATGTGATGGAACATGGTCACGAAAGTGCACAAAGGACTTTGCCAGAAAACATTGAGAAAAAGGAAAAAACTGACGGTGAAAACGAAGCTGATATAAAATGTGATATTGTTGATACTGAGGTGTGTGATGTGAGTAAACAGGATAGTGAAGATTCGCGCAGCAATGAGAACGCTAGCACACCGGTGGAGTTTCCTGACACAGAAATCAGTCTACAGCATGTGAAGGGGGACAAGTAAGTATCGGGTCACATGTTCTACCCTGTGATTATGGCTTCTCAAATCCAATAATTTAATAATACGATGATTCAGTCAAACTCAAGAACATGCTCAGTAGCCTATTTCACCAACATTGCAAAGTATACTTTAGTACCAAAGTATACTTTGTCAGAGGGAGACATTTTCAATTTTATGATAAATTTATTAATTTTTATTATGCTGAATTTATTACATTATCACAGCCTGTGATAATGTAATAAATTCAGTATAATAATTCTGCATACTTTTAATCATCAAATATATGCAGTCGTTAGTTCTATATGAAATAATGAATTTCAGGAAAAATAAATGATTACTCCCTCAAAGTATACTTTGTTAGATAAGTATACATTTGTACTTTGCAATGTTGATGAAATAGGCCACTGAGCATGTAAATCATGATGGTTTGCAGAATATCCGTATCGTCATTAAACCTTTCGTAATTTGTACTTGGCTGTGACCCGAGTTAGTGATCGTATAAGTTTGGCTAGTGGTACTACCGGTATTTATAATTACCAGTAGCCTATTTCACCAACCTTGCAAAGTATACTTATCTAGCAAAGTATACTTTGAGGGAGAAATGTTCAATTTAAGGATACATTTATTAATTGTATCCCCCGGACTCCGTCGGGGGATACTATGGATTTGACAGCGCGCCGCGTCCGCGTCCGCATCCGCGTCCGCCGCAGACACTTCTTGTCCGGAGCATAACTCGAACACCCTTTGGAATATTTTCATGAAACTTCACACATGCATAGACCACGACCCGAAGGTGTGTCGCGCACAAGAATGACAACTCTTGCATAGCTAATTTTTTAGTATCTCCCTTTTTTTATTTCTCGCACTGATTTCGTGTCCGGAGCATAACTCCACCACCCTTTCGAATATTTTCATGAAACTTCACACATGCATAGACCACGACCCGAAGGTGTGTCGCGCACAAGAATGACAACTCTTGCATAGCTAATTTTTTAGTTATCTCCCTTTTTTGTTTCGCGCACTGATTGACCATAACTCGACCACCCTTTGGAATATTTTTATGAAACTTAACACATTCAATTAGACCACGAACCGAAGGTGTGTCGTGCACAAGAATGACAACTCTTGCATAGCTAATTTTTGAGTTATCTCCCTTTTTTGTTTTCGCTCACTGATTTCCTGTCCGGAGCATAACTCGACCACCCTTTGGAATATTTTCATGAAACTTCACACATGCATAGACCACGACCCGAGGTGTGTCGCGCACAAAGAATGACAACTCTTGCGTAGCTAATTTTTCAGTTATCTCCCTTTTTTATTTTTGTTTTTGCGCACTCTACAAACTGGACAATAATGCATGAAGACCTGTTTTCTCGTCTGCTCTGTATCCTTTTCTCGTGTGCTCTGTACACCTTACCTGTAGAGAGAACAATAGAAACTGGGAGAACCATGTGCTAAGCATGGGCTAGCATGTGCAGATGTCCAGTGCTTGACCACTGCTGACCAGGTAATTTATACAGGTAAATCACTACATTGGGTACTGTGTTGAAAATATTGTGGCATTATGTGGACCTCTGCAGATAAATGTAGATAAATATAGGACTATTAAAAAAAAATCTGGTCTCCAATAGCAAGCATTATTATTTTTAAACTTTTTTTTTTTATTTTTTTATTTTTTTTTTTTTTTCATTATTTTTTTTCATTTTTTTTTCAAATTATTTTTCAATTTGACTGGAAAAAAAATCTGGGCTCCAGTAGCAAGCATTATTATTTTTAAACTTTTATTTTCCATTTTTTTTTTTTTTTCCATTTTTTTTTTTTTTCATTTTTTTTTCAATTTTTGTCCAGTAGCATAAGGTCGTAAGTGCTATATACAGACTATTCACCTGTGCATGTGCTAGCATGTGAAACTGACCACTGACCACTTACAGGTAATTTATACAGGTAAATGATTATATTACATTTCCGTAAACTGTGATGAAAATATTGTGGCATTATGTGGACCTGTGCAGATATATGTAGATAAATATAGGACTATTAAAAAAAATTCTGGGCTACAGTAGCAAGCATTATTATTTTTAATTTTTAAACTTTTTTTCCATTTTTTTTTTTCATTTTTTTTTTTCAAATTCTTTTTCAATTTTTGTCTAGTAGCATAAGGTCGTAAGTGCTATATACAGACTATTATCATATAATAAAACAATTATTGACTAGTGAGCCATAGAATATAATCTGATATTCTATGGTTCACTAGTCAATAATTGTATAATATGTTCGGGCCAGTGAAAATTGCTTTCGGGCCCAGGCTCGAGGTCAAGGCGGGACAAGGCGAGGCATCTGATTCCGCGGAATTCTTGTTTACTTATCTCCCTTTGTTGTTTCGTGCTCTGATTTTGTATCCAGAGCATAACTCGAACACGCATATACGCATTGCTCTCTAATGGTCCTCTACCGCCCTGTGCCAAATCCACGTTCGTCTGCCCCCAGTCAAGCCCAGGGTGAAGGTCACATACTTAGTGCTTCAAAAACACAATAAACGCTTGGGTAAATATCTTATACTTTCTGTTTTCTTTCATGGATCATGGATCATCTTCATATTTCATATACGCATTGCTCTAATGGTCCTCTACCGCCCTGTGCCAAATCCACGTTCGTCCTGCCCCACCAATCCCAGGGTCAAGGTCACATACTTGGTGCTTCAAAAACTTTTAACGCTCAGGTAAATATCTTATAATTTTTATTTCCATTCACGGATCAACTTCATATTTCATATACGCGTTGCTCTAATGGTCGTCTACCGCCCTGTGCCAAATCCACGTTCGTCCTGCCCCCGCCAAGCCCAGGGTCAAGGTCACATACATTAGTGCTTCAAAAACTTTAACGCTCAGGTAAATATCTTATAATTTTTTATTTCCATTCACGGATCAACTTCATATTTCATATACGCGTTGCTCTAATGGTCGTCTACCGCCCTGTGCCAAATCCACGTTCGTCCTGCCCCCGCCAAGCCCAGGGTCAAGGTCACATACTTAGTGCTTCAAAAACTTTTAACGCTCGGGTATATCTTATAATTTCTGTTTTCTTTCATGGATCATCTTCATATTTCATATACGCATTGCTCTAATGGTCCTCTACCGACCTGTGCCAAATCCACGTTCGTCCTGCCCCCGCCTAATCCCAGGGTCAAGGTCACATACTTGGTGCTTCAAAAACTTTAATGCTCAGGTAAATATCTTATAATTTTTCTTTCCATTCACGGATCAACTTCATATTTTCATATATGCGTTGCTCTAATGGTCCTCTACCGCCCTGTGCCAAATCCACGTTCGTCCCGCCCCCGCCAAGCCCAGGGTTAACATCATATACTTAGTGCTTCAAAAACTTTAACGCTCAGGTAAATATCTTATAATTTCTGTTTTCTTTCACGGATCAGCTTCATATTTCATATATGCATTGCTCTAATGGTCCTCTACCGCCCTGTGCCAAATCCACGTTTGTCCTGCCCCGCCAAGCCCAGGGTCAAGGTCACATACTTGGTGCTTCAAAAACTTTAACGCTCAGGTAAAAGAAAATTTTGACTTGCAATTTGGCCTCATTTATTATCAAAGCGATATGTGGGACATCCGTGTTCTATGAACACATTTTCTAGTTTATTAAACTTCACACATGCATAGAAGACGACCGAAAGGTGTGTCGCACGTAAGAATGACAACTCTTGCGTCGTTAATTTTCTTAGTTATCTCCCTTTGTTGTTTCGTGCACTGATTTCGTGTCTGGAGCATAACTCGAACACCCTTTGGAATATTTTCATGAAACTTCACACATGCATAGACCACGACCCTAAAGGTGTGTCCCGCAAGAATGACAACTCTTGCATCACTAATTCTTTAGTTATCTCCCTTTGTTTTTTCCATCACTGATTTTGTCTCCGGAGCATAACTCGAACACCCTTTTTTCCTTTTTTCAAACTACTTGTGTATCTGGGGAGGGGGATACACATGCACTTGTCGACAAGCGTCCATTTCTAGTTTTTATTATACTGACTTTATTACATTATCACAGCCATTTTGGCTGTGATAATGTAATAAATTCAGTATAATAGTCGTTCGTTCTATATGAAATAATGTATTTCGGGAAAAATAAATAATTGCTCCCTCAAAGTATACTTTGCTAGATAAATATACTTTGCAAGTTCGATGAAATCAGCTACTGATCAAGTGTAAATTAGTGGTAAATTGTCAATCGCCACACTCGTTATACAGCGTGAAACTGATTCTATATACTTGCTTTATACCTGTAATGGCTTTGTTAAGCAGATGTTATCACTCCACTATTATTATATTTACTTGTGTGGTGGTATCAAGAGCAGTTGAATGGACCTTAACCCTTAAACCGCTATCTTAATTTTTTTGTCGTCCGCTGTTTATTTTCTATTTTCCATTTTTATCATCAAAAACATGCTTTGACAGCACTTTAGAATAATTTACAATATGCTTTGACAGCACTTCAGAATCATTTCCATTGGAAATGATTCTGAAGTGCTGTCAAAGCATATTGTAAATTATTCTAAAGTGCCGTCAAAGCATGTTGGAAATGATTCTGAAGTGCTGTCAAACCATGTTTTTAATGAGAAATAAGGCAAGATATAAAAGCAACAGCAGACGACAATTCTTGTATGTAGCGGTCTCGGGGTTAAAATTCATAGAACAAATCAGACCAAATCTTCGACCATGTTCATACACTGCCAACACATATAATTATCACCATTGTAGGTTTGAACTTCTGCGAACGCGATCCAACTCCAACCAGAGCACAGAACTCCACATGGATGCGGTATACCTGGGTGATTCTGTGCCAGTCACGCTCGGCGAAAAGGTGGGTGCTGGGGCAAAATGGTCGCTCTGACTGGAGACTTTGGGATTGCGGCATTTGTTGTTAGCTCATGATCTGCTTGCACACTCTTGCAGTCTGAATCGGATATACGTTGTTTGTAAGACAGTGCAGACACTGCTCAGACTGCGGGGATGCGCAGGTTTGATCTGTATCTACACTGGTTGCAATTTCTATATGCCCCATTTCTCCAGACATAGTCACATTTGTCTCTATAGCGCTGTTAAGTGCAGTGGTGACGTGACAATGGTATACATTGTGAAAGTGAAAGTGAATGGGTTTAACGTCCTAACAACAGCTATAAAGGTTTTATAGAGATGGGACCACAGTTTAAAGTCTCATCTGACAGACCAGTGGGATGGAAATACTATGAAGTATTTTTGATGCCCAAGGCGAGGTTTGAACCCACATCCTCCGGATTGGAAGTCAGGTGTTCTAACCTCTAGGCTACAAACAATCCCCTATGTCATATTTGAACAGTGGTAACACTCCAAGTATGCACTTGTTTTATCAGATTTACATAGATGTTTGCAAATAAATCACATATTTTAATACTATTTGTAAAATAATTCGATATACTGTAGAACCTTTCTAAAACGGACTGCCTGTGAGCTGTATGGTATGCATGGTTGTCAGAGCTTTCCAAGCATGAATTGCCATTAGATATAAATTACAGGGAAACCCATCATGTGTAAACACACTGTGGTTTACTGGGTGCTGAATTTAGGGAGGTTACACTGTAAATATATTCACATAATGCACCGTACCACCAATCTGTCCCAGGTCGGGGCCCAATGTGTTGATCCCCCCTTTTTAGCTCACCTGAGCGAAGCTCATGTGAGCTATTGTTACCGCAATGTGTCCGTCGTCCGTCGTCGTCCGTCGTCGTCCGTCGTCGTCCGTGAACATTTTCAAACGTCTTCTCCTCAGTAACCATTGGGTCTATAGTCACCAAACTTCATGGTCATGGTCCTTAGATAGGGGGATTACAAAATTGTTAAAATGACGTCATTACGTAATCCAAGATGGCCGCCGTCTAAAAATAGCACAAATTCTTAAAAAAATCTTCTTCTCAAGAACCGCCAACCGGATTTCGACAAAACTTGGTAGGAATGATCAATGTACATTGCTCTTTCTAAGTTGTTAAAATAGTGACCCCGGGGTCAAAAATGGGCGTGGCCCGTGGGGTCAAATTGGGGTCAAATTTTATTTTTGACCGAATATGGTCATGTCATATATCAATTTGAAGGTATCAATGAGGCGATCACTCTGGTGCATTTTTTGTCGAAATCGGATTGTTATGTCATCCAAGATGGCCGCCGAAAGGTCAAAAGGTCGTTCTTTTATTAGAGATTTCAAAATTCTTCTTCACATGAACCGCTTAGCCCATGGTAGCCAAACTTAAAAGTTATGGTCCATTGGTGAAGCCTTTTCAGATTTGTTAAAATGGAGGTCATCACTAATCCAAGATGGCCGCCATCTAAAAATAGCATAAATTCTTAAAAAATCTTCTTCTCATAAACCGCTAGCATGATTTCGACGAAACTTGGTAGGAATGATCGATGTACAACGCTCTTTCAAAGTTGTTAAAATGGTGACCCCGGGGTCAAAAATGGGCGTGGCCCGTGGGGTCAAATTTTATTTTTGACTGAATATGGTCATGTCATATATCAAATTGAAGGTATCAATGAGGCGATCACTCTGGTACATTTTTTGTCGAAATCGGATTGTTATGTCATCCAAGATGGCCGCCGAAAGGTAAAAAGGTCGTTCTTTTATTAGAGATTTCAAAATTATTCTTCACATGAACCGCTTGGCCCATGGTAGCGAAACTTAAAAGTTATGGTCCATGGGTGAAGCCTTTTCAGATTTGTTAAAATGGAGGTCATCGCTAATCCATGATGGCCACCGTCTAAAAATAGCATAAATTCTTAAAAAATCTTCTTCTCATGACCTGCTAGCCGGATTTCGACGAAACTTGGTAGGAATGATCGATGTACATTGCTCTTTCAAA
Organism: Conchocele bisecta; assembly: GCA_029237695.1. NCBI lineage: Eukaryota > Metazoa > Mollusca > Bivalvia > Lucinida > Thyasiridae > Conchocele > Conchocele bisecta. The sequence continues at coordinate 68,588,344 of CM055269.1, read as the reverse complement.
GTTGTTAAAATGGTGACCCCGGGGTCAAAAATGGGCGTGGCCCGTGGGGTCAAATTTTATTTTTGACCGAATATGGTCATGTTATATATCAAATTGAAGGTATCAATGAGGCGATCACTCTGGTACATTTTTTGTCGAAATTGGATTGTTATGTCATCCAAGATGGCCGCCGAAAGGTCAAAAGGTCGTTCTTTTATTAGAGATTTCAAAATTCTTCTTCACATGAACCGCTTGGCCCATGGTAGCCAAACTTAAAAGTTATGGTCCATGGGTGAAGCCTTTTCAGATTTGTTAAAATGGAGGTCATCGCTAATCCAAGATGGCCGCCATCTAAAAATAGCATAAATTCTTAAAAAATCTTCTCATAAACCGCTAGCATGATTTCGACGAAACTTGGTAGGAATGATCGATGTACAATGCTCTTTCAAAGTTGTTAAAATGGTGACCCCGGGGTAAAAAGGGGTCAAAAATGGGCGTGGCCCGTGGGGTCAAATTTTATTTTTGACCGAATATGGTTATGTTATATATCAAATCGAAGGTATCAATGAGGCGATCACTCTGGTACATTTTTTGTCGAAATCGGATTGTTATGTCATCCAAGATGGCCGCCGAAATGTCAAAAGGTCGTTCTTTTATTAGAGATATCAAAATTCTTCTTCACATGAACTGCTTGGCCCATGGTAGCCAAACTTAAAAGTTATGGTCCATGGGTGAACCCTTTTCAGATTTGTTAAAATGGAGGTCGTCATTAATCCAAGATGACCGCCGTCTAAAAATAGCATAAATTCTTAAAAAATCTTCTTCTCATGAACCGCTGGCCGGATTTCGACTAAACTTGGTAGGAATGATCGATTTACAATGCTCTTTCAAAGTTGTGAAAATGGTAACACCGGGGTCAAAAATGGGCATGGCCCGTGGGGTCAAATTGCGGTCAAATTTTATTTTTGACCGAATATGCTCATGCCATATATCAAATTGAAGGTATCGATGAGGCGATTGCTCTGGTGCAATATTTGTCAGAATCGGATGATTATGTCATCCATGATGGCCACCAAAAGGTACATTTATTCAAGATTTTGAACGTCTTTTTCTCAGGAACCACATGGCCGATGCTGGCCAAACTTCATAGGAAGTTAAGATCCTTGGGTGAAGCATTTTCAGATTTGGTAAAATGACAGTCATCAATTAATCCAAGATGACCGCCATCTAAAAATAGCACAATTTTTTTAAAACACATGAACTCAATGTCACATTCTCCTCTGGTGTTCATGGAGTCAGGTGAGCGAATTAGGGCCATCATGGCCCTCTTGTTTCTTTTTTTGTTGATTTGTTAATCTTAGACCAACATATTCCTATAAATGCCTTCGTATATCAAAATGAATGTGTATAAATATGTAAATGTATCTTCTATGTATCTGTTTTGTATTTCATGTCTGTATATGTTGTACATGCTCATGGGCCAGTTGGCTTATTGCAAATAAATTTACACACATCATGCTGCAGAAAACAATAAACAGACCACAAATATAGCATATTTTTCTTATTTTCCATGAAAACACATCTTGGTATTTCATTAGAAACCCATTCAATATTTCGAAGCAAACCATTCAATAATTGCTGTCTGTTGATTTTAGTACCGTATTCTTGCGATTATAAGACGCATTTTTTTTACTCAGATTTGTATCCCAGAAAACCCCTGCGACTTATAAATACATGTAGATACATGAGCATTTTTTTCCACCCGAAATATTGACACAAACGACCAAAAATAAAAAAAATAAAATGCGTTCCTATATTTGTTGTTGTTGTTAGTCTTTGGGGTAAAATCCGGTATTGGAATATTGATTTCGTATTCTAAACAGTTTGCGCCTTTACTCGCGCCTTACTCGTTCCGGCCATGTGTCGCATTTGGTACACATTTTCTATACCGAAGGCGAACAGTGTATACCAAGATTAGATCCGGTCGACATTTTCTCTGCCGAATCACAATCTTGCCTCTATCATTTTAATTATCTTTTGAAAACATTTACTGGTCCCATATCGGTCGGTGTCATTTTGCCGTGAAAAGATATTGCATGACGCCATTAACGGTAAATCCCAATATGCATAATGCAATTCCACGAAAGTTATAAAACTCCATCATTAGTTTCGAAACTGTGTGTTTACAAGATGCTGATGAAAGTGGCAAGCCTAAGTCAGCTGGCCGACATCATCAAACACACCGCGTGTCAAGATTTACAACACAAAGCCATATCAAATATCAACACACGCGGTTGCTGACGTCCGTTTCGTATTCGTCACTAAACTGGTACCCTGTCTAATGCGTTCCAGTGAAACAATACTACCGAGAACCAGACTCTATTTATGACACGGCAAACGTGTTTATGTGAATTGGTTCTTTTTCTCTGACAAATCCCGGCTTATTGCATTAGCGGCCAGACCAGGCGGTGGATTCGCGTAGTCTGCACATGGTTTACAATGTTCGCCAATCTCTATTTAAAAAATTATAATTATGTCAGCGGACAATGCAAATTCGTCATAGCTATAGGCTGCTTTCAGCGTCATTTACCGAAGATACAACTAATTTTGAAATATTACATACTGTAGGCGAATGTTGTGTGTTGCTTTGTGGAAACAAATCGATAACACCCAACCGTGTCAACAGGTGCTATTATCTTATGTCATCATTCAGCACGAGCTGTAAACTGTGTGACCTTTAGGCTATGTTTTGAAATTGCACTGATTGGTCAACACGCTTTTTGATGCGTGCCGCAGATGTGGCGAACGTGCGGCTTTCATCCTTGCATCATGGGGGCAATCAGTAACCCATTTCATGCTGAGGATACGCTTATGTTTGCGGAAAATCCTAAATATTTTCCTTCTATGCAATCAGAAGTATATGCCGCGACCACCATTTAAACCGTTTCGTCGAGACGGTTCAAATGAGTGGTTACAACATATACTTTCAGTGAGAAATAACAAAAATAAAAATAAAATATTTAATAAATTTCATATCCGTAAATGTGTATTCAGAAAGGAACGGGTTAAAAAAACACTCTGGATTATACGCAGATATTGATTTCGAAAATAGTTTCCGTAAATGGTGTTGAAAAGTGAAAATACATACCGCAATCAATAATTAACAATATAATACCACTTTCGGCAGCAATATGATTGCAAATATATTAACACGATTTATGACAATAGTCTGTTAAACATAATAACACGATTTTGATATACAAAGAGGCAAAAAAATCGGGAGCCAATGCACAACCGTGTACTAACCGAGCATGTGTTATAGTGAAGCGTGTACTACCGCGTTCACAGTGTAATTGAAGATACTAGAACATGGTGAAATACGGACCGGGGAATCACGGACATAGAGTCGGCAAATTACTGACATAGCAAACTATGATAGGGAAAATACAGACAAAAACGTCCAAGGTACGAATAAAAAAACAGTGTGGGGGGATAAATAACAACAACTTGGCGAGTTTTTTTTCATTTATTTTGTTTCATTTTGTTAGGAAAATTGGGTGCGTCTTATAATCTCATGTAGACATTTTCCCCCAGATTTTGGACTGAAAATAGGGGTGCGTCTTATGCACTCTTGCGACCTATAATCGCAAGAATACGGTAGTGTGATTTTATTTTACCCAATTCAAATAAAGTTACTTTACTAGTATCATATAGATATTCAATCAATGCCCCATACCACCCACTTGTTCTCCAAGAAACCTAATCTGGGGTGAAAGTGTCTTAGTCTTGTTGATTTAACAGATCTGCTCAAGATCAACTCGAGTCAATATTGAATTTTCTGTAAATGATGTTGAAAATTGAAGCAAAATTCAGAGCTCGTGTGGAATTTTGTCTCCACTTTCAAATCAATATTGGCGATATGACAGGGAACCTGGTCAGTTTGGGTGAAGGGTGAAGTTTGATTCAGCCAATCTGCCTCGGATCAACTCCAGTTTTCCTGTCTCGAGTATCATTTCCCATTCCGCCACTGTGTCCACAGGAGGCCCAGTCAGGGGTGAAGGTGTCGGCCAAACAGCGGCGTGAGATGAAGAAGGCGAAGAAAGGTCAAGGTAGGCCGCTACATGACCAGACACGGGGCACGACACAGGACACAATCACTGAGGAGCAGAAAACACACACTGAACCGGTGAGTGATCATTCTACGGGCTGGGAATTATCCTGAAATCAGGATTTGAGGTTTGATAATGGCAGAAAAACGTTTCAACATGACGAACAGTGCAGATCCTAATCAAACTGTGTCTATGTACAGGCTGATCTGGATATATACTGGTTGCAAATCCCACAACCCATATTCCTCCAGTCACACCCACATTTGACGAGAGCTATTTATAATAAATTTCTAACCCTGTATCATATATGAGACGCACCATGTTATTCTGTCAGATGTACGGTTTTTCATGAAAAATAGTTACGACTTTGAAAGTTGACGAAATTTTCATAGCAAATGCAGAATAGAATTCCGTATTTGCGGAATAGAATTCCACATTTGTTATCAAAATCTTGTCAACTTTCAACGTCATTTACGGAAATGTGCGATATCGTACAAAATCTAATATTTTAGAAAACCAAACAACGACAACAAGAGGAAGTGGAATCCCACCAGCAACAACAACAACAGCAACCAAAGCGAGGTCAGAAGGCGAAGATGAAGAAGATGCGGGAGAAATACGGTGACCAGGACCAGGAAGAGAGACAACTCCGCATGGAAATCCTCGCCTCGGCCGGCACCAAGAAGGAAGACAAGAAGAAGAAGGGCAAGAAGGGGGAGGAGAAGCGGCAACCACAAAACATCCAGAATAAGAAGTCTCCGTACGATGGACCACGCAAGAAGCCGGAGTTGGTGGACATTGTCATACAGGACGTGGCCGACTTGATTGTAGGCGGTACGTAATTGGTTATTTATTTTAAGTTCGAAAACATTTTTATTGCCGCTTGAATTAAATTATCGGTGTCGATTTTAGCACCCACTTTGAGATTCACAACCAGTTCTGCTTCATTATTTATTACATACCTCAAATAAAACTTCATTCAGTTCCCAGTGAGTTATTTGTCCCAACTATGGTAGTCAAATAATAAGCTGACCCAATTACAAATTGCAGCTCATTTTCATTCATGTACAACCAGTGCCTTTAACTCTTAGAATGTGAGAAACGAAAATTGTCGTCTGCTGTCGTTTTTTTTTAGTTTTTCTTCATTCTCAATAAACACATGGTTTCACATCACTTAAGAATCATTTTCATTGTTTATGATGAGAAAAATGGAAAATTAAAAATATACAGCAGACGACAAACTTTAATTCAGCATTGTAAGGTTCAGTCCGTCCATTTATTATAGGCAAAAACATTTTGGCTGAACATGCACCCAGATGTGCAACCAGCATTCATCGTAGATACAAAGCATGTATGTCTCTATTTTATGATGTGAATAAAATAGAGAAATACATGCTTTGAATCCACAAGGTACATGATCATGTGGTTACAACAACAACAACGTCGCCCACTCCAAAGTAAGTATTATTTGATATTTTCCTTAATATGCAACGGATTTTGATGAAATATGGCACAGCAAACGCGTCTTCATGAGCTGCATTTAGTGGTCAAGGGAGTTTGGAACAGACTTATGTCGTTTTTGCGAAGAATCGATTTCCGTGTCAGAGACACGGAAATCTATTCTTCGCAAAAACGACAGAAGTTTGGGCGAAAATACAGAGACCACCAAATGCAGCTCATGAAGACGCGTTTGCTGTGCCATATTTCATCAAAATCCGTTAACGTAATAATAACACTATAAAAGAATACGTACTTTGAATCGGTACTTGTTGTTGTTGTTAGTACCACGTGATCATATACCTTGATCTATGATGTATACAGGTTGCACATCTACCGTAAGTGCTACAGAAAGGCACTGTGTTTCAGATATGTGCAATAAGTGATGAAACAGATTAACTATAGATTAGTGTTGTATTTCTGTACTCAATTGTACATGGGAGTCGCCTGAAATAATTAATAATAAAACAAATGTTTAAAATATTTACAAATAAACAGCAGATAAACAGATATTGTGACTGCAAATCAAGATCTACATTGGCGACAATGGACATTTATAATCCTAGTTCTCCAGTCACAGCGTTGCATATATTTGTATGGCAGATGTGGGTGAGCCCAAACCACAGGGACTGGACAACAAGGCAGCTCCTGTAGACACAGAGGAGGACAGACAGGACGATGAAGCACAGGCAGCTTCTGATGTGAGTTCTGCACTTAAATCTTTCACCCCTATGTAACTGGAATGGGTTTTCATATGTTAATATTCTGACCAATCCAATTGTCACAAAATTATTATTTTAGTCCATTTAAGAAAATGACTTGCCAAAAGTGCAGATCCTGATGAGGCAGGTCGTCACGAGCCGGCTCATCTGAATCTACACTGTTTGCAAACACCGCTTTAGAGGTTTGTAGTGTTGAAAGAGTTAAATGTGGCCGTGACTGGGCAAATGGGATTTATGACCAGTCAAGATCCTGTTCTGCTAATATTCCTGTGGCATGATAAGAACCTATACTGTTTGTTAGAAGCAGGACAGGTGTTTCACTGACTGAACGGCGATCAGTGCAGATACTGATCAGACTGTGCGGATGCTCACAAAACCCATAAGCCCCATTTCTCCAGTCACAACCACGTATTGGGATGGCTTGATGGTCTAGAGACCAGTAGCCTATTTCATCAACATTGCAAAGTATACTTATCTAGCAAAGTATACTTTGAGGGAGAAATTTTCAATTTAAGGATAAATTTATAAATTTTTATACGACCATTTTTAAAAAACGGTACGTATTATGGGCGGGCAGGCAGGTGGGCGGCTGAAGAAAAAGCGCATAGTTCGTGTACACAACTCCTCCAAAACCGTTCAGTCGATCGATCTGAAACTATACACACGTCTTCTACACATATTGAAGATGTGCACCTTGGTGTTTTTATGCCGAAAAAATATTTTTTAACAAAAATATCGCCTTTTTAACTTAGCCATTTTTTCTTAATTTTTCTATTCATTTCTATATACGGTATAGAGTTTGTGTACACAACTCCTCCGAAACCTTTCAGTCGATCGATCTGAAACTATGCACACGTCTTCTACACATATTGAAGATGTGCACCTTGGTGTTTTTATGCCGAAAAAATATTTTTTTAACAAAAATATCGCCTTTTTAAGTTAGCCATTTTTTCTTCATTTTTCTATACATTTCTATATACGGTATAGAGTTTGTGTACACAACTCCTCCAAAACCTTTCAGTCGATCGTTCTGAAATTATACACACGTCTTCTACACATATTGAAGATGTACACCTTGATGTTTTTATGTCGAAAAAATATTTTTTAACAAAAATATCACCTTTTTAACTTAGCCATTTTTTTTACATTTTTCTATACAATTATATTTACGGTAGAGTTTGTGTACACAACTCCTCCGAAACCGTTCAGTCGATCGTTCTGAAACTATACACACGTCTTCTACACGTATTGAAGATGTGCACCTTGGTGTTTTTATGCCGAAAAAATATTTTTTAACAAAAATATCGCCTTTTTAACTTAGCCATTTTTTCTACATTTTTCTATGCAATTCTATATACAATACAGAGTTTGTGTACCTAAATTAGTATATTTGTTTAGCACAACGAGATGAAGAAATAATGCTATAGACTTTCAAATTCTCATTAATGTTTCTTGCCTTGGTGACAGCTTCACATTTCTGCATCTTTGCTGCCTGGCCCATATTCGACGGGCGTATTTTGTGACTTGCGGCACTCTTTTTATTATACTGAATTTATTACATTATCACAGCCATTTTGGCTGTGATAATGTAATAAATTCAGTATAATAATTATGCATACTTTTAATCATCAAATATAATATTCAGTGGTTAGTTCTACATGTATAGTATATGACATAATGCATTTTGGGGAAAATAAATGATTACTCCCTCAAAGTATACTTTGCTAGATAAGTATACTTTGCAATTTTGATGAAATCGGCTACAGAGACTTGTGCTTCACCAAACCATGTGGCTTCATTCCTCGCCGTAGGCATGAAAAACACATTTCATTGTATTTCCATCCCCTTGTTTTATGAATGAGACTTGAAGCCGGCCGAGGTTTTGCCTCCCTATGTAGATGTTGCTGAGACACGAAACCTGTTCTCCTTATATCCACTAATATGTGGGCATTGACAAACTGTGATCTTACTGAGTTTGCAACCAATGTAGGACCAGAGCAGCCTGTGCGTCAGCGCAATCAGATCAGGGCCTACAATGTTGGTGGTCTGGAGCTACACTGGAAAAAATGTCAATAAGCCGCTCTTTGTTGTGGTTAATGGGTTGCTGGATGACAAATGTGACCTTATAACATTATTAGGGCCTGATCCCGTTATATATTTGTGTAGTTGAGATTTTTTTTTTTTTTTTTTATAAAAAAAATAAAAGTCTCCTGCTTGGTCCACTTTTTTCCAGAATTTGGACAAAAATATGTGTACATAATTATTAATTTCCTGTATCCTTTCATACCATGAAGCAACCAAAAACTAACGCTGTAGATCCAGATGAGCCGGCTTGTAACCAGCCGTCTCATGATCTGCAGTGTTTGGCGTATTTTTAACTCTTTGATACAATACCCTTTTCAGCTGTTGAAACAATACCCTTTTCTTGATTAGTAGAATAGTCGCAAATTAACCCTTACAATGCTGAATTAAATTTTGTTGTCTGCTGTTTATTCATTATTTTCTTTATTTTTTCTCATCAAGACATGGTTGGCAGCATTTTAAAATCATTTCCAATGGAAATGATTCTATAATGCTGCAAAACCATGTTTTTACCAAGAGTAATAAAGACAAAATATGAAACAACATCAGACAACAATTTATGGTTTCTGCCTTCTAAGGGTTAACATAGAATAGACCATGTTATATAGTTATAATGGCCTTTTTGTTGAATTTATCGGGGATATAAACTTGGAAAAGTCGCGGGAATACTGGACGAGGCCTTCCGGCCTTCGTCCAGTATTCCCGCGACTTTTCCAAGTTTATACCCCGATAAATTCCACAAAAAGGCCATTCATTCCTATAATAGATGGAACGCATCGTCAGTTTATATTGGTTGAGATATTTGACGCCCACATGCCAATCATTTCAAATTGGCAGGATCTATCAAGGCTATCCCGATGGTTATATGTGTTGTATTATTGATTTGTGTGTAGCTATATTGATGTTATGGGCTGGAGGCCTAAAGCAAATAAACCATTTTGATTTGAATTTGTTTTTAAATCAGTTGGAGTTAAGCAGTCCCATTGTGTTGCAGGACACCCAGATCCTGAATGCCCTGACCGGCTGCCCGATGGCAGAGGATGAACTGTTGTATGCCGTCCCCGTGTGTGCCCCCTACAATGCCCTAATCAGTTACAAGTAGGTCACACAATCCCTATTGTAGCCCCCAATTGGGTCTACAAGTAGGTCACGCAGTCCCGATTGTAGCCCCCAATTGGGTCTACAAGTAGGTCACGCAGTCCCAATTGTAGCCCCCAATTGGGTCTACAAGTAGGTCACGCAGTCCCAATTGTAGCCCCCAATTGGGTCTACAAGTAGGTCACGCAGTCACGATTGTAGCCCCCAATTGGGTCTACAAGTAGGTCACACAATCCCTATTGTAGCCCCCAATTGGGTCTACAAGTAGGTCACGCAGTCCCGATTGTAGCCCCCAATTGGGTCTACAAGTAGGTCACGCAGTCCCGATTGTAGCCCCCAATTGGGTCTACAAGTAGGTCACACAGTCCCGATTGTTGGGTCTACAAGTAGGTCACACAGTCCCGATTGTAGCTCCCAATTGGGTCTACAAGTAGGTCACGCAGTCCCGATTGTAGCTCCCAATTGGGTCTACAAGTAGGTCACGCAATCCCAATTGTAGCCCCCAATTGGGTCTACAAGTAGGTCACGCAGTCCCAATTGTAGCTCCCAATTGGGTCTACAAGTAGGTCACTCAGTCCCAATTGTAGCCCCCAATTGGGTCTACAAGTAGGTCACGCAGTCCCGATTGTTGGGTCTACAAGTAGGTCACGCAGCCCCGATTGTTGGGTCTACAAGTAGGTCATGCAGCCCCAATTGTTGGGTCTACAAGTAGGTCACGCAGTCCCGATTGTTGGGTCTACAAGTAGGTCACGCAGCCCCGATTGTTGGGTCTACAAGTAGGTCACGCAGCCCCGATTGTTGGGTCTACAAGTAGGTCACGCAGTCCCGATTGTTGGGTCTACAAGTAGGTCATGCAGCCCCGATTGTTGGGTCTACAAGTAGGTCACGCAGTCCCGATTGTAGCTCCCAATTGGGTCTACAAGTAGGTCACACAGCCCCAATTGTAGCCCCCAATTGGGTCTACAAGTAGGTCACGCAATCCCGATTGTAGCCCCCAATTGGGTCTACAAGTAGGTCACGCAGTCCCGATTGTAGCTCCCAATTGGGTCTACAAGTAGGTCACGCAGCCCCGATTGTAGCCCCCAATTGGGTCTACAAGTAGGTCACGCAGCCCCGATTGTAGCCCCTTGACTTACCAATAGTAGGTTACATACATGTAGCCCTCGTCAATTACAAGTAGGTCATGGAGCCCCGATTGTAACGCCCGTCTTATAAATAGTAGGTCACAGTCATGTAGCCCCTGATTGTCGACTTGTTAAAGGGACCATTGTGGTTTTAGATCAGAGTAGATACTTATAAATTATAAACATTTTCATTATGAACAAATGTGGCTGCAACATGAGAACTGGGGCTGTTTCACTAAACTTTGTACGACTAAGATGTTCGCAAGTGCAAAATTATGATGGTCTGTAAATTTCAAATTAACAATGTTTTCTTGTAAACAATTATTGGTTTTACATTTATTGAGCATGTGTAGCCTATGCTCAATAAATGTAAATCCATAAATTGAAATTTCCAGAGGATCCTAAATTTGCACTTGCAAACATTTTAGTCATACAAAGTTTAGTGAAACGGCCCCCTGGGGTTTATGGCATATGTGGCTAGCTTTGTAATTTAATTATTTAGTTAATTGAATTTCTATTGACATAGATGGATCTCATTTTGTATAGCTTGTTAAAATTAAATGATTTTATAACACTGGTACAATGGGACGACACACTAATGTTGGGATGTCGAGTAGAAAGATAATTATTCAATTGCCAAATAACACTGGCTGTTACATAGAAGGTTTTGTTTTAGAGTGGGGCCATTCATGGATATTTGTGTGTGTCTGTATGTATGGCTGTGGCTGGAGAAATAAGGCTTATGGGATTTGTGACTCCTGTAGCCTGATGCCGATCTCTATTGCTTGTTAGAGCATAACTGGTGTTTCATTGATGGAATTGCGAACAGTGCAGATCTTGATCAGACTGTGCCGATGCACAGGCTGATTTGGATCTACACTGGTCACAAAACCCATAGGCCTAATTTCTTCCAATCAGAGCCACATGTATGCAGACTTGACATATTTTTGTATTACTATAAATGTTACTTTTTAATTGGGAACTATCGGAAAGAACTTGTTTTCTGTTTGGTTTATTTGTGATCATTTCCCTAGTATGATGTAGTCCCTTACCTGTAGCCTTATCTGTTTTAGGTATAAAGTGAAACTACTACCAGGGTCGACGAAAAGAGGGAAAGGTATGACTTTCATGCCTTCTCTGTACATAGTGACTGCTTGTCAGTAAAACAGCTCTTAACCCTTAGAATGCGGGAACTGAAAAGTGTCGTCTGCTGTTGTTTCTTATTTCGTCTGTTCTCTCAATAAAAACATTGTATTTTTTTGAGAAAAATGGAAAATAAAAAATAAACAGCAGACGACACAATTTAATTCAGTGTTGTAAGGGTTAAAAAGGACAATTCTTTGAAATGTTTGGTCAGTCTTCTCTATTTCAGTACTGTTGGGTATACAGTTACTATTGTCAGCTAGTGGTATGTGTCACTTTACCATATGAAACCAATTACATTGATCTGTTTTTGCTTTTCATTTATTTCACTATATTCCGTGTTTAAACGTTCAATCCTAACTAACTGGAATGGACTGTGATATGTTAATTTTCCAGCCAATCCAATCATAACAAAATGATTTTCAGATTAGTCCATTTCTTAAAAGGTGTGGGGTTTTTTTCTTCTAAAAATATGATGAAAGTTACTTGCAAAGAGTGCAGATCCTGATCACCGATTTAGCGCTTGCGATATTGCGAGTTGTTTTGGTTCCTGCAGGTTTTGGTTCAAACCTATTTTCAGGTAAGGATGATAAATACTGTCTGTATGATGTTTATCTGCTCAAACAGCTGTTCATTCGCTCAAACAGCTGTTCAGTCAGCGTCTTCCGCTGTATTATAAACATGACTTTTCAATTTTTGCCAGCACAGTGTGTTATGCTGTACTGTACTGTACTGTACTGTACTGTACTGTACTGTACTGTACTGTACTGTACTGTACTGTACTGTACTGTACTGTACTGACATTCAAGTATTTCAATGCATTTCACAATTCCTTTCCAGCGGCCAAAACTGCCCTGAACACACACTTGCTGGATAAAAACCTCACAGGCAGAGAGAAAGATCTACTGAAAATATTGAAGGTAATTCAATGTGTCTGTGGATGGAAAAATGGGGCTTATGGGTTGTGTGACCAGTGTAGATCCAGATCAGCAGTCTGATCAGGATCTGCACTGTTCACTATTCCGTAGATGAAATACCTGTCCTGCTTTTAACAATTATATAGGTCGGGCTGTGTGCTATTTGAGCAGGAGCTACACTGGTCACAAATCCCATAAGCCCCATTTCTCCAGTCACAGCCCCATATAAAGACTACTAGGGTGAGGTCCTTTAATATCAGTAGCCGATTTCACCAAAATTGCTATTAAGCATACTTATCTAGCTAAGTATGCTTTGAGGGAGTAATCATGTATTTTTCCCAAAATGCTTTATTTCACATAGAACTAACGATTGCATATATTTGATGATTAAAAATATGCAGAATTATTATACTGAATTTATTACATTATCACAGCCAAAATGGCTGTGATAATGTAATAAATTCAGTATAACAAAAATTAATAAATGTATCTTCAAATTGAAAATTTATCACTCAAAGTGTACTTGGCAAGATAAGTATACTTTTCACTTTTGGTGAAATAGGCTACAGGGGACCGTTTCACTAAACATTGTACAACTAAAATGTTCGTAAGTGCAAATTTAGGATCGTCTGTAAATTGCAATTGATGGATTTACATTTATTGATCATAGGCATATATATAGCCTATGATCAATAAATGTAAATCCAATAATTGTTTTAATACAAGAAACCATTGTTAATATGAAATTTACAGACTATCATAATTTTGCACTTACGAACATTTTAGTCGTACAAAGTTTAGTGAAATAGGCTACAGGTCTTTCCGGTGAGGCTAGGAAACACATGGGAAATCCGAGGCTTGCTGAGGAATTCCTGCCGTTTCCAAGCCGGACCTGATAAATATTTATTTGTCAACACAGTGCATATGTGCCGTGAAACACCGTGCCGTGAAACATTTTTGATATCCTGTCAATACGACCTAATCACTGCGTATGACTATGTGCGGTTGTCATACTAGTCGATTCTCCGATTTTGACGATGCGGCTGGGGTTATTCTTTTGCATTTTTAAGGTATTTGTAGGTGTTGACGGGATAAATAGAATAGTATGTTAGTGCCGTGAATGGGAAAAAATATCTGGCGCGGCATTCTATTTATCATTATTATAACTACCCACTGTATTGGACATATGAAGAGAATCACCTTTTCTTATACAAAGTGTTTTTCAAGTTTAATTAGCAGAGCTCAAACATAACACAGGCTAAGCAAATAAAACTACTTTATTAATTGTACAACATGTGTGTACATGCTTAGAGCCAGGGTGAATGGTTGTAAAAGGTTATAAGCACGAAATCAAATCACATGCTCAAAGTCAGCAAATCTGTAGCCTATTTCACCAACATTGCAAAGTATACTTTCCTAGCAAAGTATACTTTGAGGGAGAAATCTTCAATTTTAGGATAAATTTATTAATTTTTATTATATTGAATTTATTACATTAAATGGCTGTGATAATGTAATAAATTCAGTATAATAATTCTGCATAGTTTTAATCATCAAATATATGCAATCATTAGTTCTGTATGAAATAATGCATTTCGGAAAAATCAATGATTACTCCCTCAAAGTATACTTTGCTAGATAAGTATACTTTGCAATTTTGATGAAATCGGCTACTGACTTGAGGCTCAGAGATTCTTTCTAAATCTCGTCCAACCACACTACCTGATTTTGGGAATGTACTGGAAAAGTTTTTGTCGTGCCTGCTTGCGGACACTGCGATATAGTCGGCACATTGACGTACGTACGTCCGTCCGTACGTGCGTCCAGGTTAAATTTTTTGGTTAAAGTTTTTTGGTATACTATCAAAGCATCAGCGGGCACTACATGTGGGCCACGGCCATCTAGTATAATATTAACAAGCCCAGAATTCTGTGTCGTCTATAAACTATATTGTTGTTATGTACCCTGAAAAAACCTTCTGTGTACATATAGTTGCCACCCTGTCTTGCTCTGTCTGTCTGGTCTGTCTGGTCTGGTCTGTCTGTCTGTCTGTCTGTCTGTCTGTCTGTCTGTCTGTCTTCTCTGTCTCTGTCGTCGTCTGTCTGTCCGTCCGTCCGTCCGTCCGTCCGTCCGTCCTGTCCGTCCGTCCTGTCCGTCCGTCCGTCCGTCCGTCTGTTCGTCCGTCCGTCCGTCCGGGCACACATGCCTGTCTGTCTGTCTCTGTCTGGTCTGGTCTGTCTGTCTGTCTGTCTGTCCGTCACCGTCCGTCCTCCGTCCGACGTTTCTCCTCCGTCCGTCCGTCCGGGCACACATGCCTGTCTGTCTGTCTGTCTGTCAGTCAGTCTTGTCCTGTCTTGTCCTGTCTGTCTGTCTGTCTGTTGTCTGTCTGTCTGTCTGTCTGTCTGTCTGTCTGTCTGTCTGTCTCTGTCTGTCTGTCTTTCTGCTGTCTGTCTGTCTGTCTGTCCGTCTGTCTGTCTCTGTCTGTCTGTCTGTCTGTCTGTCTGTCTGTCTGTCTGTCTGCTCCTGTCTGTCTGTCTGTCTGTCTGTCTGTCTGTCTGTCTGTCTGTCTGTCTGTCTGTCTGTCTGTCTGTCTGTCTGTCTGTCTGTCTGTCTGTCCGTCCGAGATTTGCATTGCACCCATGCGGCCCCAGTGACCACGGTACATCCACCAGTGTTGCTGATTTCTTGTTTATTTTGTTTACAGGATGTGGACATGGCACGAAACATTCCGGGCAAGGCAAAGGTCTCTGCTCCAAACCTCCACAAGGGAAAGAAAAAGTGACGGCGACAGCGTTACAGCTGAACTGTTTTATATAATAAATATTTAAAAACATTACAAAAACAGAAATGCAGATCGTTTTTTTATAAAAAAACAACATCTTGTTAATATGTGCCATCAGCTGATGAAAATGTTGTAGATCTACTAATATAATATGTGACGAGGGCCAAAGATTATAACATGATCTGTAGCCGATTTCATAAAAATTGCACAGTATACTTATCTAGCAAAGTATACTTTAAGGGAGTAATCATTTATTTTTCCCGAAATGCACTATGTCATATAGAACTAACGACTGCATATATTTGATGATTAAAAGAATGCAGAATTATTATACTGAATGTATTACATTATCACAGCCAAAATGGCTGTGATAATGTAATAAATTCAGTACAATAAAAAATAATAAATTTATCCTAAAATTGAAAATTTCTCCCTCAAAGTATACTTTGCTAGAAAAGTATACTTTGCAATGTTGGTGAAATAGGCTACAGGGCTGAAATGTTATACTCGTAATCAGAATGTTATACTCATAATCAGAATCCGGAAGTTTGATTGGTCGACAGCTCAGTCTCGACCAATCAAACTTCTTGATTTTGAGTACAATTTTATCACAGTCCGAGCTTTGCCCCAGATCTGCCTTCTCGTAATCTGGTGTGGGTCTACACTCTACAACAACACTTTTCCACAATAGTTCCTCCTGCTGTTTTCAACTGTCGGTTGAACAGAAATGATTTTCTATAGATACTCAGGGCTTGAAAAATTCCAATTCTGCTTCTTCAGTCTGATGTGGTTTCTACACTGTTCAACAACACTTCTCCACAATAGTTCCTTCGCTGTTTTCATCTATCGCTTAAACAGAAATGATTTACTATACTTGGGGCTTGAAAATATCCAATTCTGCTGCTTGCCTATTAAACTGGGCAATAGAAATAAAATTTACTTGCCCAGGCAAAAATGCTACACGCCTAGCATATTTAAATGAAAATGCAGTGCCATGGACATTTTCAGTATCATACTAGTTATTTAAAGGCTTTTGTAAAAAATCAAAACTCTGCCTGGTCATCAATGAATGAATATTACAAGTTCTTAGCAAAACAACAGAGTTATGAAATTGAAGCAAACTATACAATTTAATTAAAGACAAACAGTTTCACATTTGCTACGGTATGTTTCATAAACATCTGTCATTCCATTAGAAAGATATTAAAGGAAATGTACTGTAAACATATCTAAAAACATGACGTCACACCGTTCGTAAGCTGCGTGATCCTACACGCTAAATATGGAAAATGAAGAACTAATTATACCTCCGGCATACAGAGTATCTAGAGGGTTATATAGTTTTCATAATTCCGTCCGTCTTTCCATCCGTCCGGGCAGGTTATCGAGAGTAAGGGGCCAGGGGGCAGAGCCTAACACAAAAGAATCCTTTGATTTATTCCGTGTGGCCCCTTATTCTATTCATAACAAGGGGCCATTTCCATTGTTCTAGAACAATGGAAATGGCCCCTTCCTCCATATTGTCCGCATGTCCGTCCGACAACGTTAAAGTTTTTGGGTACCAATTATTTCGGTAACGGAAAGTCGGATTGACCTCCAACTTCATATACTTGCTTATCATCATCCATATTTTCATTCCATACCACACCATTGCGGCCTTCATGTCCAAAGTCAAGGTCAAATTACTTATAAATTTGCGTTGAAGCTCACTTTCTCTAGTTTTTCAAGCCCTGTGTACTGGGTACACAGATAATTAAAATAGTGTCCATTTTATCAGCTGTCAGCCTGTGTTGAATGTTTTGTAAAATGTGAATAAAGCCGTGAGAGAAATTGTGCATATTTTCCATTATCATAACTCAAGAAGTTCATGCTGTGACTCATCAACATATGCAGCTGTGGCTGGAGAAGTAGGGCTTATGGGATTTTACCAGGGTAACTCCAGTAGCCGATTTCATCAACATTGCAAAGTATACTTTTCTAGCAAAGTATACTTTGAGGGAGAAATTTTCAATTTTAGGAAAAAATTATTAATTAATAATGCATTCAGTCAGGAAAAATAAATGATTACTCCCTCAAAGTATACTTTGCTACAAAAGTATACTTTGCAATGTTGATGAAATCGGCTACAGTCTGATCAAATAGCACACTTCTGTATCCTGAAAATGATCTATATTGCTTGTTACAAACATGACGGGTGTTTCATTGATGGAATGGCGAACGGATGCATAGGCTGATCTGGATCTACACTGGTCGCAAAACCGATAAGCCCCATTTCTCCAGTCACAACCCCAGAAGACCAGCCAAGACAAATAAAGATTTTTTGAGAATCCAACGACTGTATCCCCGGACCAGCCAGCGCATCCGTGCACTCTAAACATAGCCGATAGTGTTGGTTATAGAGTTTTCGGGTGGAGAAACTCCCCTAATGCCTGTAACAAAAACTGAAGATTCGCATCAAGTTTTCGGAGTACTGCATATCGGCCCGTTTCACTAAACTTTGTACTCTTCTCGACTAAGAAGTTAGTAAGTGCAAAATGTAAGGCGATATTGGAAAATCGTTAGTGATGTGTGCATGTATGGAAGGTAATATCCGCCATAATTCTATTAGGCTTGATGCTTGCTTGCTGAGGACATTCTAAGTTCTATCCGTCTTATTACAAGTATATGTGGCTTGATGCTTGCTGACTGGTGCCATTACAACTTACTTTCATGTTATTATATTCGTGTTTGTGACATTTGAAATCTTCTTGTTTGTAGTCTAAATTGCATGTTCATTTGGATTGATGCTTTATTCATTCGCACTGTTTCAATGCGTTTGTGTTGATTACATTCTAAGTGACATCCGGAGTTCGATTATTGATTATTGCATCGCTGTTTTGCCGTGCGTTTCGGTCACCCTAAACACCCCAAAGGCTGGAAAAGGCTACAAAGGCTGTTCGAAGTTGCTTGTACGTCCGTTAGCGGATATTTATACCATGCATTGTCATTCAATTGACTGAATTAGTATGTGTTATGATCATGTTAATCATTTTAATCATTTGAATGCAATAATCTACCACAAATATACATGTTTGTTGTCAATTATCTAAACGCGCACCTCCGCCGATCGGGCCGCGCGGAATTCGACAAAGAGTGATTAACACCTATTAACATAATCGTTTAGCAGGTGCAGCTAAACACCGATTATACTTATTGCATTATTATTAATATAAGTCAATGATCGATCAACGACATTCATTTAAACATGCTTTATGTATCAACACATTACGTGAACAGGACGAATGCCGAATTTTGAGACATCAGATATCTACCTTGAAAATTGGTATCCACACGCATAGGCGGCGGAAGCCGAACATTATTGGGGGGGGGGGCAATGTTGAGGGCACGAAGGGCTCGATAGCATGCCCCCCGGAAATTTTTGAAATCCAAGTGGTGTGAAACGCCATTTCCTGCATTCTCAGCAAAGTTCTCAGAAAGTTCTCAGCAAAGTTCCCAGTACTCATTCCAAAATGTACAGAATTCAAGGGTCATGAACACGGTGATGATAATACTGAGCGATTTTCACTATATATATTGGATTACCCTCGTATGTGTGCATCTGTAAATATCAGTTTGCAAACGTTTCAGTATCCGCACGTGATGTACGCACATTGTGTTAAATGAAAAATGAAATGTATGGTGTTACAATGTCACTTCGAAAAATAAACACGTAATTGTGTAACTATTCCACACGTTTTTCTTATAATTTATACCTGGATACCCATTTTCAAGGTAGATAACTAGCTGATGTCTCAAAATTCGGCATTCGTCCTATGTTCACGTAATGTGTTGATACATAAAGCATGTTTAAATGTATGTCGTTTATTGATAATTGACTTCTATTAATAATAATGCAATAATGCAATAATGCAATAATGCAATAAGTATAATCGGTGTTTAGCTGCACCTGTTAAACGATATGTTAATAGGTGTTAATCACTCTAATTCCGCGCGGCCCGATCGGCGCAGGTGCACGTTTAGACAATTTACCGAAACACATATATTTGTGGTGGATTATTGTATTAAAATGATTAAAAATTCATAATGATCGATAACACATAATAATTCAGTCAATTCAATGAAAATGCATGTCATAAATATCCGCTAACGGACGTACAAGCAACATCGAACAGCTTTTGTAACCTTTGTGGCCTTTTCCAGTCTTTGGGGTGTTTAGGGTGACCCAACAAAAGTTACCTCGATAAGCCACGACCCCTTGACAACAACAATTGCAACAGTAATTTAGGCAAAGGTTAATATCCGCCATATGTGACTTGATGCTTGCGTGCTGATGACATTACAACTTATATTCATGTTATTTTATTCGTCATGTGTATGTATTACATTTGAAATCTGCTTGTTGTAATTGTATTTGTCTTTCTTACATGTCCATTCTGCTGATTGCTTTGTTCATTCGTCTTATTTACATTACAATTATTGATACGTCCTTATTCGTGTCCCTGTTTTATTGCACTAAGCATTTGCAATAGAAAGTAAGAACAAAGCACTTAGCACATATAATTGTAATAAGACGGATATAACTTAAAATGTCCTCAGCAAGCAAGCATCAAGCCAAATATAATTATGGCGGATATGACCTTCCATATGCATATAGGTGCACGATGTTGACGTTAGTTAACTCTCTGCATGCTGGGAAATTTGTGGGCTATAAATAGTTCAAAAATAGCAGATGACAATTCATCATATTTTCTTGTATTTCTCACCGTAAATATCATGAATATGTCTTGGAATTTCATTAGAATTGAGTCCTGAGGACTGAGGAAATTGCAAGACATATTTACAGAAAGAAATAAAACATATACTCCTAATTCGTTTGGCGGATATTTTCGCCGCTAGCATGCAAAGAGTTAACCACTTTAAAGCGGCTCCACTCCAGATGGGATTACAGTGAACTGTATTTTTTTCACGCGATGTTTACCTGCATTTGCTATATATCTACACATTGCGAGCTCATTTTCGGTTGGCGGATGTTTATATTCGCGTTAAATCGTACTTTATACGTCCCAATACGAAAGGGCTTTTCCGTTTCCAATTCTATTTTTACTTACGACCTGCTTGCCGTACGTAATCCCACGTGACACAAATGGCCCACAAATCATACTTCCGGGCATGCGCACATCGCGTCCAGCTATATCAACAATGTCCGACTCTGATACATTATTAGCGTTATACACAGGCGTTCTATATGAAACGAATGTGTTTCAACATCAATACATTTCCAAATAAACTTACTTTTACCTAGGGCAGACCACAGATGTTGTTTAAAATATGTAGAAAGTAGTATTTTGCATCGAACGTGCTATCGCATCGGCAATTTTCTTCCGAGGGACCGTCTCAAAACACACAATTG
>CM055269.1:68447363-68566981 GCA_029237695.1 Conchocele bisecta | reverse complement strand
TAATTATTGGTATTAAGACACGACTACCATGTATAAAGAATTCATTCAAAACCATGTCCGGCCCTCCACTACGACCCGCTTTTAATTGCCTAATAGCTGTATTTATCTCGTCACTAGTTATGATTGAGTCGAGTTCCGCGAACATTGTATGTAATTCATTATTTAAATATCTTTCATTGAAATGAATCGCATCTTCGTCAGGTGAAAAATATCGGCAAGATGGATTATTAACGGCTTTAAAATAGTTCGTGAACGTATCTAG
The DNA here is from genome assembly GCA_029237695.1 of Conchocele bisecta. NCBI lineage: Eukaryota > Metazoa > Mollusca > Bivalvia > Lucinida > Thyasiridae > Conchocele > Conchocele bisecta. Next base: position 68,566,719 of record CM055269.1, on the reverse strand, counting down.
TGAAATAGTAGATGTGCGGATGCCAACGGATTGCTTTAACATATTCCAGTACATTTTTGCATTTTTGACATGAGCTTGCTCTAATATTTTCGTTTTCTGTAGATCATGCTGAAATTTACATTTCCGAATTATCGATTTATAGACTGATCTAGATTTAACCATTTCCTGCCTATTTGATTCAGAGGTGTTGTTTCTATATATATTAAGTTTACGATAAAATGCGGTTTTCTTACAAACATCATCAAAAATATTTTCGAAACTATCTAGACACGAATTTACGTCTACATCGACACTACATTCGTGACACTTCTATTGACAATACATGTAATTTATTGTGCATTTCATCAGAACTCAATTTTGCCTGATATTCCGCTAAGTGCTCAGAATTCCACACATATTTAAATTGTATAGGTACATATGCACTACCATTTGTATCTGGTTCACTGGTTAATTTATTACAATTCAATGCGAATTTTATAGCACAGTGATCAGATAGGATATTCGGTCCACATACGTTAAACGATACAACATTATTTACATATCAGGGGATGTAATGACATAATCAATAACACTCCGTCCGTTGCTGCCAACATATGTGTACTCTCCGACGTCAGCGTCCGTACCAACACGGCCGTTTAATATACGTAAACCAGTCTGTTTGCACAGAGAAAGTAACGCAACGCCATTCTCATTGGGCCTAACGTTATCTTTTGAAAATCGTGGCAAAGAATTATCAGCAACATAATCGTCGGGTAGTACACGAATGTGATCAACATTATCATAATCAGTACAAAATCTGGATCATCAGCTGTACGCGCATTAAAATCGCCGCAAATCATGAAATTGCACTTACTGCTGGTTTTACTATCTATTTCTGTCATAAATTTAATATTCTGTCGAAAATATTTGTCTGAACCATCGTCTGTCAACTCGAGCCTATTGGTAATACATAACACAAACACAAATACAAGTCGTGATCTAGATTTAACAAATCCCCATTTAGTCTAAGCCATATTATATCGTCTTCATCTTTTTTAAACAGTATATCTGGTGTCATGTATACATCACGAACATAAATAACGATACCTCCCGAGTCGCGTTTACTGCCGGCCTTCTTTTCGGACCTGTTCAATTGAAAATGACTAAAACCATCAACATGTAAATCAACGATATCATTGGCCCACGTTTCGGTCAACATAACTATGTGTGAATTATGAAAAATATCAGTTAATTCATCCGACTCGAGTTTATTCACGCGTTTGGTAACAAGTCCTTGAATATTTAATAATGTACAAGCAAACGGCACCTCCCGAATGTCCTAGTGCACAGCTTGGTTATCTGGTGGCGGGGTCTCACTCTGCACGCGTGGTCCGCGCTGACTACCTGATCTGTGATCACGATCACCGGTGGAGACTCCACTATGAGTGGCGATCCGGGTCATAAGTGCCGTTTCCAACGCGTTGACAAGCCAACGCGTTGATTCACCAAAGCAACGCGTTGAAAATGTATATACTATATAGTAATCAACTTGCTTCTAGAAAGCAACGCGTTGCTTCTCCAACGCGCTTTGAAAACGATGAGCAACGCGTTGAAAACGATGATGAGCAACGCGTTGGAACATACCCATATTGGCGCGGTTCGGGTCATAAGTGCCGTCTCTAACACGTAAGTTTCAACGCGTTGTTTGTCGTTTCAACGCGTTGATCTGGCATTTCAACGCGTTGCTTTGTCGTTTCAACGCGTTGCTTTGCCGTTTCAACGCGTGCTTTGTCGTTTCAACGCGTTGCTTTGTCGTTTCAACGCGTTGCTTTGCCGTTTCAACGCGTTGCTTTGCCGTTTCAACGCGTTGCTTCTCTTACGTGTTAGAGACGGCACTTATGACCCGAACTGCCAATATGGGTATGTTCCAACGCGTTGCTCATCGTTTTCAACGCGTTGCTCATCGTTTTCAACGTGTTGGAGAAGCAACGCGTTGCTTTCTAGAAGCAACGCGTTGATTACTATATAGTATATACATTTTCAACGCGTTGCTTTGGTAAATCAACGCGTTGGCTTGTCAACGCGTTGGAAACGGCACTTATGACCCGGATCGCCACTCATACTCCACTCGCCCGCGGAGTGCGTGCCTTAGACTGCGAACGTCGATTGGTAGTTCTCCTATTCGGCGATCGCGACGGCCTGTTCTGTACCCGTGAACTATCAGTTGCAGAGCCGTTGTGTGTATTGTCTTTGGATATAGGAGTACTGCGTGTTCTATTCCTCGGGACGTTTACAGGGGCTGAAGATCGGAATATGGACGGCTGAGTGACAACAGTAGGGGTGGGCGGCTGTGAGATGGTATCACTCACATCACCGTGTGTTGCCATCTGTCCGTTTGTTGTATTTTTTTTAATTTTTTTTTATCTTATTTTTAAGGGTAGGAATTGGCTCGAGGACCTTCCAAACCCGGGCATTTGAACCCAAACGTGGCAGGTCAATGACCGTTGGCCCGTTTGTTTCCGAATTTACTAATATCTGCCATACAGTCGAAATATGTGCATTAAATGAAGGAGGCAATGAGGCGGTTAATTTAACCTAGCTAGTTCATTCTCCTATCGCACGAAGCCGGTATGTAAGACCGTGAAAAAGGCTGAGTGTGAGTGCATGTGATATATGGAGACTCAGCCGTAACAGTGTTATCCTATATAATGATGATATTTGACGATTGATCAGGGCATAACATATCAGGCCGGGAATGATCGATATTTGGTTATGCAAAGTATGATGTAATATGTTTTCGGGCCCAGTTACTGTCGTTTCGTGGCTTATCGTTATATACGATTTGCAATTATTCGAGTTCAGGTGTGGCGTTTATCTGTTACTATTTGGTTATATGACAATGTGTTTCACATATTCTGAAGACGAAAGAAAAAGAGAAGATAATACACGGCGGTATAGCAATTGCCCATATATTAGTGAGTGGCCCATACCATACCGCCGGTCATGGTCCAACATGTTAAATTTGATTTCAGACGATGCATATTACAGTCAATAATGTTTAATAAGAGTAATGCGGGTGGCCAATTCCGGTATATTCTGCATTACTCCGTGAGATGAATGGTGGGGAAACCGGAGTACCCGGGGAAAACCACCTCCTCCGGCAAGTAATGACAACTTCACATACGTCGAGGTGAAGAGCTGTGATCGAACAGCTACCGGGGCGTTTGTTGTATCGCTGGTCGTTGTTGATTTTCTATCAGGTAAGGGGGCCTTCTTGGGGAAAATTGATGTCGCCACGTTCCGTGTTGACACATGCGCACTGAGAGGGCACGGTTGATCGCGTTTCGTTGACGGGATTTCACATTGTTTCATTGATGTCAAGTCCGCGTGTACTCCGTGATCACTTATCACAATAGGTCTCAGCGATGTGTCATGTGATACATGCTGACTATGTCGTGGATCACGTGGGTGAGTGAATTGGGAGACACTTGTCAATACACGTTGTCTCTCCTCCGCGTGTGTACTTGTATGGAGGATTTGGGTCTGCTCTGGGCTGTTGCGCACTCCTTCGGTACTATTGTTAGTATGGCTCTCGTCGTAGTGCACGTGGCTAAAGCTGCGATCGCTAGATTCCCTCATCACTTCAATCCATTGTGGAAATTCGTCGTACACGACTGTACCATTGACGACTACTTTCGCCGGAAATTGAATTTTAACGTCTGCACCAGACTGTCTGCCTTCCTCTCTCGCTGCCTTAAAGTTGGGCCATAAGCGCTTTCTAGCGTCAACGATTTCCCGTAGGTAGTCCCGGTCTATGAAATACGGCGTATCTTTCAAACTGCCCACCTTATTCATAATGCGCGTTGTCTCATGATATTATGTGTTAAACATTGTTAGGTATTAACAAAATTAATACCTAACATGTAACTAATAATGGAGTGTAATTGCAAGTTCGTGTGAATCATGTGTGATTGATCAGCTAATGCACGGTAATTTTACCGCGTGTGCCGGTAAATTAATTGATCTGTTGTGAAGTGGCTTCGGATTTGGGGTACCACATCTTTAATCACGTCTACAAAAGAAGTTAATCAGACGATACCGCCAATTACTGAAAGCCAGTTGTCAAAATATGTTTGATGTGAAAACTCTCATACGGTCTCTCGATCAGTGTTCATTTAGCGTATGCTTCTGGATACATAGATATTTGCGGCTGATTTATTCTGCGTCAGTATTGTTCATATAGATATAATTTGTGTTGTTCCATTTATTATAATTTTGATTGATTTAATTCTAATTTCGATTTTGTATTTCTTTTTTTTATTTAAATTATTGGTTTTGTGACCTTGTGCGTTTGTATGTGTTAGCATGGCTTACCCTTGTATTTCATGTGACCGCGAGGTTCGTCCCATGCAACATGCCGTTGCCTGTGACTGGTGTGGCGGGTGGCAGCATCGAACGTGTGGGACGGGTAAGTTGATGTTGTATTCATAATATTTGTATTTAATATTAGTTAAAATAAGTTAGTTATTGTGACGATTGTCTTACGATTGTGAGATTATTAAATGAAATTATAAACATATTAATACTAATTTCTTATTTCTCATTATAAATGTGTTTCTAACTGACAATAGAATCGTCTCCAGTGGAAACGATTATTGTGCGTAATATAAACTTGGCATACTTGTAGGTATTTCTCTTGCTGCCTATCGCGAGGCCGTGCGGTTGGGCGGGGTGACGTTCATCTGCCAGCCGTGCGTAGGAAGGGAGCGCCGTGCCGAGGAGGATGTGCCGCCCACACTCGAACTGAGCGTAAGCATTATTATTAGAGTATATTATTAATAATTGCGTAATTCTATTTTATACCTGTAACATGAGGATATGATGGCCAATGTTGGTTCAGTTGGGTACTCCGATTTCTTCTCATGTTAATGGTCACGATATTTGGTGGCGATAATTTATTGATGTTTTATACTATAAGTGCCGATTTCTTCTCATGTTAATGGTCACGATATTTGGTGGCGATAATTTATAGATGTTTTATACTATAGGTGCTAGTTGCGAGTGACGACGACGTGGATGCCGATGACGAGCCACCAGTACTGGAACTCAGTGTAAGTTGCATAATAAATGTAGTAATAAAAGTATCCGTATGTCGCATGTCGCAATTTGTCCCGTTAAAGGTCACATATACGCCACGATATTTGGTGGGTGAGTGGCTATAATGTATTGATGTTTTATACTATACTATTTTTATACTATAGGTGTTTTGTTATTCGCTAAATATTTGTTATTGATTTTCGTTCATGACAATTTGTTAGTTATATGTTAATTATATATTGTTATTGATTAAGAGGCGCGACATACCATAACTTACCTTACGACATGTAAAAGTTTCACTGTAAATCAGTTTAATTTATAGACGAAGAGTTCAAAGTAAATGCAGAAATTAATTATATTTAATTACTCGTTTACGCTGGAAGATTCGTCAAATTCGGACATAAATTATGATCCTATCACTATTATTCTTAAAAATTGACGGCGAATTTTCTAAAATCATGTTCTAAAGTACGAAATCGCATGCCGCGTCTCATTTGTTAATGTTTACATGTGTATATATTCATTAAACAATAAAACAATAAAATAATATATTCCTTCGACTTTCATTTCATAACGTCCTACTTAAAACTGGGCCTTTTTGACCCGGGCCGTCCTGGTAAGTGGGCCTTTTTGACCCGGGCCGTCCTGGTCAGTGGGCCGTTCTGGTACTGGGCCGTTTTGGTTTTGGGCCGTTCTGACCCGGATTCAAATGATCAATGGTATTTGATAAATAAACGGGTTTAATAAACGGAGAACGGTGCATAACTATATTTTTTTTGTATTCTCGATCAATCATGGATGATCCAAAATTCACTCGACCCGTCGGACGACCGTCTACACAAAGCTACTCGACCGAGACGATGACCAAGTCGCCATGGTGAGCGGTCGAGTGGAATTTTACACCCCTGATTTTGTCAACTTATTTCGACCAGGATACCTTATTTTGTCAAAATACAGACGGGGATAATAGCACTTGCTCAATATTTCGTAAAAATAATATCGGGATTTCTGATTGCACCATTAGCTTGATATTGTGCATTTTCATATGTGTTTGATCTCTTGATAAAGCAAGATTTTGCAGCACATGAGAATCGTCTCCAAAGACGATTCTCCTATTTTGTCAAAATATGGTTTTGTAAAGAAATACCAATGTATTCATTATTTCTTTTCACATTTGTTGATTTCTTAATACAATAGGTTTGGAAACACATGAGAATCGTCTCCTTAGACGATTCTAATGTTTTTAAAAACAAACAACATATTGATGCTTTTTGACACAAACGTTTGACACATTCAGAAATAAACGATTTAATTTATGTTTATCCAGTCGGGTGGAGAGGAAATACGATCGATTACACACCGTGAAAATATTGTTGTAAATGTCAATTGTCACGTACACCATTTCAGTTTACGCCGTTACATCAGCTGTTATTCTAAGTATGTATGGTCGCTCGTTAGGGGCATTTCTTTCTTTCATTTATAAGGGATGAGTTGTGGCCTAGGCGTAGAACATGACTTCCAATCTGGAGGTTGTGGGTTCACACATCGCCTTATGCATCAACAATATACTTTCATAGTATATTCATCCCACTGGTCTGTCGGATGAGACTGTGTTCCCGTCTCTATATGACCTTAGCTGTTGCTGGGACGTTAAACCCATTCAATTTCACTTTTTTCTTCGTTTATACGCGTAGAAACGATAATTAAGAACCTTAAAGTTGTTTTCCACCCCGTGAAGGAACGTGAATTTATTCCTCTAAATATTCGTTTCTTGGCATGTCATCGCGATAAGACGAAAACGTTAAATTACATGAAATAAATCAATAACCATCGATTGCAAAACGTGATTATAATACCGTATTATACACATTTTTTACACAGTGCATGACTTCAAGGCTTTTTCGTCTTGGAGCCGTAGACAAGAAGAAACGGAATTAGTTTCTTATGGGGCGCCGTTTTGGACTTTAATAGCACTTTGTGATATCATCACTTCAAATGGATGATATCACCTATTCGAATGGATGATATCACCTATTCGAATGGATGATATCACCTATTTGATTTGAAGTGATGATATCATGAATTCGAATTGATGATATCACCACATCAAATACATGATATCACCTATTTGAATGGATGATATCACCTATTTGAATGGGTGATATCACCTATTTGATTTGAAGTGATGATATCATCCATTCGAATAGGTGATATCATCACTTTAAATACATGATATCACCTATTCGAATGGATGATTTCACCTATTTCAATGGATGATATCCACCTATTAATTTGAAGTGATGATATCATGCATTTGAATAGGTGATATCACCCATTTGAATACATGATATCCATTTCAGCACAAACAATGGTGATATCACCAATTCTAATGCGTGATATCATGTATTCAGAACGAATAGGTGATATCATCCTTTCGAATAGGTGATATCATCCTTTCGGAAGAAACATTATGTTTCAAAATGAAGGATTTCTCCCTGGGAAAAAAAAGATAAAATAATCCTAACATTAAAAACACTTTCTAGATATGCTAACAAAAATAGTAAGCATGCAAATGTGTTAATATTATAATTCTATTATAAAATTATTCTACAATAAGATATTAAATTATGAACAAAACAATAATAATCCTGCAGTAAAGTCGCGTGCTTAAATTTTTTGACTGGAAGTCCTGTTTCTGCGAGACTACTGTATAAACAGGGAGTAATCAACTGCTCTTTTATCATTTAAACGAATGGGTGATATCATTTATTCGAAAGGATGATATCACCTATTCGTCCTGAATACATGATATCACGCATTCAAATTGGTGATATCACCAGTTTGTGCTGAATGGATGATATCATGTATTCGAATGGGTGATATCATCACTTCAAATGCATGATATCATCACTTCAAATCAAATAGGTGATATCATCCATTCGAATAGGTGATATCATCCATTAGAATAGGTGATAACATGTATTTGAAGTGATGATATCATGCATTCGAATTGATGATATCATCACTTCAAATCAAATAGGTGATATCATCCATTCGAATAGGTGATATTCATCCATTCGAATAGGTGATATCATGTATTTGAAGTGAGGATATCACCTATTCGAATGGATGATATCATCACTTCAAATCAAATAGATGATATCACCATTCAAATAGGTGATATCATCCATTCGAATAGGTGATATCATCCATTTGAAGTGATGATATCACCAGTTCGAATGCATGATATCACCATTTCAGTGTCGAATATGTGATATCACCCATTCGAATAGGTGATATCATCACTTCAAATAGGTGATATCATCCATTCGAATAGGTGATATCATGTATTTGAAGTGATGATATCACGAAATGCTATTAAAGTCCAAAACGGCACCCCATAGTTTCTACACTGCGTAGATACCGTCAAGTCGGCCCATGTCAACTCGGACCCGGGACAATTTAAATCAAATACGACGAAAACTTCTTTTTTTTTAATTTATTCTGACCCCATATTTATTTTATTTATTTCACCTGCTAAATAGCCACCTTGATTTATTTCACCCTATGAAGATAGACCCACGATGCACACAATTCAATTTTAGAAAACCCCACCATGCACAAAATTCATTTTTTGGAAAACCCCACCACCCATCCAAATTTAAATCGGGTGCCGTCCACCACCCCCATACCAAAAATTCTGTAAAAGCCCTAAGCATGTGTTTCTGATCTGTGATTGATTGAGTGGGGTTTTATTGCTTATAAATCTTTCTGAGAATATACTTGTGTTCGAAATCAGGAAGTTTGATATGCCAATCAAATTGCCTGATTTCGAGTTCAAATTTAGAAGAATGTGCTCAGATATTTGTATGAGTGCAGGTCCAGCAATTACACATGTAGCCTATTTCACCAAAATTGCAAAGTATACTATCTACTAATAGCAAAGTATACTTTGAGGGAGAAATTTTCAATGTAAGGATAATTTTTATTATACTGAATTTATTACATTATCACAGCCAAAATGGCTGTGATAATGTAATAAGTTCAGTACATGTATAATAATTCTGCATACTTTTAATCGTCAAATATATGCAGTCGTTAGTTCTATATGACATAATGCATTCGGGAAAAATAAATGATTACTCCCTCAAAGTATACTTTGCTAAAAAGTATACATGTACTTTGCAATTTTGATGAAATCGGCTACAGGAAAAGCTATTAGCCTTTTTTCTTGTGGAAAATCACATGCATACATTCTATCGATTCATTCTGTAATTGCCAATACATGTGTGTGTCACATGCTTCTCTTTCAACACCTGTTCCACCGCGTCTATTGCCGCGTTGACTGCTGTCTGCATGTCTCTAGTGTAGAGGTTGGAGTGTGTTAGCCAGTCTGGCTTCTCTCGTTTAAAACTGCCGTGTCCATGTTCTATCGTACACCACAAAGTTTCGTAAGTTACAGGCGTTTTCAGGAATACCGACAACCTGTATAATTCGTATGCTGGACAATTCTTGAGGTTTTCATAAAACAGCACGTGAACTGGTCCACGAAATTGCGTAAGTTGATGAATTGCCGATTTCTTCCATGGGACAGTTTGCACAAATACGAAGTTGCGCCATACTGAAAATGCAGAAGAAACGTTAAAAATATATTTAAACTTTTTATCTGTGAAACAACTAAAATGCTGAATTAAAGTCTTGTATCTGCTGTGTTTTCTTGTTTTTTATATTTCATAATAATACCATGTTGTATTGTGTATACAAATTTCCTATATTGGAGAAAATTATCATGACTTGCCAAAAATAGTTTTTCTTAAGAAATTCATAAATTATCAAAGAACAGCAGATAACAATATTCGTTTTCTGCCTTTCAACCCTTTCAACACCACAGGCCTGTATAGTGGTATTGGCAAACAGTGTAGATCCAGATGAGCCGGCTCGTGACGAGCCGTCTCATCAGGATCTGCACTTTTTGCAAGAATATTTTTAGAACAAAAACGTCACCTTTTCATAAATGGACTAGTCTGAACATCATTTTGTGACGGTTGAATTGGTTGCACAATTAACATCAAAATATATGATACCAGTATGTTTTATAGGAATAAATGTGAGAAAATAAACCAGCCTTATTCAGGGGATATACGTGTAGTGATCATGGTACTGGCTTGTTTGTGGATATCTAGTATCATTCACCAGATGGATTGCAGTGTTGTCTAATTCCCATCTGCACATTGTATGCAGTTATACCTGGATGTGACTGGAGAAATGGGGATTATGGGTTTGTGACCAGTGTAGATCCAGATCAGCCTGTGCATCTGCACAGTCTGATCAGGATCTGCACTGTTCGCCATTCTATGAATGAAACACCTGTCATGCTGCAAGAAGCAGTATATATCGTTATCAGGCTACAGGAGTGTGCTATTTGATCAGGAGCTACGCTGGTCATAAATCCCATAAGCCCCATTTCTTCAGTCACAGACATATATCTGGATTTATCCCGTCAACACAGTGCGTATATACCGTGTTTCACGGTGCCATGAAACATATTTGATATCCTGTCGATGCGACCTAATCACTGCGTATGAATATGTGTGGTGGCTGGAGTTATTTTTTTTTGCATTTTAAAGCCATTTGTAGGTGTTGACGGGATAAATAGAATAGTAGGTTAGTGCCATGAATGGGAAAACATTTCTGGCGCGGCACGGAAGCGGGATGTGCACGGAAACGGGATGTGCTTGGCAGAGCCTCGCCCATCCTGTCTCGTAAGCCTTGCCAGATATTTGTTCCCATTTACGGCACTAACCTACTATTCTCTATATGCAGTCTCAGCTAGTGCTGGACTGGTTACAAACTGAACATTCACATTTTGTCCTGGTACGTCATGTTGTGGCTTTGACTGGAAAAATGGCTTATGCAACCAGTGTAGATCCAGACCAGCCTGATCCGTATCTGGTTTCAGGAGTAAACTAGAGGATCAAGAGGTTGAATATACAAAAATACCATTGACCCGTTTCTCCGTTGACATATGCATTTAACGTGTCTTGGGAGATAATAACCGTGGTGTCGAATAAAAAAAATCGAAATTCATTTTGCACTTATGCAAACCATAAGGAAGCCGCGTAACAAATATCAAGTATCCAGCTATTGATTCAAAGTTCAAAAGGGTAGATAATCTATGACCTAGAGGACGAATCGAAAATCACTTCACTACACACCATAAGGAAGCCATATTTCAAATGGGAAGTCTCTTGCCATTAGGGTTTAAAAGTTTTGCAACGTACAAACTAATTTCAAACTAACTCCAAAAGGGGGAGATAATCTAATGACCCCGGGGGGGGGGGGGGGGGGGGGGGGGGGGGGGGCCCCGGGGGGGGGGTCTCAAGCTATTACAGTTTAAAGTTACGTCTTACGAGAAACATGATGGACACACGCACGGACGGACATCCCTGATGAAAAACAATATGCCCATTTTGTTAAAAGAAACTGGGTATAGTTAACCCTTTGAACCCGAAAGCCCTCTATAGCGGCGTTTGCAAACTGCAGTACAGATCAAGATGAGCCGGCTCGTTACGAGCCGTCTCATCAGGATCTGTATTTTTTGCCCGTATTTTTGGGAGCAAAAACACACCCTTTTCATGAATGGACTAGTCTGAAAAGGATGTTGTGACTATTCGGCTTGGCCACAATCAGGGCTCAGTAGAACCTTTCACTTTTAGACAAAAATCAACTTCTTTTTCCAGCTCCAAAGTCATTACCAAACTAAAATATTATATATCATGCTTATTTACCCGAAATATCAGTTACATAGCTATCACAGTTTTTTCGCAATACGGGCTGGAAGTTGGTTGGTAAAGGTCGTCACAGACTCTACACAGTTGGTGAAATGTATTTTTTAATTAATAATTGCTTTTGCAAAAACATGATTTATGTGGCAAATGTGCTTATTTACAATTAAGTATATGCTAATGTGATTGTATCTCAATAAATGTTTTACAAAATTTCCATCAAAAATAGTTATTCCTCGACAATTGAAATTTGCATCATTTTCAAAAAAAAAAGAATTACTGTTCTCTCTGTTCTTTGAAATCAATAACCCCTATCTTAAGAAAGACATTAATAAATGGATAGTTTCGTGGTAATCTGTAATACAGTACTCTGATATATGTATCGTATTGTGCAGGTGTAGTCACGTAGTTTAATAGTTATTGAGTATCGAATACGTGTATGAAAAAGTGTCACAGACTCTACAAACGGGACAATACATTAATTATGCTGTAAATAACGGAAACATCCTAGCTACTGTGCGCTTTTTCCATGCTAGCGATGTATAATAGTGTGTGTGTAGCTATAGATAGTGATAAACAGTAACATTACAATTTACAAAACTGCTGGATACGCAAAATAACTTAAAAAATATGGTTATTTTTTTCATAAAAGCGCTTGAAATCACATGTATCCATGATCAGAGTATATAAAAAGATAGTGAAATGCGTCCCAACACACATACCTACTGGTTCAAACATGAACACATTTATTAATATAGACAAATAAGTTGCCGTGCTCACAATTAAACTCATTTAATCTAATGTCACAGACTCTACCAAAAATAGAGTAAAAAACCATAAGGGGGGCAATGAGCAAGGAAGTATTGTTCAGTGGTTATCATGGATCCCTTGACTTTGTCATGTTATATTTAAAGTAGTAATACCATAGGCACACATGCTTTGGATATAAATAAAACAAATCATCAGTGTTTATACGAACTAACTTTAATAAAGAAACGAAACACGGAATTCAAAACGTCTTGACCACACCGCTATCATTTACTACATGTAGCTGTCCGTCCGGAAAAAGTAGCACTGCTCATGGTCCCGCTGCAAAATGCAGCACAGTTTGTCTCTGCTTGGTCATTATTGTTGGCTGAGGCAAAATGCTTATAATGGAGCTTTTAGGCTCCCATGACTCGTCAGACTTGTTATATGCTTATATTTGTAATGGTTGATATTTTTGGTAGAGTCGGTGACGCCAGGCATTGAATTGAAATATATTGCCAGTAATAATTAATTCTTAGTATATATGACTGCAATTAAGCTTCAGTTCATTGTGTGCTAGTTTGGCAACTATAATATATTTGAAAAGTGTTTGCGTATGTCAAATGCATGTATCAAAGTCAATTTATATTACACATGAACAACTGACATGTGCATAAAAAGCTATACAGTATGAGAAATTTCATTATTGTATTGAATTTTGACAGTATTATGAGTATGCAGTATGGTATACAATCACTAGATTCAATATTATGTTACAAAATGTCTTGCCAAGTAGTTTTAACGACTTTTTTTATAATTCAAGTAATTGCGTCACAGCTAGACTACACCGTCACAGACTCTACATTTTCATATATTCAGGAGGATGGTGACTGTTTCAAGGGATTGCCATTTATAATAATTGTTATTTCCATACTAGAGTGTGGGTTCTCGAACACGGTACAAATATATTTGAACTATATATTAAGCATACAAAGTTATTTGGGCGTCACAGACTCTACATGTTTTTTACTGAATAAAAAGTTAGATGTTTGAAAGAGCAGTACAAATTTATTTCGGGAATAAGATATATTATTTTACATAAATTGTCTTCAATGTGGTTAAGTAGCTGATCTTGAGTCATTTGCACCATACTATATGTCCTTTGTCTCTTTCTTATTATATATTTATTAGTAAAGGGGGTAAATTATCTCAAATCTATAACGAACCATGCCTACAGCTAACTTCCAGCTATAATCTTATTTGTTTAGGTATTATGATAATATAAACGACAGTTGATAGGTAATTGAATCGGCTACAAAGTGGTATATACTAACAACATGAGCTTATTAAGTATGGTTTAATTAAAAACAACTGAAAAGTAACTTTTTTCAAGTGAAAGGTCATAACGCTGAAATTGGGTTAAAAATCACACGAAAATTGGCAATATTTTTTTTATAGAAGCTGCTGCATATTTTATTATTTTGGGGTTTGCGAGATTGAATACTAAAGTGTATTTCCATTGCTAAAATACATCTCTTTGTCATATTTGGAAAGAGATAGAACACTATAACGTCCAAAAATAATCTAATGAGCCCTGATTGTGGCCAGGCCGATTGGATTCTTTGCAAAATTAACATATCAAAATCCATTCCAGTTACTTAGGGTGAAAGGGTTAACCCTTCCTACGCTGTTGACTGAAATTGCCGTATGCTGTTTTTCATTTTTGCTTAATTTCTTAACAAAATACTGGTTTTGACAGCACATGAGAATCGTCTCCACTGGAGATGATTCTCATGTGCTGTCAACACGAAGTATTTGTCGAGAAATATTGAAAATAAAACATTTTCAGCACACGACAACATTTAATTCAGCGTAGTAAGGGTTAACAACCAAGAAACGTGTGTCCCAGCAACACTTACCTGTAGTGTTGCCGGTTAGGAGGGTCCTGTTGGGTGCACCAGTGTGGCCGCCGCTGAACCTCCTGCTAAACTCGGACAGCAGCGCATCATAGGGGTTCCGCAGTAGTAATATGGCGGCGTCAAAATAGCGCACTTTCTCGTCATAGTCCTCTATTCCCGTTTTTATACAGGGAATCTTGAGATTGGTTAAGGTCGATAGGCCCCATCTGTGGGATTTGAGTATAAACGTTTTGTTGCTTGTGGGACACAATTGCTCTCCCAGAAACACCTTGTTTAGTTGTTTATCGTCGTTGTACACGCTGCCCGTCCAGATACCTGCAAGAGAGAGTGAGAGTGTTCTTTTATTTCCCACAAACCAATGGATCAGCAACCTTGTAATTTCGGAATTCCCACTAACGAGTAACGTAATTGAGACACGCCATGTGATTGTATACCTTCGGACATCTGCGCACTTTCATTAACCCTTTCAATCCTAAGGAACTGGAATGGACTGTGATATGCTAATTTTGCAACCAATCCAATCATCGCAAAATGATTTTCAGACTATTCCTTTTATAAAAAGGGGGTATTTGTTGTTCTCAAAAATATGAAAATTACTTTCAAACAGTGCAGATCCTGATTAGACGGCTCGTTACGAGCCGGCTCATCCGGATCTGCACTGTTTGCATAAACCGCTATAGCGTGCTTTCTGGTTCAAAGGGGTTAAATACGTTTACACAATTTACAATATTTTTCATAAATAAAGTCAAATGTTGAAAATATTTTCCATGTACTCTGAAAATTTTGCCAGATTTTGGTGCCATTTACGGAAAATATTGTAAATTTTGTAAACGTATTTCATGAAATTACGCAGATTTCCGAAGGTACAAAATCACATGGCGTGTCTCATATGGTGATATCACATCAACTTACGGGTCAGCAGCCTTGGATTAAACATCTTTGTAATTTCCCATTAACCCACAGTTAACACAGGTATAAGTGAAGTGAATGCATGTTTTGTTTACTACCTTTAAACAAGTTTACTAATACATTACTGAGTGTAAATTTCTTTTTCACTTACTAATACTTTGATGTGTATTTAATGCATTTATAGACCTTCGTCCATTACTTCAACCTGTGACAATTTACATACATTTCTTACATTTCAATCTGCAGTTTACAGAAATATAACGGTGAATTACACCACTCGGTTCTGTAGAGCAATAGGTTATCAGATTTCTCGTAATTTTCTGTCAAGCCAAGCTGCCAACATTCTTGAACATTTCACACAAACGCGGAATCGTCAGGAGTAGACTACACCGCCTTTGCAATAAATATGGAATCATTTGTCAACTCGCATATTACAATGGAACCTCTCTAAACCGGACACCCTGTGAGATCAGTGGAACTTCTCTAAACCGGACACCCTGTGGACCTCCCAGGATGTCCGGTTTAGAGAGGTTCCACTGTAATTAAGCACTACATGAAAAGACACGGCAATGAAAGAAATGCGGGCTGAAACCCATCTAAATTAAAGACAGTGTGTCCGGTTTGGAGGGGTTCTACTGTATTTGTTAAAAACCAATGTCCGTTTTACATTGGACTCTGAAGTCGGAATGAAGTTTCCAGTGATATGTTTGTATTTTAATTGTCAATCGGACACGAATTCCCTCTCTGCCAGCCACCAAAGAAAACGAGGGCACATTCGAACACGCTGGAATTGTCACAGCATGATAGAGGACCATCAGAGGAATGCACACGCGAGATATAAATCTAAGGAGCCCCGCAGGTAACGTAGAATTCTTTTTTTTTAGTAATTCGTTCCCACGAAATAACAATTCGTTCCTAGGAAATAATAATTCGTTCCCACGAAATAAAATTCGTTCCCGCAATTTAATAACAATTCGTTCCCTCAGTTTAACAATTCGTTCCCACGAAATAACAATTCGTTCCCACGGGAACGAATTTTTAATTCGTGGGAACGAATTGTTATATCATGGAAGTTATATCGAATTGTTATATCATGGGAGTTATATCGTGGGAACGAATTGTTAATTCGAGGGAACGAATTGTTAAATTGAGGGAACGAATTGTTATTTCGTGGGAACGAATTCATAAAAATGCATGCCCCCTGCGGTGCTCTGTATGAATCAGTTACATGAACGGAAAGAGAAATTGTCAGAATATACATAAGCGTTAAGGTTTTGAACGCATTCATTACTTGTATATAATCTTAACCTTGTGTTTAGGCCCAGCCGAGGATCATGGATTTGTCACAGCATGATAGAGGATCATCAGACTGAAATGCATGTGAACTATGAAGCAGTTACATAAAGATTTACTATACGCCGGTATAGTAATGATATTGATCACGTCAACACAGTGCGTATGTGCCGTGAAACTTTTTGATATCCTGTCAATACGACCTAATCACTGCGTATGAATATGTGCGGTGGCATGTGTTATTTTCTTGCATTTTAAAGCCATTTGTAGGTGTTGTTGGGATACATAGAATAGTAGGTTAGTGCCGTGAATGGGAAAAATATCTGGCGTGGCACGGAAACGGGATGGACTCGGCAGAGCCTCGCCCATCTCGTTTCCTAAGCCTTGCCAGATATTTGTTCCCATTCACGGCACTAACCTACTATTCTCTATAAGTCTACTTCCCCTTCAGGAGAAGAATTCACATAAGCTTACATTGAGCTTGTTTTCTAATCCTTATTCACAATATCTGTCCATGAATGTTGACGTACACATGTATTCAATCTGAAATAAATATTGTTTAAACCAACCTTTTCATCATTCGGTGGCAGCGGCATAACGAATTATTACATTCTTCTACAAGCATATGCCCCCCATCAACAATGTAATTAATTTGCATGAAATTTCCCACGAGACACTTTTCCACACATTGGTCGTAAACGTCAATTGCAACACATGTACTTAATTAAATTTCATGTATTAGATTCGTCTGTCGTGGGGTTTTTTTTAGTTCTTTTTCTCAGTGGAAAAAAACACACACGTTGTCAGCCCATTGATAATTATGCAAAGCCAGTAGACACAATATTTGTTTCCCGCCTTTTTTGAACGGGTTATTGATGATTGGTCAGAATCACGTACCTGTCAGCTGCTCCAGCAGGTGGCGCGTCCACGTGTTCCCGGAACCCGTGAAACTCGAGAGGACAAATTTGGGTTTTCGAGTTTTCAGAAACGTTATTTCCCGCGGTTGACAAACAACATTGTTGAACGTTCGTCTCTTGAACACAGAGTTGAACGAATCACTGGTCATGTCCGTGATGTTCGCGCAGCCTCTAAATATG
Organism: Conchocele bisecta; assembly: GCA_029237695.1. NCBI lineage: Eukaryota > Metazoa > Mollusca > Bivalvia > Lucinida > Thyasiridae > Conchocele > Conchocele bisecta. The sequence continues at coordinate 68,548,893 of CM055269.1, read as the reverse complement.
TTCCTGAATGTCGCGGGTGTCACCTGTTCGTGCAGTCCGTGCTGCAGAAAGTTTGAACAATCCGGTTCAGATCTTGGTTCCCGGCCTGGCTGCTGTTTTCCAATGTCCACAGCATTCCAATACAGCACGCTAGGAACCGTGTGGAAATAGCCAGCAAGATCTAAAGTTGTAATCAACACGACTACTAATAACAAGCAAAAAGCCTTTCCTCTGCGGTGCCTTGTTTGTAATAAACACATGGCGCTGTATATTCATGCAATGAAATGTGAGATCAGTTAGAGTAGTATATTAAATTAAGTTGTGTCTGGAGAAATGGGGCTTATGAATTGTGCGACCAGTGTAGATCCAGATCAGCCTGTGCTTCCGCACAGTCTGATCAGGATCTGCACTGTCGCAATTTCATCACTGAAATACCCTACATACTTGCAACAAGCTATTTAGATCGTTATCAAGCTAGATGAGTGCTATGTGATCATGAGCTACATTGGTTACAGTTCCCATAAGCTCCATTTCTTCAGTCACAGCCACCATTAAGACACAACTATCCCTACGGTACATATCCCTACGGCATCGTTACATGTATGCACATAGATAATTATATTTATAATTAATTATGAGGACATATAGAACAGTTCACAATGTCCCCGTCACCGTTTTAAAGGAACTGTGTTTCAGGTGATTTCTCAAATATTCAATATGTGCTTTTGTCGCACAGCAAATTACATATATCAACCAATCGCACTATTTTATTTGATCAAATTACAAGGATGTGTTTTTATTATTTTTTTTATACAAAAATAACAGTTCTAAAGCAAGTAGATGGTCAGGCGCAATGCGACTTGATTTCGATTAGTTCAGCTGTGCTTCCCATGACTCAGCGCAGCAATACGTGGGCCTGTAATGCTACTGAAGAATTCACGCATTTTCTATCAACTTAATTGACGGGGTTAGTGAAAGAAGGGGGCTAAGTCCCTGATGGACTTTGAATTTCGTCTAATATGGCGTTGCGGTCAGAAATCTTTAAATTTCTGTATTTTATTTTCTCTGCAAAATCCGAGTTTGCGATCGGGAAATCTAGTGTTGCTCTCCGCACCGGCGTAAAATGTTTCACCACGAGATAGGCGCCGGATTCCTGACGAATTCCCATTCAACTACATTCAGAAGATATTGCATGAACATATTTTCGTCTAGTATCCGGCGCAAATATCTTGCGCCGGTTACTAGACGGAAACTACGTTTAAGCGATAGCTCCAGGTTGAGCTGAGTGGCATCTCGTCAGAAAACCGGTGCATTTTACGACGTGAAACGTTTTACGCCGGCGCGGAGTGCAACACCAGTGACTCGGGGGAATGTACTTTCGATGTGTTTTCGATCTTATCACCGCCGAGTCACCTCACGCGTAGCCAGCTTATTACCAGTGGCGTAGCCAGGTTATTTCCAGTGACATAGCCAGGTTATTGCCAGTGACGAAGCCAGGTTATTGCCAGTGACGAAGCCAGGTTATTGCCGAGGGTGGGGTAGAGGTACGAATTGTGGATCTAGTTTGGAAAAAAATAAATTATTTATAAATTAAATTTGCCCAATTAAATTTATTTTAAATCTATAATTTTCACATATATATATTCGTTATTTGCCCCCCAGAAAAACTGTATATTGAAGTAAAAATACACACCTGAATCGCATACCCTGCCTACGCCACTGTCGGGCCCCATATTTTGGTATGTATGGTCGGGACTGGGGGTGGTGATAAGTGTGTCACCACCTGAGACAAGACATTAGCTCCACTAACATTCAATACGGCCTCGTGGCATACACATCTGTATAATTATGTCATTTGTTCTGTTCATTACATAGCCCGCGAGCGACAATTGATTACATAGTCTACGAACCATTATAATTACAGCTCGTTCTATGATATTAAAATATTTTGATTTTATCCTGACAATGGCATGAGCAATCGCAATATTTACAAAATAAACAGTCATTACATTTGTGTTGTTATTGACACTTAGACCGCTACTCACAACAATTAAATTGACGTCTGTTGTTGCTTTTATATCTTGCCTTATTTCTCAATAAAAACATGCTTTGACAGCACTTCAGAATATTGGAAATGATTCTGAATTGCTGTCAAAGCATGTTGTAAATTATTCTAAAGTGCTGTAAAAGCATGTTTTTGATGATAAAAATGGAAAATAGAAAATAAACAGCAGACGACAACAAAAATAAGATAGCGGTGTAAGGGTTAAACTACTCTCAACATGCTGCTGGTACTACGGTAGAGGTGGAATAATGCATGTGCCGTTGTTGCTTCGATTATTGCTTCGATTTTAAGGTTCCGTGACCTTCCATACACGTGGATCACTACACTATACGCTTTGTTGCATTCCTTGGTTGTACCAGTACTAACCAGGGGGTCGTTTCACTAAACTTCCTACGACTAAAATGTTTGCAAGTGCACAATTATGATAGTCTGTAAATTTCACATTAACAATGTTTTCTTGTAAACAATTGTTGGATTTACATTTATTGAGCATAGGCTGCATATGCAGCCTATGCTCAATAAATGTAAATCCATCAATTGAAATTTCTAGACGATCCTAAATTTGCGCTTATGAACATTTTAGTCGTAAGAAGTTTAGTGAAACGGGCCTCTGGGTCGTTGGGTAGAACCAACCTACCCTTTCCTTTTTGATGGCCCGTTGTGCCCGAATATGTGTCCTGGTAGCCCTACGGGGCATCTGCTTGCTCATACCTATACACATCTATACAGTGAAACCTCTCTAAACCGGACACCCTGTGAGGTCCCCAGGGTGTCGGTGTAGAGAGGTTTCACTGCAAATCAGGGGCCCGTTTCACTAAACTTCGTACGACTAAAATGTTCGTAAGAGCCAATTTAGGATCGTCTGTAAATTTCAATTGATGGATTTACATGTATTGAGCATAGGCTGCATATGCAGCCTATGCTCAATAAATGTAAATCCAATCATTCTTTACAAGAAAACATTGTTAATGTGGAATTTATAGACTATCATAATTGTGCACTTACGAACATTTTAGTCGTACGAAATTTAGTGAAACGGGCCCCAGGTGTGTTATCATCCTGAACCATAGTTATGTGTTATGCGATCACGAACAGACATTATCTCCTGAGATAAATGACCAAGAAACTCATCAAAAATAATATCAACGGTGTTGTTTTGGTGTCCGGTTTAGAGATGTTCTGCTGTATCCATATATCTGCACATTCTCAGCTGTATCGCATGTGCCTGCAACAATGGCACTAATACTGAATACCAACGGTATAGATGGACAACAATCGGTGAGGTGTGACCAAATGTGTAATGTTTGACGGTTCCGAAAAAGAGTGGTGCGGACAGAAAAGTAAATGGTAAAAACTGACTCTAAAACCGTTATCTTTACGTGCGGAATTGATTTATAGTTTGAATAAGAAAAGAAATATGTTTATTTTGAACGACTGACGCCACGCGTGTCATTGTATGGTATCCCCCCTAAACATGGACTGGCCCGTCCTGCGGCGATCTTTGAACATTCAGGCTTTGTTGCCCATCTATAGAGGTAAAATGTGACTGTTACTGGATAACTTAGGCTTATGACTTTTACGACCTTTGTAGATCCAGATCAGCCTGTGCATCCGCACAGTCTGATCATGATCTGCACTGTTCGCCATTCCATCAAAGAAACACCAATTAGGCGTCTAACATGCAATGCACATCGTTACCGGAGTGTGCTATTTAATCAGAAGATATACTGGTCACAAATCCCACAAGCCGCATTTCTCCAGTCACATACACACATAATGCACGTACCTGCAACAAAGGGACTATTAACCCTTACACCGCTATCTTATGTTTCTTGTCGTCTGCTGTTTATTTTCTATTTTTCATGTTTATCACCAAAAAACATGCTTTGACAGCACTTTAGAATCATTTACATTGGTTTTGTGGTTTTGACTCCTGATCTGGAATCACATTCCTTGAACCTGATAGGATATATGTGGCCGTGAATTGAGAAATGTGGCTTATGGGATTTGTGACCAGTGTGTCTCCTGATCAAATAGTCCACTCATGTAGCCTGATAACGATATGTATTGCTTGTTAGAATCACACGGGTGATATAATGACGAACACTTTACAGTGTATATCCTGATCAGACTGTGCGGACGTACAGGCTGATCTGGATATACACTGGTCGCAAAACTCATTTTCCCAGTCACAACCACATATGCCGTTTGTTAGAAGCATGACGGGTGTTTGTTTCACTGGCGGAATAGTAATCACTGTGCAGACACTGATCAGACTTAGCTGATGCAAATGCTGATCTACAATGGTCGCAAATGTCATAAGTCCCATTTCTCCAGTCACAGCCGCATATATGCCACGATAGTAATGTATACAGATAGGTAATGTTGGGTATGGGCAGATATGTTTGAATTTAGCCTGGTCGCACATTCTATTTGGTCTTTTTTACTTCGTCGCCGGCCTACTGTCCACGTTTTGCTGCCTACGAACTTTTGGCTATTCAATCTGAACACAATTAAATGTCAGTACTTTTTAATCAATAACAAAAAATTCACCCGCACCCCACACACCCCACCCCCAGAAAAAAAAAATTTATTGCGAAAATAACATGGGACAAAAATGAACTGGAGAATGGCGAGGAGAGTCGAAAAACAAAACAAATTGGAAATTGACTCCGAGAGCTGTACTTCTAGATAGCTTGCAAATTATGTAACTAAGAAAACAAGTTACATGTATATTTGAAAACGTTCTACAAATTTCAAATTATTAAAAATAACCCCCATGTTAATAATTAATAGAAAAGTATATATTCTTCTTCTTCTTTCTTCTTTTACACTAATGGAAAGCAATCACTTTGATTATTTGGCCATGCGTGGGGTGTTAGAAAGTGAAAGTTTGCCATGCATGTCTCCCAAGCTACTCAATCCACCCAGGATGACAGGCAAAGTGAATAAAAACTGGTGCAGTCCTAAATATAATCAACTAAAAACCTATGAAGGTGTGCATGATATGGTGATGAACAGAATGTTAGTATTGGTTAAAAGCAAAAGACACATAGTGTATGGAAGTGTCAATGTAGCCAGCGCTGACTTAAATCCGAGGATTGTGTCAGCACTGACTACATGTGACAGCAGGGAGTTCCACACTGTGACTGTTCGTGGAAACAAACGAGTATTTGTGGTAGTCAACAGATGTGATTGGCTTTTGGTAAGCTAAATGATGACTGTGTCGTGTATGCCTTGTCTGTGTGATCAAGTAGTTTGTGGGGGAGACATCATCGTGATTGTTTACCATTTTGTAGAAGAGAGTGAGACGACTAGTTTGTCTCGTCTGTTCTAGGGGTATATCCACTGTAATTTGGACATTATATTGCTGACCGTACCCGGAGTTTTGGCATAATTGCTGGAGACAAACTTGGCTGCTCTGCGCTGGACGTCATCTATATTCTGGACATCCTTGCGCATGTACTGGTCCCAAGCCGATGCACTATACTCCGGGGTAGGCCTTACAAGCGAATTATATGCCGCTTGTTTGGTTTCTGGGCGAGCAAATGGGAAGTTCTTTTTCAGGAAGCCTAGACTTGCTGGCATTGCTCGTGATTTTGTTCACATGTGGAGACCATGGTACGTCAGATGTTATCTCCACCCCTAAATAGGTGGCTTGGTTCACAGTTGTAAGTACTTGGTTCTGGAGGGTGTATGTGTTTCGCAGTATTTTGCGTGACCTGGAGATGTGCATTATGTACATGCCATTTGCTGATGTTAAAGGAAATCTTCCATTTCCTCTCCCATTCCGATAGACTGTTCAAATCATCTTGTAGCTGTGCTGCATCTGCCAGATAATTGATATTTCGGTATAGGACACAGTCATCCGCAAATAACCTTACATGTAGATCTGACAGATGCCGGCAGGTCATTATGATTATAATGTAGAGAAGAAACAGAATTAAGAGGTCCCATAACAGAGCCGCCTTGTGGACCACATGAATCCACCGGGGCCTTGCTTGATGCTTGCGACTACGACTACTTGCTGAAATAATTTTTCTCTTTAAAATCAATATTTGATGAAATTTCATCAACTATTTTTGGGGACTGTGTTAATTAGTTTCTGCAGAGACTGGGCCGAAAAATAAGCGTCTGAATTACATACATACAACAACAACAGTTTTATTGAAACGCATGTCGTACCTGCATCTTTATCCAATGAAAATCATTGATATTAAAGCCGTCCAATGAAACTGAGCGTTACATATCGTTGACTCATTCACTTCCTATTTCTGGAATATTGACAGTTCATAACCAATTATCAAATCAACACAAAAGCAATTATTTCTGTATTTACAATAAACATGAATGAGGAAGTACTGGCGTATTTTTCATCTGTCAATCCGCTTGCCAGGAAAATCATCAAAGATGAAGAGGTGTTGAGGACTGCGCTAGGAGACGAGTGGTTTAACCTCGACTGGCAGAAACGAGAAGCATTGATTGATGATTACATTGTTGATGAGACGGTTCGGCAGAAATATGCTGATGTACCAAAAACACACGACTACCCTCCATCATTTCCAAAGTTAATTGTTGAGCCTGGCGAAAAAATAATTGTCGATTTTGAAAATGACGTAAGTTTTATGATGCTGGTGTAAATAGTGTACATAGAGAATACCAGGCTAGTGTTTTTTGATATCAAGTTTATCAGGCAAGGCTAGGAAACGCGTAGGAATTCCGAGGCTTGCCAAGGAATTCCTACCATTTCCGAGCCGAGCCTGATAAACTTGATATAAAAATACACTAGTCTGGTATTCTATTTATCAGGTAACGTTTTATGCTCGAAAATGACCCCATATGACGTCGTTATATATGAACAGAACGCGGACTTGTTTACGTTGCGTCATTACACTGACGTCATTGGGTAACGTCACGTGACGTCATCCGACCAATGAGATGTCAGTTTTCACTTCGTTGTAACCGGGATGTTTGTATCAGGTCAATGCCTGATACAACAGTATGTTATCAGTCAGTACGTATTCGGACAATACTTGGCGGGTTACATGTACCTGATAAAGACCAATATTAGTCCCCCCACCCCCACACCTCCTTCGGGTCCTTGCAGTTGACTTATATCTATATATCCTTCATGAACCTCATTTGAGTAACCTTTTCCGCTGTGCATTAAATGTTAATTGATATAGATGCTATAGGAATGTTACTGCAGTGCCGTGAATTTACACTGCAAAGTGTAACCCAAAAATTCTATCTGTAACGTAGTGCGATTTCCAGCCAGAACGCACAAGAGGTCATTTTACTGTCAAAATGCAACCAGGCTCCACATAAGGAATTAGTAATTGAGTATTGTCACTCCATCATTTCAGAAGCAATTGGGTATTTCACAATTTTAATTGGGTAAAATAAAATCACACAACTGTTTACACATCAACATACAGCAATTCTTGAATAGTTTCCTTTGAAATGAAAACATGTCTTGGCATTTCATTAGAATTGTCTCCTTGGAGACAATTCTAAAGAAATACCAAGATGTGTTTTCATGGAAAATAATTGTTTTCTGCAGCATGATAAAGGTACCACAATTTTTTTTTTGCTTTTTGATACTCGCTACTTCTGATTTCAGTTGTTTTTTTGGCAAGTTTAATTGGATATTTAAGCTTATCTGGAGCTCTGATGCAACGATATGCTGCTCATAAATTCTATATATACATGAATACATAATTCAGCAAATAGTCCTTAACAATTAGTTGTAATCGGGTATAAATTATTTCTAATGAAGGGCACAAAAATTATTATTATTACCAATGGTCAGGACGAGTGGAATTTTTGTGCCCTGTAATATACACCAAATAGCTATTATTCTTATGTGTCAAGTTTTACAATAATAACAGTAATAAAAACACCAAAATAATATATGTTTTAATTCACTTTAATCCCTAATTACTACTGATAATTATTATAATTAATTAAACATGTTAAACTTAAAGGGGAGTAATTACATTAATATCATGAAAATAGAAAAATGTCTTTGACATGGTGTTGGTATAATGTGAATAAATACATTTTAAGAGATTTATTTTTTCAGGTACATGTTGTTTTGAAGAGATAAATGTCCCATTAACATGTTGTATGAAGGAAATTGATATTCAAATGATTTGATTGATTTTTAAATTGACAGAAAGTTGATGCCTTTGCGTTCTGGCTGTAATTCGCCCTGCAATTCGCCAAAACTCTGTATTATTAAAGGTTACAGATGGGATCTATGTATTATCACAAGCAAATATACTGACCAATTTGGTCATGAGTGGGTAATTGAAAAGAAATAAAATATTTTCCCTACCCAACCACCCAAAATTTATTTTATTTCTGATAAGTTTGGTGGGTAGGTAGCGGGAGGGGAAACAATTAAAATATTATGTTTGGCTTAAGCGCGAAGCCTGATACAGCATTTTGTTATCGATCAGCATGTACGTATTTGTCAATAATTCCAGCACAAAAATATTTACACAATTCCCTAACATTTGATTGGTCCGTAGCAAGTCTCTGTCCAAAATTTATATCCCAGTAAACTCCCATATCAAACTACTTTCCATAACCGTCGGGCGCAGTTAAAATAATTCTCAAGAAAACGGAAAATAAACACATTTTCTTGATGAATTTATTTCAAATGCTGGAATTATAAGGAATGAATGGCCTTTTTGTGGAATTTATCGGGGATATAAACTTGGAAAAGTCGCGGGAATACTGGACGAGGCCTTCCGGCCTTCGTCCAGTATTCCCGCGACTTTTCCAAGTTTATACCCCGATAAATTCCACAAAAAAAACATTCATTCCTATAATACACAAATAGGCACCTGATAAATACATATGGAGCAGGATCTGTAATTGGTGCATCAAAATTGCAAAGTATACTTTCCTAGCAAAGTATACTTTGAGGGAGCAATCATTGATTTTTCCGAAATGCATTATTTTATGCAGAACTAACGATTGCATGTATTTGATGATTAAAACTATGCAGAATTATTATACTGAATTTATTACATTATCACAGCCAAAATTGGCTGTGATAATGTAATAAATTCAGTATAATAAAAATTAATAAATTTATTCTAAAATTGAAAATTTCTCCCTCTAAGTATACTTTTCTAGGAAAGTATACTTTGCAATGTTGATGAAATAGGCCCCTGCAGCGGCCCAATATGATGTACATGGTTTTCATTACTTTTCAGTGTTGGACCTGGCAGGATGAACACTCTGCACCATTCAGCTGGAAAACGAAGGTAAAACAGTACTGACCTATTGAGTGACCATTTCCCAACACAGTGTAATAAACTATGTCTTTTTATGCCACCGGGTTTTGAAGAAACGGGTGGCATATAGTGTTTGGACCGTCCGTCTGTCCATCCGTCCGTCCATCCGTCACACTTTTCGGTTAACCACTTTGTCACAGTTTCTCAAATTTCGGTTAACCACTTTGTCACAGTTTCTCAAATATGCTGCAGGTGGCATCCGCGTTCGACAGACGCATTTCTTGTTTTTAATTGACCAATTGATCTAATTAATGTGTTTAAAAAATAAGTGTTCCATTATTATTCACACAAGTTTGAATGATAGACTGAAAGACATGTACCGTAAATGTATTAACAAAACTGTTCGGCTACAGTCCGAGTAATGTTGTGTAATTGAAAATGTACTTTTATGCATTGAATGAACTGGCAACAATGTGTGAAACACCCTAAAAAGTTAGTGCTAATAAGTCTATGTAAGAGTTTTATCACATGTAAATATGAAAAGAGTGCTCATGCTTTGCAACCAGCATTGTTCTAGATCAGTATGCACATTGTTCTAGATCGGTATGCACATTGTTCTAGATCAGTATGCACATTGTTCTAGATCAGTATGCACATTGTTCTAGATCAGTATGCACATTGTTCTAGATCAGTATGCACATTGTGATTATCACTTACATTGATAACAAATGCCACTGTGTATTTTATCCACTCTCACTCTGACAGAGTCAACAAGACTTAACCCTTGACGATTTGGAGCCAGATGTATTGACCAAGCCACTGAGTAAGACCAAGAAGAAAGTGAATGACGTTCCAGCACAGGATCCACATGTAGTCGCCCCTCGCGAGTTCTCCGTCCAATCGGGGAACAGTATCTGGGAGTCGCCATTCCTACAGGGAGTGAAGAAACCAGATTACATTGACAGGTGAGGTTATTATCAATACTTAAATTGCAGAATAAATAGTGGAATCCTATCACCATGAAACTTACTGACCAGTAAGCCACACACAGGCCATACTATATTTTCAGTCAGGCATTCTGGATTCTTCCAGGCCCGTAGCGGTGCCTAAAATAGTGCCACGGCCAATTCACGGACGGGGGGTCTGGGGGTCCTCACCCTGAACATTTTTTCAACTTAGACCCTCTAAATGGCATATCCTGCATTCTAAGTGAACGGTCGAGCAATTAATTGACATGAGATTTTGAACACACACTAATGGAAGAAACAGAAATTTGGCCAAATGTGCTTTATGAAATAACATTTACTGAGACCCGAAACTATAAATCAGAGAGTGGGCTAAAATAGTGCCATGGCCATATGTTGTACAGGGGGTCCGAAACTATAAATCAGAGAGTGGCAGACTCCCGCCCGATAAGGTATTGACTTAAGCGGGAGCGTAGTCTTACAACTAGTCTACATCCCTTGTCATTTGAGGTAACTCGTGAACTTGCAAGGGATGTAGACAGGTTGTACTAAAGGTATAATATACTGAGTTTAGCAAACGTATAAGTGTTCGTCTAGATCCGGCAGCCAGACAGAGCAGACAGACAGACACAGACAGACTGAAATGGCTCAAAATTGGCTAAGTCATATTAAATGTAAACAAAAATTGGGCATGACCCGTCTTTGGGCGGAGCCATTTCATATTTTCCCCCACCCTTTACCCAGGCATGTATGAAGTGGAGGGGGGGGGGGTGAGACACCCGCTGAAATGGCTCAATATTGGCAAAGTCATATTAAATGTAAACAAAAATTGGGCATGAGCCGTCTTTGGGTGGAGCCATTTCATATTTCCCCCACCCTTTACCCAGGCATGTATAAAGTGGAGGGGGGGGGGGTGGGGGGGGGGGTGAGGGGTGAGACACCCGCTGAAATGGCTCAAAATTGGCTAAGTCATATTAAATGCACTTGGGCATGACCGTCTTTGGGCGGAGCTATTTCATATTCCCCGAACCCTGTACCCAGGCATGTATGAAGTGGAGGGGGGGGGGGGGGTGGGGGGGGGTGGGTGAGACACCCGCTGAAATGGCTCAAAATTGGCTAAGTCATATTAAATGCAAAAAAATTGGGCATGACCCGTCTTTGTGCGGAGCCATTTCATATTACCCCAACCCTTTACCCAGGCATGTATAAAGTGGAGGGGGGGGGGGGGGGGGGGGGCGGGGGGGGGGGGGGGGGGGGGGGGGGGAGGGGGGGCATTGAGACGGAAACAAGGTGGGTGTGGGGTACTTCATGATAATTTTCGTTTTGCTATTCTCCGACTGATTTTTTCATGGTTTTTTCAATAGTCCGAACTACCGACTGGAAGGATTTGGTAGTCCGAGCTGAATATGCTACTGCTAATTTCGAGCCCCCGGCCTGACTGCATGACGGCGACACCAATAGCACATGTTTATTGAAAATGAGCCTATATTCTAGCGACTCATTCAATGCATGGGTTTGTAGATTAAATCGGCATTTTTCAAGTTTGATGACGAAACAGTAGTTATTCAAACAATTGTGTAGATGGGCGCATTCCCTTCCGACTGTAAAAACCATAATCACCTGAAAAAGTCGCTAATTTTACGCTTTTTACATTTAGCAGACATATTTTGGTTGTTGTTGTTATTGCTTAGATTAGCTCAATGAAATCGCTGCGTTTACTTTTCGCCGGACAAAATGGCAATAGAATAGATGCAATGCCAATGATGCATGGATGAGACCATGCCAATCAATTAGGCAGTGGTTATGCGCTACAACTGATTTGGCATGCTTGGTTGTAGACTATTGGAAGCTCAACCTACAACATTTAACAGCTTAAAAAAAAACAACAAAAAAAACCGGCCAAAATAGTGCTACGGCCTGGCCGTGGCTGCCGTGGCGTCCGCTACGGCCGTGTCTTCTAACAGTTTATAATCAGGCCCGTAAGCAGTGATTAATTTAGGGGGGGGGGGGTTCGTTATCGACGGCGCAAAGGGCTAAACATTGTTTTTTTGCACATTCACGGACAAACCTTGGCAGATTAACCATTTCACCCCTAAATAACTGGAATTGATTTTGATATGTTAATTTTGCAACCCATTCCAATCATCACAAAATGATTTTCAGACCAGTCCATTTGTGAACACGAGGTGTTTTTGTTCTCAAAATTATGAAAATTACTTGCAAAAAGTGCAGATCCTGATGAGACGGCTCGTCACGAGCCGGCTCATCTGGATCTACACTTTTTGCCAATACCACTATACAGGCCTGTGGTGTTGAACGGGTTAAGGGGGGGTGCGTACGCACCCCCTCTGCGTACGCACCCCCTCTGCATACGGGCCTGTATATTATTATCAGATTACTGATACAAATAATGGTAATGCATAAGGTTACTCAATAACCTTAAATTATTGATTTAGACTTTGTGAACTGTGTATTTTGTACCATTTTCCCTACCAAATAGTACTTACCGGTACTTATTCACATTTCTAAGGTTTGAGTCACATGATGGGTAGCAAATACTACTTGATGATTGATACTGATATATGTAGGCCATTGAGCAAATGTACCTTACATCATTTACAACATTGTAGATCCTGATCATATAGCACATCACACACTACTAATTTTTCTGACAACAGCAAAGCTATTCTGTGACTGAATGCAAAGCTACTTCTGAAACTGAATGGTGAACAGCGCAGGCCCTGATCAGTCTGCGCGGATGCGCAGGCTGATCTGGGCCTACGCTGGTCACAAACATCGGAAGGTTCAGTCTCTTCTTATTGTGATCCAGCGGCATGTGGTAATTTGTAGGTCCCGGAGCACATGCACCAATAAGCCAGCAGCAGCATCGAAGGAATCACTGGCGAGTCGCGAACAATCTCCCGAGGAAGTCAACCATGCCTTCACAGGTATGGCCACAATAATAGACCAGTCAGTCTATGTTACCGAACTTGGAAAATCTTGAATAACTTTATTTCAAAATACTTTTGGGGCATTATTGGCGTTTGCAGATTTTGTCAGTTTGCTTGGTTTTACAGTGAAAACTTCCAAGTATGCAATGTAAATATATATATACAGTCAAACCTGTGTTAACGACCACCTGTGAATAGCGACCACCTGTCCACAACGGCCAGTTAAACCCCCCCCGTCCAATTTGTTATTTAAAAGACCTTGGAATAACGACCACCTCCGAACAGCGACCAGCGATTTTCGTTCCCACGCGGCATTTTTTACTGCAAACAGCGACCATTAGCGACCAAGTCATGTTTTGCGGCAAAAAAAAATAACATCGCAATCGCCGATTTTCCTTTCATCACAAAACTCAGCGACATTTTTCAATGAAAAATATTGCATAACTCCATTAACGGTAATTCCCGATATGTATTCCGTGTCGGGTATTCCAATAGGCATAATGCAATTCTGCACAAGTCATTAAACTCGATCATTAGCTAACAAACTGTGTTTACACGATGCTGATTCGTCTACAGTGACAAGACTAAGACTTCAAACACACGGCGCGTGTCAAGTGTAAATTTCACACATCGGGGCACAAGGCCATATCAAAGATCAATACACGCGGTTGCTGACATCAGTCACGTAGTCCACACTAGACTGGTACCCTGTCTGATGCGCAGCATATATAGCGTTATTCCTAGCGACCGGGAACCAGTCTAAAGTGACACGACAAACGTGTTTATATGAATTGGGCTTATTGCATTAGCGACCAGACCAGGCAGTGGATTCGCGTAGTCTGCCAGTGGTTTACATGGTTTACAATGCTCGCGAATCTCTAATTAAAAACATCAGTAATTACGTCAGCGGACATTGCCAATTCATCATAGGCTGCTTAAATATTCGGGCTTGACCAGGATAGTATACAGTACATTGGACAGAAAACAAATAAGCCTGGTGTTCTTTGGACACCTAGCTCGTGTGGGTTACTGGACTTGACGCATTCAATGAAATATTTTTTGTTACAAAAAAACTCACGGTTTTCACAGGCCGCGCCACATAGGCTATCGTTTTAATACAGACTATATGACCGTTATTAATTTCATCTGGTGGTGTGAAATACTAATGGTCATGCTAAATTAAACCACTTACATGTAATTACGACAAGCTATTAAATGGTGCACCAAAGCGGGCCGCGAGATATACTTATCGTGAAGATAATTACTCCCCTTTGTATATAATTTCCAAAGCGAGGCTGGGTTCAGAACACTAACAACAAGATGACAAAACAAAATAAATTGACTATTTTAGCCATTGTCGTGCAATTTTTAATTGATGAAAAGCATGCATATATATTACAATAGAACGCTAAAAACATGGCCGACTTTGTTGTGAAACTGGGTAAATTTTCGACCCTTGGAACAACGACCACCTGTCAACAACGACCACTTTGGCCACTTCCCTTTGCCGGTCGTTGTTCACAGGTTCGACTGTATATATATACTGAAAGGATAAAGAAACGCAGGGTAAACATTTGAGGTGATTTGAAGTGATGTGTTTGCTGTTATATACAATATTTTATATGAGTATTAAAAAAATATAGTCAACACATTACCAAAATTGCATTAGGGCTTTTCCAGAATTAATGGTATTGGGGGGGGGGGGGGGTTGGAAGGCAGTTTTTCTTTTTACCCACCACCCACCATACAAAAAAATTATTTTCGTACCCCACCACCCATGCTTTTGAATTATTGCTTCACCCCACCACCCACACAATTGAATTATTTTCGTTTGCCCCAACCCCCATAATTATTAATTTTCCCTTGCCACATCCACCATATGTATTAATTATTGTATTGCCCCCACCACCCATACAATTGAATTATTTCTTTGACCCCCAACCCCCATAATTATTTATTATCAAAATTATTTTAAATACATGTATATTGCCAATATATCCGGTAAATGGAAAGTGCGAGGTAATTAGAAATCGCATCGGTCCCATTATTATTCGTTGATTATATGCTTCGACCAACTCAAAATAATACGCAATAGCGACCACAGGTGGAAGACTCGGACGTATGACACCAAAACAATGCCTGTTAAAAAATCACATTACCCCACCCACTTGGTCTTGTACAGTACCATCTTCTATATAGACCAAGTGTACGAGACCAAGTGGGTGGGGTAATGGGATTTTTTGAATAGGCATTGTTTTGGTGTCATAGGTCCGAGTCTTCCACCTGTGATAGCGACATGATCAGCGGATAGTCGACAGGTTACAGCAGGCCCGTATGTAGCGGGGGGGGGGGGGGGGGGGGAGGGTGTTATTATATATATTTCTCAACAACAAAACATGAGAATCGTCTCTCGTTTTCACGATCTCGCCTTTCGCTTGTAAAAATAAGTTTGGCTCCAACCCGATTTTTCTGTCTGTAACTTAGGGCGACTATCTCGGCGTTACAGACATAAAATTCGGGTTTATTTTGCTCATACATGTATCGAAAGCATGCGTGTTGACTTTGCGCATGCGTGTGTGTAGACCATACTTACAAGAGTCATGCGAGATCGCGAATCAAAAACGCGCGATAGCGCGGCGAGGTTGCAAAATAGCGAGATTGATAGAATCTCGCGTTTTCGTCTCGTACTCTCGCGATCACGCTTCGCGTTTTCGCGATCTCAACCTATGCGAGAAATCACGAAAAAGCGAGCTTGTCACGTTTCCTTAACAGGACACGTACACGTTGTATTACGAGACGATTCTCGTGTGCTGCCATGAATTAGAGAGAGCACAAATTGAATTAGAGAGAGCACAAATTGAATTAAAGAGATCACTAATTGAATTGGAGAGACTGATATGTGTATACACTGGTCACCAATGATCCACACAGACTGACGTGGCTCTACACTAGTCATAATATGAACAATGTGAAGATACGGAAAGAACTTTTGTATCTACACGATATGAGGGGATACACAGTTACACAGTACATACTGTTGTTCGAAGTTTGCCTCCTCCTCCTCGTTTTGCAAATTTAGGACACTCGCTGATTGATAAATTGAATATATATTCAACATCCTGGACGGCTATTCTATGATAGAGTGTACAAAGTATGTTCCACTTTTGGTGAAAAATCAACTTCAATATTTGACGAAATCAACATATGTGTCATGTTGCTGTACATCTTGAGGACAGAAATCCAAAATATTTCAGCACAAAGAGATCAACTTCAATGAAAATATGTATATGTTCCAATGCCAGTCAGTCTGAGGTACGGACCCTACCAATTTTACAAAAGTATACATATCAGCATATCAGAATACTCTACAGACAATATATAATGAACATATATAGTTGAAATGGAAATATGTTGAGTAACCATGGAGATATTCAAGATGGCGTCCAAGATGGCCGCTGTTTTGAAAATAAGCATTAACATGTATAATTGTTCAAATATTAGTCATTTTGTATTGTTCCTAACACTAATCATACCTTTTATAATCAAGTTTTGAATGGAAAGTATAAATACCAACATATACGAATACTATTAATCTACAAACATTATGTAATGCATATATTTAGGTAAAATGACGATACATTTATGTAGAATAGCCGTCAAGATATACAAGATGACGTCTCTTTAATTCAATTAGCGCTAGCTGTAATGATAATTAATAGAGAGAGCACAAATTGAATTAGAGAGAGCACAAATTGAATTAGAGAGAGCACAAATTCAATTAGAGAGAGCATTAATTGAATTAGAGAGATCTCTAATTGAATTAGAGAGAGCATTAATTGAATTCGTGCTAGCTCTATATTATTTGCAGAGAGCTCAAAAACACATACATTTAATGCTCTCTCTAATTCAATTAGTGCTCTCTCAAATTCAATTAGTGCTCTCTCTAATTCAATTTGTGCTCTCTCAAATTCAATTAGTGATATCTCAAATTCAATTAGTGCTCTCTCAAATTTAATTCATGCTCTCTCTATTAATGCAATTGAATTAGAGAGAGCTCAAATTGAATTAGAGAAGAGCACAAATTGAATTAGAGAGATCACTAATTGAAATTGAGAGAGCACTAATAGAATTAGAGAGAGCACTAATTATTTGAAGCTAGCATTAATTATTTGAGTTTATGTAGATTTGGCGTTCCATAGGTCCGAGGGGTAAAATTTGGTAAAATTTACGTTCGTTCGCGGCGAGTAATCAAAATGAAATGTTGTGATGGAATGTACGGTCAACTCCATTCAATCACATGATGTACAAAGTAGTAACACAGTGATTCGTCCGACCGCTCCGATTTGAGATATCACTAATTGAATTAGAGAGAGCACAAATTGAATTAGAGAGAGCACAAATTGAATTAGAGAGAGCATTAATTGAATTTGAGAGATCTCTAATTGAATTAGAGAGAGCATTAATTGAATTTGTGCTAGCTCTATATTATTTGCAGAGAGCTCAAAAACACATACATTTAATGCTCTCTCTAATTCAATTAGTGCTCTCTCAAATTCAATTAGTGCTCTCTCTAATTCAATTTGTGCTCTCTCAAATTCAATTAGTGATATCTCAAATTCAATTAGTGCTCTCTCAAATTTAATTCATGCTCTCTCTATTAATGAAATTGAATTAGAGAGAGCTCAAATTGAATTAGAGAGAGCACAAATTGAATTAGAGAGATCACTAATTGAAATTGAGAGAGCACTAATAGAATTAGAGAGAGCACTAATTATTTGAAGCTAGCATTAATTATTTGAGTTTATGTAGATTTGGCGTTCCATAGGTCCGAGGGGTAAAATTTGGTAAAATTTACGTTCGTTCGCGGCGAGTAATCAAAATGAAATGTTGTGATGGAATGTACGGTCAACTCCATTCAATCACATGATGTACAAAGTAGTAACACAGTGATTCGTCCGACCGCTCCGACCCCCCCCCCCCCTGGCTACGGGCCTGAAGTAGTAACAGTGATTCGCCACCTCGCGGCACGTCCACTTTTTGTACATGGCTGCTTTGACGATAGTGCGCATGCGCAAACAGAAAGATTCGCTACCCTGCAGTTTCTCGCCTAGAGGTTTCGCACCTTTCCCTAAGGAGGTTTCGGTAACCACGAGCGTGTATGAGGTGCGAAATGTACAGATAGCGAACACGCAGGTAGCAAAAGCGAAACCACCGTAATTCCGAAAAAAGATACCGTCAAGTGGGCCCATGTCAACTCGGACCCGGGGACGATTTAAATCAAATACGACGAAAACTACTTTTTATACGACCGTTTTTAAAAAACGGTACGTATTATGTTTTACCGCACGGCGGGCGGGCGGCTGAAGAAAAAGCGCATAGTTTGTGCACACAACACCTCCGAAACCGTTCAGTCGATCAATCTGAAACTATACACACGTCTTCTACACATATTGAAGATGTGCACCTTGGTGTTTTTATGGCGAAAACTATTTTTTTAACAAAAATATCGCCTTTTTAACTTAGCCATTTTTTCTTCATTTTTCTATACATTTCTATATACGGTACAGAGTTTGTGTACACATCTCCTCCGAAACCTTTCAGTCGATAGATCTGAAACTATGCACACGTCTTTTACACATATTGAAGATGTGCACCTTGGTGTTTTTATGGCGAAAAAATATTTTTTAACAAAAATATCACCTTTTTAACTTAGCCATTTTTTCTACATTTTTCTATACACTTCTATATATGGTACAGAGTTTGTGTACACAACTCCTCCGAAACCGTTCAGTCGATCGTTCTGAAACTATACACACGTCTTCTACACATATTGAAGATGTGCACCTTGGTGTTTTTATATTGAAAAAATATTTTTTAACAAAAATATCACCTTTTTAACTTAGCCATTTTTTCTACATCTATACAATCTATATACGGTACAGAGTTTGTGTACACAACTCCTCCGAAACCGATTCAGTCGATCGTTCTGAAACTATACACACGTCTTCTACACATATTGAAGATGTGCACCTTGGTGTTTTTATATTGAACAAATATTTTTTAACAAAAATATCACCTTTTTAACTTAGCCATTTTTTCTACATTTTTCTATACAATTCTATATACGGTACAGAGTTTGTGTACACAACTCCTATGAAACCGTTCAGTCGATCATTCTGAAATTATACACACGTCTTCTACACATATTGAAGATGTGCACCTTGGTGTTTTTATGTCGAAAAAATATTTTTTAACAAAATTATCACCTTTTTAACTTAGCCATTTTTTCTACATTTTTCTATACAATTCTATATACGGTACAGAGTTTGTGTACACAACTCCTCCGAAACCGTTCAGTCGATCGTTCTGAAACTATACACACGTCTTCTACACATATTGAAGATGTGCACCTTGGTGTTTTTATGCCGAAAAAATATTGTTGTAACAAAAATATCGCCTTTTTAACTTAGCCATTTTTTCTTCATTTGTCTATACATTTCTATATACGGTACAGAGTTTGTGTACACAACTCCTCCGAAACTGTTCAGTCGATCGTTCTGAAACTATACAAACGTCATCTACACATATTGAACATGTGCACCTTGGTGTTTTTATGCCGAAAAAATATTTTTTAACAAAAATATCACCTTTTTAACTTTTTCTACATTATTGTATCCAATTCCCTATCATTTCTACTTTACACTCTACTTTTCTATCTCTGCCTAAATTAGTATACATGTTTAGCACAACGAGATGAAGAAATAATGCTATAGACTTTCAAATTCTCATTAATGTTTCTTGCCTTGATGACAGCTTCACATTTCTGCATCTTCGCTGTCTGGCCCATATTCGACGGGCGTATTTTGTGACTTGCGGCACTCTTGTTTTATTTATTTATTCTGACCCCCATATTTATTTCACCTGCTGGAAAAGCCCTTAGGTTTTGACCGATAATTCATTAGTAATTGAATCACAATTGACGGTACCCCCCAATATCGCACAGTGAAATCCACTGTTTTGTCAGTATCTCGTATGCCCCCCTCGTGCATCTGTCACAGCCCTGATTCTCTTGTGCATGGAATTCATCAGTGCATTTATCCTTCTTATTGGGATATTGTTCCACTCTTCCAACAATGCAGTCCTTAGTTGGTCGAGATTAAAAGGGGTATTCCGACACCCCCTTATCCTCCTGTCAAGTTCGTCCCACAGATGTTCGATTGGGGACAAATCGGGACTGTACGCTGGCCAATCGAGTGGGTTAATGTTATGGTCAGCGAGAAAGTCTTGACAAACTCTGGCTACATGGGGCCGGGCATTATCATGCTGTAAAATTAGTTGACGCTGTTGCACAAATGGAACAACAACCGGGCGGAGGATTTCATCCCTATATCTTACGGTTAAATTCCCGGCTACCACAATCAATGGTGACTTTACCCCGTGAGATATCCCTCCCCAGACCATAACCGAGCCACCCCCAAACCTATCCCTCTCAAGAACGCAAGTGTCGGCGAAGCGTTCCCCACGACGTCGGTATACACGACGTCGACCGTCCGGACAAAAAAGAGTGAACCGGGACTCATCTGTGAAAAAAACTTGTCTCCATTGCCTCATTGGAAATCGTCAGGGAGCATGGCCTCATTGGAAATCGTCAGGGAGCATGTGCCGCCAACCAAGCCATACGAAGCGCGTGACGTGCACGAGTGAGAGGCAGACCAACGTAGGGACGACGTGCTCGCAGACCAACATCGCGCAATCGATTTCTTACAGTTTTGGGGTGAATGTGGCGATTAAGATTGCCTACCGTGTTAATAGCAGTTTCAGTGGCAGTAACGTGGCGATTACGTAGGTGGGCGAGACGAATAGCCCTGTCTTGATGTCGCGACGTTACACGCGGACATCCCGATCTCGGTCGGTCGGCAACCCTTTCGGTCTCTCAGACGACGGACAAGACGTTCTATGGTGGAAACATTCACACCAAACTGCATAGCAACCTGCTGTTGCGTTTGACCTTGCATTAGCAATGCAATAACCTGACCCCTCTGAACTTCCGTCAGATGTACCATGATTGTGAGAGCTATAAATTCGGTGTAAATAGCGGAAAACGATGTGTATACCCCAGATATATCTGATGTCCTCTGTAGCTTCAGATCAGCATGTGCTGTCTGTTCGGTGTAGACATGGTTTGCTATTATTGGACAAACATACCTGATGTCCTCTAGCTTTAGATCATCTGGTGCTGTCTGTTCGGTGTAGACACGGTTTGCTATTGTCTTGGACAAAACATACCTGATATCTCTGTAGCTTCAGATCAGCATGTGCTGATCTGTTCGGTGTAGACATGGTTTGCTATTGTCTTGGACAAACATACCTGATGTCCTCTATAGCTTTAGATCATCTGGTGCTGTCTGTTCGGTGTAGACACGGTTTGTATTGTCTTGGACAAACATACTGATGTCCTCTATAGCTTTTAGATCATCTGGTGCTGTCTTTTCGGTGGTAGCACGGTTTGTATTGTCTTGGACAAACATACCTGATGTCCTCTGTAGCTTTAGATCAGGATGCTGTCTGTTCGTGTGGACACGTTTGCTATTGTCTTGGACAAACATACCTGATGTCCTCTATGCTTTAGACTCTTGGTGATGTCTGTTCGGTGTAGACACGGTTTGCTATTGTCTTGGACAAACATACCTGATGTATCTTGTAGCTTCAGATCAGCAGTGCTTCTGTTCGGTGTACACGGTTTGTATTGTCTTGGAAACATACCTGATGTCCTCTATTGCTTTAGATCATCTGGTGATGTATGTTCGGTGTAGACACGGATTTGCTATTGTCTTGGACAAACTACCTGATATCCTCTGTTAGCTTAGATCAGCATGTGCTGTCTGTTCGTGTAGCAGGTTTGCTATTGTCTTGGACAACATACCTGATGTCCTCTATAGCTTTAGATCATCTGGTGCTGTCTGTTCGGTGTATACACGGTTTGCTATTGTCTTGGACAAACATACCTGATATCCTCTGTAGCTTTAGATCATCTGGTGCTGTCTGTTCAGTGTGGACACTGTTTGCTATTGTCTTGGACAAACATACCTGATGTCCTCTGTAGCTTTAGATTCATCTGGTGCTGTTGTTTCGGTGTAGACACGGTTTGCTATTGTCTTGGACAAACATACCTGATATCCTCTGTAGCTTCAGATCAGCATGTGCTGTCTGTTCGGTGTAGACACGGTTTGCTATTGTCTTGGACAAACATACCTGATATCCTCTGTAGCTTCAGATCAGCATGTGCTGTCTGTTCGGTGTAGACACGGTTTGCTATTGTCTTGGACAAACATACCTGATGTCCTCTATAGCTTTAGATCATCTGGTGCTGTCTGTTCGGTGTATACACGGTTTGCTATTGTCTTGGACAAACATACCTGATGTCCTCTATAGCTTTAGATCATCTGGTGCTGTCTTTTCGGTGTAGACAGGTTTGCTATTGTCTTGACAAACATACCTGATGTCCTCTTGTAGCTTTGATCATCTGGTGCTGTCTGTTCAGTGTGGACACTGTTTGCTATTGTCTTGGACAAACATACCTGATGTCCTCTATTGCTTTAGATCATCTGGTGATGTCTGTTCGGTGTAGACACGGTTTGCTATTGTCTTGGACAAACATACCTGATGTCATCTGTAGCTTCAGATCAGCATGTGCTGTCTGTTCGGTGTAGACACGGTTTGCTATTGTCTTGGACAAACATACCTGATGTCCTCTATTGCTTTAGATCATCTGGTGATGTCTGTTCGGTGTAGACACGGTTTGCTATTGTCTTGGACAAACATACCTGATATCCTCTGTAGCTTAAGATCAGCATGTGCTGTCTGTTCGGTGTAGACACGGTTTGCTATTGTCTTGGACAAACATACCTGATGTCCTCTATAGCTTTAGATCATCTGGTGCTGTCTGTTCGGTGTATACACGGTTTGCTATTGTCTTGGACAAACATACCTGATATCCTCTGTAGCTTTAGATCATCTGGTGCTGTCTGTTCAGTGTGGACACTGTTTGCTATTGTCTTGGACAAACATACCTGATGTCCTCTGTAGCTTTAGATCATCTGGTGCTGTCTGTTCGGTGTAGACACGGTTTGCTATTGTCTTGGAAACATACCTGTATCCTCTGTAGCTTCAGATTCGCATGTGCTGTCTGTGTGTAGACACGGTTTGCTATTGTCGTTGGAAACATACTGATTGTCCTCTATACTTGATCATAAATGGTGCTGTGTTCGGTGTATACACCTGCTATTGTCTTGGACAAACATACCTGATGTCCTCTATAGCTTTAGATCATCTGGTGCTGTCTTTTCGGTGTAGACACGGTTTGCTATTGTCTTGGACAAACATACCTGATGTCCTCTGTAGCTTTAGATCATCTGGTGCTGTCTGTTCAGTGTGGACACTGTTTGCTATTGTCTTGGACAAACATACCTGATGTCCTCTATTGCTTTAGATCATCTGGTGATGTCTGTTCGGTGTAGACACGGTTTGCTATTGTCTTGGACAAACATACCTGATGTCATCTGTAGCTTCAGATCAGCATGTGCTGTCTGTTCGGTCGTAGACGGTTTGCTATTGTCTTGAAAACATACTGATGCTATTGCTTTGATCTGATGTCTGGTTCGTGTAACAGGTTTGCTATTGTCTTGGACAAAACATACCTGATTCCTCTCCTAGCTTGATCACATGTGCTGTGTTCGGTGTAGACACGGTGCTATTGTCTTGGACAAACACTGTGTCCTCTTAGCTTTAGACATCTGGTGCTGTATGTTTGGTGACACGTTTGCTATTGTCTTGGACAAACATACCTGATGTCCTTAGCTGATCTGGTGTGTCTGTTCGTGTGGCACGTGCTATTGTTGGACAAAACATACCTTGAGTCCTCTGGTAGATAGATCATCTGTTGCGGTCTGTTCGGAGTAGACACGGTTTGCTATTGTCTTGGACAAACATACTGATAAATCCTCATGACTGATATCTGGTCTGTTGGTGTAGACACGGTGATTGTCTTGGACAAAACATACCTGATTTCACTGTAGCTTCAGATCGCATGTGATGTCTGTTCGGTGTAGACACGGTGCTATGTCTTGGACAAAAATTACCTGATGGTCTCTATAGTTTAGATCATTGGTGCTGTCTGTTCGGTGTATACACGGTTTGCTATTGTCTTGGCAAACTACTGATTCCTCTTAGCTGAATCCTGGTGATGTCTTTTCGGTGTGACAGGTGCTATTAGTTGGACAAACACCTTTGATGTCCTCTGTAGTCAGATCATTGGTGCTGTGTTCGTGTGGACACTGTTTGTTGTCTTGGACAAACATACCTGAGTCCTATTGCTTTAGATCACTGGTGATGTCTGTAGGTGTTAGACTACGGTTGGTATTGTCTTGGACACATACCTGATATCTCTGTAGCTTAGATCGCATGTGTGTCTGTTGCGGTGTAGACACGGTTTGCTATTGTCTTGACAAACATACCTGATGTCCTCTATGGCTAGATACTGGTGTGTCTGTTCGGTGTTAGACACGGTTTGCTATTGTCTTGGACAAAACATACCTGATGTCCTCTAGCTTTAGATATCTGGTGCTGTCTTCAGTTTGTGGCACTGTTTTTTTGTCTTGGCAAACATACTGATGTCCTCTTTGCTTTAGATCATCTGGTGATGTCTGTTGGTGTGACACGGTTGCTGTGAAACATACCTGATGTCCTCTATTGTTTGATATCTGGTGATGTGTTCGGTGTAGACAGGTTTGTTGTCTTGGACAAACATACCTGATATCCTTGTGCTAAGATCGCATGTGAGTCTGTTCGGTGTTAGACACGGTTTGCTATTGTCTTGGACACATACTGGATGTCCTCTATTGCTTTAGATCATTGGTGTTGTTCGGTTGTATACGGTTTGGCTATTGTCTTGGAAACATTACTGATATACCTCTGTGCTTTAGATCACTTGCGTGCGTTCAGGACACTTGCTATTGTCTTGGACAAACATACCTGAGTGCCTGTCTGTTCGGTGTAGACGGTTTGCTATTGTTCTCCTGACACATATGGTGCTGTTGTTCGGTGTAACGGTTTGTATTGTCTTGGACAAACATACCTGTATCTCTGTAGCTTTAGATCACATGTGATGTCTGTTCGTGTAGACACGGATTTGACTATTGTCTTGGACCCCCCCCCACAAAACATCACCTGATGATACCTCTGTAGCTTCAGATCAGCATGTGCTGTCTGTTCGGTGTAGACACGGTTTTGCTATTGTCTTGGACAAACATACCTGATGTCCTCTAGCTTTAGATATCTGGTGCTGGTATGTTCGGTGTATACACGGTTTGCTATTGTCTTGGACAAACATACCTGTACTATCCATCTGTATGCTTTAGATCATTTGCTGGTGCTTGAATCTCGATTGTCTGGTAGCTTTAGATCATGGTGCTGTGTTTCGGTGTAGCACGGTTTGCTATTGTATTTGGACAAACATACCTGATATCTCTCCGTAGCTTCAGATCATCATGTGCTGTCTGTTCAGTGTTGGACACGTTTGCTATTGTCTTGGACAAACATACTGCATGTCCTATATTGCTTTAGCTTTATCTCTGGTGATGTCTGTTCGGTTAGACACGGTTTGCTATTGTCTTGGACAAACATACTGATGTCATCTGTAGCTTCAGATCAGCATGTGCTGTCTGTTGGTGTAGACACGGTTTGCTATTGTCTTGGACAAACATACCTGATGTCCATCTATAGCTTTAGTCTTTGATCATCTGTGCTGTCTGGTCGGTGTAGTGTGGACACGGTTTGCTATTGTCTTGGTATCATTTTGACACATACTGATGATATCCTCTGTAGCTTAGATCAGCATCTGGTGCTGTCTTGATCAGTGCTTGGACACGGTGTAGACACGGTTTGCTATTGTCTTGGACAAACATACCTGATGTCTCTAGTTGCTAGATCATCTGGTGATGCTCTGTTCGGTGTAGGACATCGGTTTTGCTATTGTCTTGGACAAACATACCTGATGTCCTTATTGCTTTAGTCATCTGGTGATGTCTGTTCGGTGTAGACACGGTTTGCTATTGTCTTGGACAAAACATGGATGTCCTCGTAGTTCAGATCAGCATTGTGTGTGTTCGGTGTAGACGGTTTGCTATTGTCTTGGACAAAACATACCTGATGTCCTTATAGTCATGATACTGTAGTCCTCGTGTGTTGTCTGTTCGGTTGTAGACACGGTTTGCTTTTGTCTTGGACCAAAAACATACCTGATGTCCTCTGTAGCTTTAGATCATCTGGTGCTGTCTGTTCGGTGTAGGACACTGTTTCGCTATTGTCTTGGACACATACTGATGTCCTCTGTAGCTTTAGTATCTGGTGCTGTCTGTTCAGGTGTACACGTTTTTGCTATTGTTGGAAACATACCTGATATCCTCTGTGCTTAGATCATTGGTGCTGTATGTTCGGTGTGGACACGTTTGCTATGTCTTGGACAAACATACTGATATCCTCTGTAGCTTGATGATCATTGTGCTGTCTGTTCGGTGTAGACACGGTTTGCTATTGTCTTGGACAAACATACCTGATATCCTCTGTAGCTTCAGATCAGCATGTGCTGTGTCTGTTCGGTGTAGACACGGTTTGCTATTGTCTTGGGACAAACATACCTGATGTCTCTATAGCTTTAGATCAGCATGTGCTGTCTGTTCGGGTGTAGGACACGTTTGCTATTGTCTTGGACAAACATACTGATGTATCTATAGCTTTAGATCATCTGGTGCTGTCTTTTCGGTGTAGACAGCGTTTGCTATGTCTGGACACATACTGAGTCCTCTGTAGCTTTAGATCATCTGGTGCTGTTCTCAGTGTGGACACTGTTTGCTCATTGTCTTGGACAAACATACTGATGTCCTATGCTTTAGATCATCTGGTGATGTCTGTTCGGTGTAGGACACTGGTTTGCTATTGTCTTGGGACAAACATACCTGATGTCATCTGTAGCTTCAGATCAGCATGTGCTGTCTGTTCGGTGTAGACACGGTTTGCTATTGTCTTGGACAAACATACCTGATGTCCTCTATTGCTTTAGATCATCATGGTGATGTCTGTTCGGTGTAGACTCGGTTTGCTATTGTCTTGGCAAACATACTGATATCTCTGTAGCTTAGATCAGCATGTGCTGTCTGTTCGGTGTAGACACGGTTTGCTATTGTCTTGGACAAACATACCTGATGTCCTCTATAGCTTTAGATCATCTGGTGCTGTCTGTTCAGGTGTATACGGTTTGCTATTGTCTTGGACAAACATACTGATATCCTCTGATAGCTTTAGATCATCTGGTGATGTCTGTTCAGTGTGGACACTTGTTTGCTATTGTCTTGGACAAACATACCTGATGTCCTCTGTGCTTTAGATCATCTGGTGCTGTCTGTTCGGTGTAGACACGGTTTGCTATTGTCTTGGACAAACATACCTGATATCCTCTGTAGCTTAAGATCAGCATGTGCTGTCTGTTCGGTGTAGACACGGTTTGCTATTGTCTTGGACAAACATACCTGATTCCTCTATAGCTTTAGATCATCTGGTGCTGTCTGTTCGGTGTATACACGGTTTGCTATTGTAAACATTACCGGATTCTTAGCTTTGATCTCTGGTGCTGTCTGTTCGTGGGCACTGTGATTGTCTTGGACAAACATACTGATGTCCTCTGTAGTTTAGATCATGGTGTGTCTGTTCGGTGTGACACGGTTTGGCTATTGTCTTGCAAACATACCTGATTCCTCTGGTGCTTAGATCACTGTGGTTTGCGGTGTAGACGGTTTGCTATTGTCTTGGACAAACATAAACTGATATCTCTGTAGCTTCCGATCAGATGTGCGTCTGTTCGGTGTAGACACGGTTGCTTGTCTTGGACATACCTGAGCCTCTATGCTTTAGATCATATGGTTGGCTGTCTGTTCGGTGATACACGGTTTGCATTGTCTTGGACAAACATACCTGATTCCTCTTGCTTTGATCATATGGTGCTTGTCTTCGTTGGACACGGTTTGTATTGTCTTGGACACATACCTGATGTCCTCTGTAGCTTTAGATCATCTGGTGCTGTCTGTTCAGTGTGACATGTTTGCTATTGTCTTGACAAACATACTGATGTCCTCTATTGCTTTAGATCAGCATGGTGATGTCTGTTCGGTGTAGACACGGTTTGCTATTGTCTTGGACAAACATTACCTGATGTCCTCTGTAGCTTCAGATCAGCATGTGCTGTCCTGTTCGGTGTAGACACGGTTTGCTATTGTCTTGGACAAACATACCTGATGTCCTTAATGCTTTAGATCTGTGGTTTGTATCGGTGTAGACTCGTGACTATGTCTTGACACTGTCTTTTTCTGTAGCCCACGGTTTGCTATTGTCTTGGACAAAACATACTGATGTCCTCTGTAGCTTTAGTAATCTGGTGCTGTTGTTCGGTGTTGACACGGTTTGTATTGTCTTGGACAAACTACTGATGTCCTCCTATGTTTGTCATCTGGTGTCTGTTCGTGTACACGGTTTGCTATTGTCTTGACCATACCTGATATCTGTAGCTTTCAGATCACTGGTGCTGTCTGTTCGTGTGGACATGTTTTGCTATTGTCTTGGACAAACATACCTGATGTCCTCTATTGCTTTAGATCATCTGGTGATGTCTGTTCGGTGTAGACACGGTTTGCTATTGTCTTGGACAAACATACCTGATATCCTCTGTAGCTTCAGATCAGCATGTGCTGTCTGTTCGGTGTAGAGGTTTGCTATTGTCTTGGACAAACATACCTGATGTCCTCTATAGCTTTAGATCATCTGGTGCTGTCTGTTCGGTGTATACACGGTTTGCTATTGTCTTGGACAAACATACTGATATCCTCTATAGCTTTAGATCATTCTGGTGTCTGTTCAGTGTGACACTGTTTGCTATTGTCTTGGACAAACATACCTGATGTCCTCTGTAGCTTTAGATCATCTGGTGCTGTCTGTTCAGGCATGTAGGAAACACTGATGCTATGTTCTGACACTACCTTGGATGTCCTCTATGCTTAGATCAGCATGTGATGTCTGTTCGGTGTAGACACGGTTTGCTATTGTCTTGGACAAACATACCTGATGTCCTCTATAGCTTAGATCATGGTGTGTCTGTTCGGTGTAACCCGGTTTGCTATTGTCTTGGTTCAAACAGGACTGATGTCCTCTATAGCTAGATCATCTGGTGCTGTCTTTTTCGTCGTATACACGGTTTGCTATTGTCTTGGACAAACATACCTGATATCCTCTGTAGCTTTAGATCATCTGGTGCGTTGTCTGTGTGGGACACTGTTTGCTATTGTCTGACAAACATTACTGGATGTCCTCTATGCTTTAGATCACTTGGTGATGTCAGTTCGGTGTAGACGGCGGTTTGCTATTGTCTTGACACATACTGATATCATCTGTAGCTTCAGATCAGCATTGTGCTGTCTGTTCGGTGTAGACACGGTGCTATTGTCTTGGACAAACATACCTGATGTCCTCTATGCTTTAGATCATCTGGTGTGTCTGTTTCGGTGTGACACGGTTTGCTATTGTCTTGGACAAACATTACCTGATGTCCTCTGTAGACTTAGATCGCATGTGCTGTCTGTTCGGTGTAGACACGGTTTGCTATTTGTCTTGGACAAACATACTGATGTCCTCTATAGCTTAGGATCATATGGTGCTGTCTGTTCGGTGTAATACACGGTTTGCTATTGTCCTGGAACAAACATACCTGATTATCCTCTGTAGCTTGTTAGATCATCTGGTGCTGTCGTTCAGTGGTGGACACTGTTTTGCTTATGTCTTGGACACATTACTGATGTCCTCTATATGCTTTAGATCACTGTGTATGTTCGGTGGTAGACACGGTTTGCTATTGTCTTGGACAACATCGATTCTCTGTAGCTTCAGATCAGCATGCTGTGTTCGTGTAGACCGGTTTGCTTGTCTTGGAAAACACCATACTGATGTCTCTATGCTTTCAGATCATCATGTTGATTGTCTGTTCGGTGTAGACACGGTTTGCTATTGTCTTGGACAAAATACTGATGTCCTCTGTAGTTTAGATCATGGTGCTGTCTGTTCGGTGTAACACGGTTTGCTATTGTCTTGACAAACATACTTTGAGTCCTCTATGCTTTTAGATCATTGGTGCTGTCGGTTGGTGACGTTTGCTTGTCCTTGGACTACATACTGTATCCTCTTTTAGCAGATATCTGGTGCTCGTCTGTTCAGGTGAATGGACACTGTTTGTTCTATTGTCTTGGACACATACTGATGTCTCTGTACGGTCGATTCATCTGTGCTGTCTGTTCGGTGTGACACGGGGTTTCGGTTTGCTATTGTCTTGGACACTACTTTGATTATCCTCTGTAGCTTAGATCAGGCATTGTGGCTGTTGTACGGTTGTAGACACGGTTGCTATTGGTCTTGGACAAACATACTTTGATTGCTTCCTCTAGCTTTAGATCATTCTGGTGCTGTCTGTCGGTGTATACACGTTTGCTAATGTCTTGGACAAAACATACTGATGTCTCTATAAGCTTTAGATCATATGTGCTTTGTTCTCTTGGTGTAGAAGGTTTGCTTATTGGTGTGGACAAAACATACTGATTTGTTCCTCCTGTTAGCTTTAGATCATCTGGTGCTGTCCTTTTGGTCAGTGTGGACACCTTTGTTTGTTATAGTTCTTTGGACAAACATACTGATGTCATCTTATTTGCTAGATCATATTGTCGGATGTATGTTCGGTTGTAGCACGGTAGCTATTGTCTGACAAAACATACTGATGTCATCTGTAGCTCAGAATCAGCATGGGTTTGTTGTTGGTCGGTGTAGGAACACGGTTTGCTATAGTCTTGGTACAAAATACTTTGATGTCCTTCTATTTGCTAGTTCATCTTTGGTGGTTTGCTTGTTCAAATGTTGACACGGTGTATTGTTCTGGCACTACCTGATATCTTGTAGCTTCAGATCAGATGTGGCTGTCTGTTCGGTGTAGACACACGGTTTGCTATTGCTTTGGACAAACATACCTGATGTCCTTCTATAGCTTTAGATCAGCTGGTGCTTGTCTGTCGTGTATACACGGTTTGCTATTGTCTTGGACACATACCTGATGTCTCCTATAGCTAGGATCACTGTTGCTGTCTGTCGTTGGTTTTAACGGTTTGCATTATGTCTTGAAAACATACCTGATTCTGGTAGCTAGATCACTGTGCTTGTGTCGTGAGACACGGTTTGCTATTGTCTTGGACAAACATACTGATATCCTCTGTAGCTTCAGATCATCTGTGATGTCTGTTCAGTGTGGACACTGTTTGCTATTGTCTTGGACAAACATACCTGATGTCCTATAGCTTTAGATCATCTGGTGCTGTCTGTCGGTAGTACACGGTTTGCTATTGTCTTGGACAAACATACCTGATGTCCTCTGTTTAGCATCAGTTTTCAGTCATTTGTGCTGTCTGTTCGTGTAGACACGTTAGTTTGCTATTGTCTTGGACAAACATACCTGATGTCCTCTATTGCTTAGATCATCTGGTGATTGTCTTGTTCGGTGTAGACACGGTTTGCTATTGTCTTGGAAAACATACTGATATCCTCGTAGCTTCTGATCAGCATGTGCTGCTGTTCGGTGTAGGACACGGTTTGCTATTGTCTTGGACAACATACCTGTGTCTCTATAGGCTTTAGGATCATCTGGTGATGTCTGTTCGGTGTAGGACACGGTGATATGTTGGACAAAAACATACCTGATATTCTGTAGCTTTAAGATCACTGTGCTGTCTGTTCAGTGTACACGGTTTGCTATTGTCTTGACTAAACATACTGATGTCTCTTAGCTAGATCATCTGGTGCTGTGTGATCATCTTGTCTTGGTCTGTCGGTGTAGACACGGTTTGCTAGTTGTCTTGGACAAACATACTGATATCCTCTGTAGCTATGCAGATCAGCATGTCTGTCCTGTCGGTGTAGACACTGGTCTGCTATTGTCTTGGACAAAACAAAATACTGATGTCCTCTGTAGCTTTAGATCATGTGCTGTCTGTTCGGTGTAGACACTGTTTGCTATTGTCTTGGACAAAAACATACCTGATGCTATGTAGCTTCAGATCAGCATGTGCTGTCTGTTCGGTGTAAACGGTTTGCTATTGTCTTGGACAAACATACCTGATGTCCTCTGTAGCTCAGGTCAGTCAGGTTGCTGTCTGTTCGGTGTAGACACGTTTGCTATGTCTGACACATACCTGATGTCCTCTATAGCTTTAGATCATCTTGGTGCTGTCTGTTCAGTGTTGGACACTATTTGCTATTGTCATGGACAAAACATACCTGATGTCCTCTGTAGTTTCAGATCACGGTGCTGTCTGTTCAGTGTGGACACTGTTTGCTATTGTCTGAGAAAACATACCTGATGTCTCTGTAGCTTCAGATCAGTGGTGCTGTCTGTTCGGTGTAGACACGGTTTGCTATTGTCTTGGACAAACATACCTGATGTCCTCTGTAGCTTCAGATCAGCATGTGCTGTCTGTTCGGTGTAGACACGGTTTGCTATTGTCTTGGACAAACATTACCTGATGTCCTCTATAGCTTTAGCTCATCTGGTGCTATCTGTTCGGTGTAGACACGGTTTGCTATTGTCTTGGACAAACATACCTGATGTCCTCTGTAGCTTCAGATCAGCTGGTGCTGTCTGTTCGGTGTAGACGTGGGTGGAAGGTGGGTGCAAGCGATGGGTAATTTAACGATCGGGGTTCATCCTTACCGGAATCCCGACTGGAGACCTGGTTTGGCCCTCGCATACGTCTTTGGAATTTTGTATGTGACAGTTGAATCTGGTTATACCCCTTATGTGAGTTTTACGATAATTCGTAATCCTATTTTAGGGGAAGGGGCCAAGTGACTTTGGTGTGGTATGGACCTGCCACCAGGTCAGGTTATTCTAATTTCAGGGCTGAATATATTGTTTCTCGATGTAAATATTCAGTTCTGATTTTGGAATTTTCCCCCCAATGCAGCAGGTTAAAACGGGATCGAACCCGTTTGCCTGGCCTTACATGACCATAGCTGTTGATAGGCCGTTAAACACCAATAAACAAACAAACAAACAAACTTGTTTGGTGTAGACACGGTTTGCTATTGTCTTGGACAAACATACCTGATGTCCTCTATAGCTTCAGATCATCTGGTGCTGTCTGTTCAGTGTGGACACTGTTTGCTATTGTCTTGGACAAACATACCGGATGTCCTCTGTAGCTTCAGATCAGCCGGTGCTGTCTGTTCAGTGTGGACACTGTTTGCTATTGTCTTGGACAAACATACCTGATGTCCTCTGTAGCTTCAGATCAGCTGGTGCTGTCTGTTCGGTGTAGACACGGTTTGCTATTGTCTTGGACAAACATACCTGATGTCCTCTGTAGCTTCAGATCAGCATGTGCTGTCTGTTCGGTGTAGACACGGTTTGCTATTGTCTTGGACAAACATACCTGATGTCCTCTATAGCTTTAGATCATCTGGTGCTGTCTTTTCGGTGTAGACACGGTTTGCTATTGTCTTGGACAAACATACCTGATGTCCTCTATAGCTTTAGCTTATCTGGTGCTGTCTGTTCGGTGTAGACACGGTTTGCTATTGTCTTGGACAAACATACCTGATGTTCTCTATAGCTTTAGATCATCTGGTGCTGTCTGTTCGGTGTAGACACGGTTTGCTATTGTCTTGGACAAACATTCCTGATGTCCTCTGTAGCTTCAGATCAGCTGGTGCTGTCTGTTCGGTGTAGACACTGTTTGCTATTGTCTTGGACAAAGATACCTGATGTCCTCTGTAGCTTCAGATCAGCATGTGCTGTCTGTTCGGTGTAGACACGGTTTGCTATTGTCTTGGACAAACATACCTGATGTCCTCTATAGCTTTAGACCATCTGGTGCTGTCTGTTTGGTGTAGACACAGTTTGCTATTGTCTTGGACAAACATACCTGATGTCCTCTATATCTTTAGATCATCTGGTGCTGTCTGTTCGGTGTAGACACGGTTTGCTATTGTCTTGGACAAACATACCTGATGTCCTCTGTAGCTTCAGATCAGCCGGTGCTGTCTGTTCGGTGTGGACACGGTTTGCTATTGTCTTGGACAAACATACTTGGTGTCCTCTGTAGCTTCAGATCAGCCGGTGCTGTCTGTTCGGTGTTGGACACGGTTTGGCTATGTCTTGGACAAACATACTGGTGTCCTCTGCAGCAGCTTCAGATCAGCATGTGCGTCTGTTTCGGTGTGGACACTGTTTGCCTATTGTCTTGACAAATAACCATACTGATGTCCCTTTTCTGTAGCTTCAGATCAGATGTGCTGTCTTGGTTCGGTGTTTGAACCACTGTTTTGCTATTGTCTTGGACCAATCATACCTTTTGATTGGTTCCTCTTGGTAGCTTCAGTTCAGTGGTGCTGGTTTTCTGTTCGGTGTGGACACGGTTTGCTATTTCGTCTTGGACAAACATACCTGGTGTCCTCTTGTAGCTTCAGGGTCAGCATGGTGCTGTCTGTTCGGAGGTGGACACTTGTTTGCTATTGCTGGAAAAGCATACCCCCCCCCCCCCCATTTGATTGTCTTAAGAATTTTGCAGTTACAGTTACGATTGAAATTGGTACCATAATCGCCCTAAATATTGGGACACTCTATTGTTTAGGAAATCCATACATGTACATGTATATATATTTTCCAGAGTATTATTTGTGACTGGAGAATGGGGCTTATTGGTTTTGCGACCAGTGTAGATCCATATAAGCCTGTGCATCCACACATTGAGTCTGATCAGGATCTGCACTGTTAGCCATTCCATCAATGTAACACCCATCATGCTTCTAACAATATAGATCGTTATTAGGCTTCATGATTGTGCTATTTGATCAGGAGCTATGCTGGTCACACAACCCATAAGCCTCATTTCTCAAGTCATGGCCACATATACTGTAATAAAATAGTGCACTTGCCCTACAGGTAGTGTGGATGACCTATCCAGCACCCAGAGCTCCATAGGCACAGGGAGAAGTCCGTCTGTGTCTAGCGGGGAAATCCTCGACGCATCACCCACTCACGATCCGGCCAAATACAAGGCTCCGAAACGACGGAAGTCGCTGACCAAATCACCAATCAAAATCTCATCAAAGAAATCTGATACCGATGGCGGATTTACTTCCCTTGTTACTAAGAAAGACGACGAAGAACACGCGTTTGATAATCCCATCATAGGTGACCAGAGATGGTTTTGTCAGTATCTTGTATGCCCCCCTCGTGCATCTGTCACAGCCCTGATTCTCTTGTGCATGGAATTCATCAGTGCATTTATCCTTCTTATTGGGATATTGTTCCACTCTTCCAACAATGCAGTCCTTAGTTGGTCGAGATTAAAAGGGGTATTCCGACACCCCCTTATCCTCCTGTCAAGTTCGTCCCACAGATGTTCGATTGGGGACAAATCGGGACTGTACGCTGGCCAATCGAGTGGGTTAATGTTATGGTCAGCGAGAAAGTCTTAACAAACTCTGGTTACATGGGGCCGGGCATTATCATGCTGGAAAATTAGTTGACGCTGTTGCACAAATGGAACAACAACCGGGCGGAGGATTTCATCCCTATATCTTACGGCGGTTAAATTCCCGGCTACCACAATCAACGGTGACTTTACCCCGTGAGATATCCCTCCCCAGACCATAACCGAGCCACCCCCAAACCTATCCCTCTCAAGAACGCAAGTGTCGGCGAAGCGTTCCCCACGACGTCGGTATACACGACGTCGACCGTTCGGACGAAAAAGAGTGAACCGGGTCTCATCTGTGAAAAAGACTTGTCTCCATTGCCTCATTGGAAATCGTCAGGGAGCATGTGCCGCAAACCAAGCCATACGACGCGCGCAACGTGCACGAGTGAGAGGCAGACCAACGTAGGGACGACGTGCTCGCAGACCAACATCGCGCAATCGATTTCTTACAGTTTTGGGGTGAATGTGGCGATTATGATTGCCTACCGTGTTAATAGCGGTTTCAGTGGCAGTAACGTGGCGATTACGTAGGTGGGCGAGACGAATAGCCCTGTCTTGACGTCGCGACGTTACGCGCGGACGTCCCGATCTCGGTCGGTCGGCAACCCTTTCCTTCTCTCAGACGACGGACAAGACGTTCTATGGTGGAAACATTCACACCAAACTGCATAACGGTAGCAACCTGCTGGTGCGTTTGACCTTGCATTAGCAATGCAATAGCCTGACCCCTCTGAACTTCCGTCAGATGTACATACCATGATTGTGAGAGCTATAAATTCAGTGTAAATAGCGGAAAACAATGTGTATACCCCAGATATATCTGATGTCCTCTATAGCTTCAGATCAGCATGTGCTGTCTGTTTGGTGTAGACATGGTTTGCTATTGTCTTGGACAAACATACCTGATGTCCTCTATAGCTTTAGATCATCTGGTGCTGTCTGTTCGGTGTAGACACGGTTTGCTATTGTCTTGGACAAACATACCTGATATCCTCTGTAGCTTCAGATCAGCATGTGCTGTCTGTTCGGTGTAGACACGGTTTGCTATTTGTCCTTCGGACAAAACATACCTGATGTCCTCTATAGCTTTAGATCATCTGGTGATGTCTGTTCGGTGTAAATACACGGTTTTGCTATTGTCCTTGGACAAACATACCTGATGTCCTCAGTAGCATTTAGATCATCTGGTGCTGTCTGTTCAGTGTGGACACTGGGTTTACTATGTCTTGGACAAACATACCTGATGTCCTCTGTTAGCTTTTAGATCATCCCCCTGGTGCTGTTGTTCGGTGTAGACACGGTTTGCTATTGTCTTGGACAAACATACCTGATGTTCTCTGTAGCTTCAGATCAGCATGTGCTGTCTGTTCGGTGTAGACACGGTTTGCTATTGTCTTGGACAAACATACCTGATGTCCTCTATAGCTTTAGATCATCTGGTGCTGTCTGTTCGGTGTAGACACTGTTTGCTATTGTCTTGGACAAACATACCTGATATCCTCTGTAGCTTCAGATCAGCATGTGCTGTCTGTTCGGTGTTGAAACGGTTTGCTATTGTCTTGGACAAACATACCTGATGTCCTCTATAGCTTCAGCTCATCTGGTACTGTCTGTTCGGTGTATACACGGTTTGCTATTGTCTTGGACAAACATACCTGATGTCCTCTGTAGCTTTAGATCATCTGGTGCTGTCTGTTCAGTGTGGACACTGTTTGCTATTGTCTTGGACAAACATACCTGATGTCCTCTGTAGCTTTAGATCATCTGGTGCTGTCTGTTCGGTGTAGACACGGTTTGCTATTGTCTTGGACAAACATACCTGATGTCCTCTGTAGCTTCAGATCAGCATGTGCTGTCTGTTCGGTGTAGACACGGTTTGCTATTGTCTTGGACAAACATACCTGATGTCCTCTATAGCTTTAGATCAGCATGTGCTGTCTGTTCGGTGTAGACACGGTTTGCTATTGTCTTGGACAAACATACCTGATGTCCTCTATAGCTTTAGATCATCTGGTGCTGTCTGTTCGGTGTAGACACGGTTTGCTATTGTTTTGGACAAACATACCTGATGTCCTCTGTAGCTTCAGATCAGCTGGTGCTGTCTGTTCGGTGTAGACACGGTTTGCTATTGTCTTGGACAAACATACCTGATGTCCTCTATAGCTTTAGATCATCTGGTGCTGTCTGTTCGGTGTAGACACGGTTTGCTATTGTCTTGGACAAACATACCTGATGTCCTCTGTAGCTTCAGATCAGCTGGTGCTGTTTGTTCGGTGTGGACACGGTTTGCTATTGTCTTGGACAAACATAACTGATGTCCTCTATAGTTTTAGATCATCTGGTGCTGTCTGTTCAGTGTGGACACTGTTTGCTATTGTCTTGGACAAACATACCAGATGTCCTCTGTAGCTTCAGATCAGCCGGTGCTTTCTGTTCAGTGTGGACACTGTTTGCTATTGTCTTGGACAAACATACCTGATGTCATTTGTAGCTTCAGATCAGCTGGTGCTGTCTGTTTGGTGTAGACACGGTTTGCTATTGTCTTGGACAAACATACCTGATGTCCTCTGTAGCTTCAGATCAGCATGTGCTGTCTGTTCGGTGTAGACACGGTTTGCTATTGTCTTGGACAAACATACCTGATGTCCTCTATAGCTTTAGATCATCTGCTGCTGTCTGTTCGGTGTAGACATGGTTTGCTATTTTCTTGGACAAACATACCTGATGTCCTCTGTAGCTTCAGATCAGCTGGTGCTGTCTGTTCGGTGTAGACATGGTTTACTATTATCTTGGACAAACATACGGTACCTGATGTCCTCTATAGTTTTAAACCATCTGGTGCTGTCTGTTCAGTGTGGACACTGTTTGCTATTGTCTTGGACAAACATACCGGATGTCCTCTGTAGCTTCAGATCAGCCAGTGCTTTCTGTTCAGTGTGGATACTGTTTGCTATTGTCTTGGACAAACATACCTGATGTCCTCTGTAGCTTCAGATCAGCTGGTGCTGTCTGTTCGGTGTAGACACTGTTTTTTTGCTATTGTCTTGGACAAACATACCTGATGTCCTCTATAGCTTTAGATCATCTGGTGCTGTCTGTTCGGTGTAGACACGGTTTGCTATTGTCTTGGACAAACATACCTGATGTCCTCTATAGCTTTAGCTCATCTGGTGCTGTCTGTTCGGTGTAGACACGGTTTGCTATTGTCTTGGATAAACATTCCTGATGTCCTCTGTAGCTTCAGATCAGCTGGTGCTGTCTGTTCGGTGTAGACACTGTTTGCTATTGTCTTGGACAAAGATACCTGATTTCCTCTGTAGCTTTAGATCAGCATGTGCTGTCTGTTCGGTGTAGACACGGTTTGCTATTGTCTTGGACAAACATACCTGGTGTCCTCTGTAGCTTCAGATCAACATGTGCTGTCTGTTCGGTGTGGACACTGTTTGCTATTGTCTTGGACAAACATACCTGATGTCCTCTATAGCTTTAGATCATCTGGTGCTGTCTGTTCAGTGTAGACACGGTTTGCTATTGTCTTGGACAAACATACCTGATGTCCTCTGTAGCTTCAGATCAGCCGGTGCTGTCTGTTCGGTGTAGACACGGTTTGCTATTGTCTTGGACAAACATACCTGGTGTCCTCTGTAGCTTCAGATCAGCCGGTGCTGTCTGTTCGGTGTAGACACGGTTTGCTATTGTCTTGGACAAACATACCTGGTGTCCTCTGCAGCTTCAGATCAGCATGTGCTGTCTGTTCGGTGTGGACACTGTTTGCTATTGTCTTGGACAAACATACCTGATGTCCTCTGTAGCTTCAGATCAGCTGGTGCTGTCTGTTCGGTGTGGTCACTGTTTGCTATTGTCTTGGACAAACATACCTGATGTCTTTTGTAGCTTCAGATCAGCCGGTGCTGTCTGTTCTGTGTGGACACGGTTTGCTATTGTCTTGGACAAACATACCTGGTGTCCTCTGTAGCTTCAGATCAACATGTGCTGTCTGTTCGGTGTGGACACTGTTTGCTATTGTCTTGGACAAGCATACCTGATGTCTAAGAATTTGCAGTTACAGTTATGATTGAAATGGGTACCATAATCGCCCTAAATATTGGGACACTCCATTGTTTAGGAAATCCATACATGTACATGTATATATATTTTCCAGAGTATTATTTGTGACTGGAGAATGGGGCTTATTGGTTTTGCGACCAGTGTAGATCCATATAAGCCTGTGCATCCACACATTGAGTCTGATCAGGATCTGCACTGTTCGCCATTCCATCAATGTAACACCCATCATGCTTCTAACAATATAGATCGTTATTAGGCTTCATGATTGTGCTATTTGATCAGGAGCTACGATGGTCACACAACCCATAAGCCTCATTTCTCAAGTCATGGCCACATATACTGTAATAAAATAGTGCACTTGCCCTACAGGTAGTGTGGATGACCTATCCAGCACCCAGAGCTCCATGGGCACAGGGAGAAGTCCGTCCGTGTCTAGCGGGGAAATCCTCGATGCATCACCCACTCACGATCCGGCCAAATACAAGGCTCTGAAACGACGGAAGTCACTGACCAAATCACCAATCAAAATCTCATCAAAGAAATCTGATACCGACGGCGGATTTACTTCCCTTGTTACTAAGAAAGACGATGAAGAACACGCGTTTGATAATCCCATCATAGGTGACCAGAGATGGTCGAAGTTCGCTAATGAAACTGCGGATGCCCTGGACGATAGTTTTAGTAGTAGCGCGGCTGCGTCTCCATCACGAAGACTACTCAAAGAGCCGGAGATTGTGGTGATGGACAGAGGGGAAGTAACTGGTGCTGACCATAGTGTTCAGGGACAGGGGAGTGAAGATTCGTCGAAGTGTCTGGATGATTCCGGCTCGGATTTCCAAGATGCAACGTTAGTGGTGGAGGAACATGATGATGATGCACCGGATTCTCAGGTTAGAATGCGTGATATGGGAGATACAGGCTCATAGCTTATAGTATTTTGTCTACCTTCTGATCTGACAGTGGACTTCTATGCTCATGGTGACAGACTCTTCTGTTGATTAGTAGAAAGCCTTGTGTTTTACTGAATGAACAGCGACCAGTGCAGTCCCAGATCATACTGCGCGGATGCGCAGGCTGAACTAGGACTGCACTGGTAGCAATCCATAAACCTCATTTCTCCCATGATAGTCTCGGATAAGCCTCTATAATTTGATAAATGAGACTACTGTATTTACTGATAGTATAAGTGAATATATTCCATATGGCAGCAAAGTAATTGCAAGAAAATCTTTGTAAGAATTGTAGGTGATAAACTGTAATTCCCTGATACATTTATACACACCACATTGAGTTGTTGAAGAAGGTGTACTGTCATACATCACAAAACATAATGCAGGGTTAATTATGAATAATAGTTCCCTTTGATCCAATTATTGCCATTTCACATTCTTTCATGGTTCTCCTGCTGTGACAAATCCATGACCATGATTGCCAAGGTCAATCATTCTGGATAAATCCATCCATGACCATGATTGCCAAGGTCAATCATTCTGGATAAATCCATCCATGATCATGATTGCCAAGGTCAATCATTCTGGATAAATCCATCCATGACCATGATTGCCAAGGTCAATCGTTCTGGATAAATCTATCCATGACCATAATTGCCAATCTATCCATGACCATAATTGCCAAGGTCAATCATTCTGGATACATCTATCCATGACCATGATTGTCAAGGTCAATCATTCTGGATAAATATATCCATGGCCATGAGTACCAAGGTCAATCATTCTGGATAAATCCATCCATGGCCATGATTGCCAAGGTCAATCATTCTGGATAAATATATCCATGACCATGATTGCCAAGGTCAATCATTCTGGATAAATCTATCCATGACCATGATTGCCAAGATCAATCATTCTGGATACATCTATACATGACCATGATTGCCAAGGTCAATAATTCTGGATAAATCCATACATGACCATGATTGCCAAGGTCAAATCATTATGGATACATCTATCCATGACCATGATTGCCAAGGTCAATCATTCTGGATAAATCTATCCATGACCATGATTGTCAAGGTCAATCATTCTGGATAAATCTATCCATGACCATGATTGCCAAGGTCAATCATTCTGGATACCTCTATCCATGACCATGATTGCCAAGGTGAATCATTCTGGATACATCTATCCATGACCATGATTGCCAAGGTGAATCATTCCGGATAAATCCATCCATGGCCATGATTGCCAAGGTCAATAAATCTAGCCATGACCATGATTGCCAAGGTCAATCATTCTGGATACATCTATCCATGACCATGATTGCTAAAGTCAATCATTCCGGATAAATCCATCCATGACCATGTTTGCCAAGGTCAATCATTCTGGATACATCTATCCATGACC
This sequence comes from Conchocele bisecta, assembly GCA_029237695.1. Lineage (NCBI taxonomy): Eukaryota > Metazoa > Mollusca > Bivalvia > Lucinida > Thyasiridae > Conchocele > Conchocele bisecta. The sequence continues at coordinate 68,506,636 of CM055269.1, read as the reverse complement.
ATGATTGCCAAGGTCCATCATTCCGGATAAATCCATACATGACCATGGTTGCCAAGGTCAATCATTCCGGATAAATCCATCCATGACCATGATTGCCAAGGTCAATCATTCTGGATAATTGCCAAGGTCAATCATTCTGGATAAATATATCCATGACCATGATTGCCAAGGTCAATCATTCTGGATACATCTATCCATGACCATGATTGCCAAGGTCAATCATTCGGGATACATCTATCCATGACCATGATTGCCAAGGTCAATCATTCTGGATAAATCTATCCATGACCATGATTGCCAAGGTCAATCATTCTGGATATGTCCATCCATGACCATGATTGCCAAGGTCAATCATTCTGAATAAATCTATCCATGACCATGATTGCCAAGGTCAGTCATTCTGGATACATATATCCATGACCATGATTGCCAAGGTCAATCATTCCGGATAAATCCATCCATGGCCATGATTGCCAAGGTCAATAAATCTAGCCATGACCATGATTGCCAAGGTCAATCATTCTGGATACATCTATCCATGACCATGATTGCTAAAGTCAATCATTCCGGATAAATCCATCCATGACCATGTTTGCCAAGGTCAATCATTCTGGATACATCTATCCATGACCATGATTGCCAAGGTCCATCATTCCGGATAAATCCATCCATGACCATGGTTGCCAAGGTCAATCATTCCGGATAAATCCATCCATGACCATGATTGCCAAGGTCAATCATTCTGGATAATTGCCAAGGTCAATCATTCTGGATAAATATATCCATGGCCATGATTGCCAAGGTCAATCATTCTGGATAATTGCCAAGGTCAATCATTCTGGATAAATATATCCATGACCATGATTGCCAAGGTCAATCATTCTGGATACATCTATCCATGACCATGATTGCCATGGTCAATCATTCTGGATACATCTATCGATGACCATGATTGCCAAGGTCAATCATTCCGGATAAATCCATCCATGACCGTGATTGCCAAGGTCAATCATTCTGGATAAATCTATCCATGACCATGATTGCCAAGGTCAATCATTCCGGATAAATCCATCCAAGACTGTGATTGCCAAGGTCAATCATTCTGGATAAATCTATCCATGACCATGATTGCCAAGGTCAATAATTCTGGATACATCTATCCATGACCATGATTGCCAAGGTCAATCATTCTGGATAAATCCATCCATGACCATGATTGCCAAGGTCAATCATTCTGGATACATCTATCCATGACCATGATTGCCAAGGTCAATCATTCTGGATAAATCCATCCATGGCCATGATTGACAAGGTCAATCATTCTGGATAAATCCATCCATGACCATGATTGCCAAGGTCAATCATTCTGGATATATCTTTCCATGACCATGATTGCCAAGATCAATATTTGTGGATACATATATCCATGACCATGATTGCCAAGGTCAATCAATCTGGATACATCCATCCATGACCATCATTCTGGATATATCTTTCCATGACCATGATTGCCAAGGTCAATCCTTCTGGATATATCTTTCCATGACCATGATTGCCAAGGTCAATCTTTCCGGATAAATCCATCCATGACCATGATTGCCAAGGTCAATCATTCTGGATACATCTATCCATGACCATGATTGCCAAGGTCAATCATTCTGGATAAATCTATCCATGACCATGATTGCCAAGGTCAATCATTCTGGATATGTCCATCCATGACCATGATTGCCAAGGTCAATCATTCTGGATAAATCTATCCATGACCATGATTGCCAAGGTCAGTCATTCTGGATACATCTATCCATGACCATGATTGCCAAGGTCAATCATTCCGGATAAATCCATCCATGACCATGATTGCCAAGGTCAATCATCCGGATAAATCTATCCATGACCATGATTTCCAAGGTCAATCATTATGGATACATCTATCGATGACCATGATTGCCAAGGTCAATCATTCTGGATAAATCTATCCATGACCATGATTTCCAAGGTCAATCATTATGGATACATCTATCCATGACCATGATTGCCAAGGTCAATCATTCTGGATAAATATATCCATGACCGTGATTGCCAAGGTCAATCATTCTGGATACATCTATCCATGACCATGATTGTCAAGGTCAATCATTCCGGATAAATCCATCCATGACCGTGATTGCCAAGGTCAATCAATCCGGATAAATCCATCCATGACCATGATTACCAAGGTCAATTATTATGGATAAATCTATCCATGACCTTGATTGCCAAGATCAATCATTCTGGATGAATCCACAACATCCAGTTATGTCCATGTCAAGGTCAAAGGCTTAACAAAATTGGTGATAGGGTCCACACATTTTGTAATTTCTCCAAATCAGGATCTTGTAGATTTTGTGAGGAATTAGCAATTTGTCTCCATTCAGTTTGTGGATTGCTTCATCGGAATATAACGGGCTAAATCATGCTGTTGTTGTTTTGCAGGATGCCTCTGTGCTGACGAAGACTGGGTTTGACTTCCTGGATAACTGGTAGTGGTGGGACGGGCCGTGCAATCAAGTTTGGCTGTGAACTGATGGCTGTGGAAATGTATCTGACAGAATATAATGGATGACTTTTATTGTTGCTTGAATCAAGTTTGAATAACAACATGACATGGTATGTGGGATGCCATGTGACAATGCTATTTTTATTTTGGCATTAGCACCCTCAAATCCTTAAGTAACTTGAATGGGCATTCCCATGTTATTTTAACAAGAAAATATCCACAAATGGTGCAGATCCTTTATAAACATTTAAGTCGACCTGCACATCATAACATGGCTAACGGTCATCTGACAGTGAGGTGCCATGACATAAATAAGCTGTTGACTCGTGACTAGCAGCAAAAACAGTCACACAGTGTGGTCAGGGTCTACATTATTCACCATATTGTAACTGCTGGTAGATCGTTACTAATGCTACTAACAAGTAAATGACCTACATGTACACCTGTGTTGCACATTTTTCTCCATGCGTTGGCTGATCAGGAGCTACATGTACACTGGATGAAATATCAACTATAGATTATTTTGATTTTTATGTCCCACCACGATAGTGGAGGAGGCATTTAGTGTTACCATTGTCCGTCCTTCCGTCCATCATAAAACTTTAACGCTCGTGTAAATGTCTTATAATTGCTGTTTCCTTGCACGAATCTATTTCATATTTCATACACACAATGCTCTAATGGTCCTCTACAGCCCTGTGACAAATCCACATTCGTCACACCCCTGCTAAGCCCAGGGTCCCCCTTTTAGTCTTAGAAGTTTGCCTCATTTACTATCAAAGCGATATATGAGGCATCCGTGTTCTATGAACACATTTTCTAGTTTTGTGATAAATGAGAAAATGTACTTTATCAGGTACCAAGCTTTGCATTGGCAAATGGCATTGCATGACGTTACTGAATGATGTCTGCATTCCTTTCAATGAAAACCATGCTATAGTTACTGCTCATTCTGTAGCCTAAAATGCTACCTGATAAATAGAATACCATGCTCGTGGCTTTTGATATCAAGTTTATCAGGCTCGGCTCGGAAGTGGTAGGAATTCCTCAGTGAGCCTTGGAATTCCTACGCATTTCCTAGCCTTGCCTGATCAAAAGGCACTAGCCTTTACTCTCTATTTACGAAATTTACAACAAGTGTAGGTCTTGGTCGTCTTACACTTTCACCCAGCAGGATTGTAATCAGATCATTCTGCCGATGGCAGGTAGCCTGCTTCCGTGACTGAATAGCGAACAGCGTAGACCTGGATCAGACGGCGCGGATGCGCAGTCTGATCTGGGGCTCTGCTGGTCGCAAATGTCATACGGTCCCTTTTCTCAACTGCGACCCAAATATATCGTTCTCCTTGTCTTCCGGATGTGTGTAAGTAGTGTTTTGTCATCGGTAGTTCTCTTGTCATGAAATTTATCGAGCGTGTCCAATTTTTGTCGCGCCTATAGTCGGCGCTTTTTCCGTCGTCGTCCGCGTCGTCCGGTTTTTTTGTAAGGCAAATGCGTTAAAGTTATTGTTTTTTCACAACACGGTCAAATGCCTCGGCAGGCGCGTTACTGCTTCTGTGGCGGAATTCTTGTATGATTATGATCTTCAGGCGCGGATCCAGGACGGGTTAGGGGGACGTAACTATTTTGCAATACTTGACTATATTATCGAACGTGCTAGGGGGGTCCTGGGGCATTCCCCCTGGAATTTTTTTGAAATCTACATCGCATTTCCTGCGTTCTGACGCATTTTGGAGCAAAAAAACCCCAATAAACAATAAATTCACAACGCGAACGTAGAAACGTGCCTTGTAACTTGTAAAATATCTTTACTCGACAAATTTTAGGGGGGGCGCTGCCGGGTCCGCCCCCCCCTGAATCCGCCCTTGATCTTGTAAGATCTGGTGTTCCTGTGTGAACATCATGACATGACCTGTCACCTGTAAAATGCATGTAATCGGCTTATTCAGTCAGGGGTCTATCCAGTCAGGGGTGGGAACAATTCCTATAGTTGCGGGAAGTAACTTTTCAGAACATTCACGTATTGTCCGTACCCAGAGTTATGGTGCCCTCCATACGTTTTCCCTGCAGAGTAGCGAATCAGATCTGATTCGCACTTTAACTGTTCATTATGGTACATTTTCTATACCTATTCCACAGAAATGAAGATCAGTATTATGAAATGAACATACAATGTATTTCAATAGTTCTGTCATAAATTTACAGATATAGATTGCATGTTGTGTAAATGTAAGCTAGAATCTAAAAATGACCCAGTCATTGGCAACCAAAATCTGAAAATACAATTTATGTTGGGGTCCAGTTACTGGAAAGGCAATATTTAATTTTCTAGTCCTACTACAATCATAAAATTTATTTCAAAGTTAAAAGTTTGTTTTACTTTACAATACTGATTGAAATACATGTACAATGTATACAGAAAATATGTCACAATGGACGGCTAAAGTGTAAATCAGATCTGATTCGCTACTCTGCAGAGGAATCCAATGGAGGGCACCGTAACTCTGGGTACGGACGTTACAGGAGTATTCTGTAGAGTTACTTCCCGCAACTACAGCTCCTAATGCCAAACCCTGAAAATGGCTAAACAAATATATTGTTTGCACCCACAAATGTGTAAAAGTGTGCTTCCCATGTTGAAACATTAGCATTTTTCTGCAATTATCAGGAACCTCATGACCTGATTTCAAGATATATCCTGAAAATTCCCACCTGATCCTGTTCCCCATTTATTGTCTACTATACGGATATTAACCCTTAGACCGCTATCTAATTTTATTTCTCGTCTGCTGTTTATTTTCTATTTTCCATTTTTATCATCAAAAACATGCTTTGACAGCACTTTAGAATAATTTACAACATAAGTTGACAGCACTTCAGAATCATTTCCATTGGAAATGATTCTGAAGTGCTGTCAAACCATGTTTTTATTGAGAAATAAGGCAAGATATAAAAGCAACAGCAGACGACAATTGTTGTGAGTAGCGGTCTAAGGGTTACGTTATTAACCTGCTCCATGTGGAATACTAATATCGAAGTATAAACATTTTTTTCCTTAAAATTAATGTAGTGAGTACCATGTAATGTGAGTCATCAACCTGAAACCTCAATGGATGGGCACAACAAATGATACCCTCGAGGAGAAATATTAATAATATTGAGGTTTTTCTTCAGCAAAATGTGTGATTGTCGAGGGATGTTGGCGATAAGAACTAGCTAGAAGATCTAGATTATACCGATAATTGGTCCCTTGTATCGTGTGTAACCACACATTTCAGTCAGTAGCAACTTGTGCTGTATGACTTAAAGATGCACTATTCTAAGTTGTTTTACATACAGGGCTCCAGATAAGGAATTAGTAATTGAGTATTGTCACTCCATCATTTCTGAAGCAATTGGGTATTTCAACATTTTAATTGGGTAAAATAAAATCACACTACTGTTTACACATCAACAGACAGCAAGTGTTGAATAGTTTGCTTCGAAAGGAAAACATGTATTGGCATTTCATTAGAATTGTCTCCTTGGAGACAATTCTAATGAAATACCAAGATGTGTTTTCATGGAAAATAAGAAAAATATGCGATATTTGTGGTCTGTTTATTGTTTTCTGCAGCATGATAAAGGTACCATAACAGTTGCATTGCTTTTTGATACTCGCTACTTCTGATTTCAATTGGGTTGTTGGCAATTTTAATTGGGTATGTAAGCAAATACTCGACTTATCTGAAGCTCTGATATAGCAATACTTGGTCATTGTACATGAGCTCTGTACATGGGTAATGAATATTTTGTCATTATGTATCACATTCTACATGTATGTACATTTGACATTTATATGTATACACCGATACATTGTACAATCTTTGTTTTTTACATTCTATATATTCAGAGCTCCAGTTAAGGTGCGTAATTTGGAGGTAAATTTCTTATTTCTCCATCAAAAATGGCAAGTTGGGAGTGCTTTAGAATCGTCTCAATGAGACGATTCTAAAGGACTCCCAACTTGCCATTTTTGATGAAGAAATAACAAAATTTCACCCCAAGTTGGTCAAATTACGCACCTTAACTGGAGCTTTGTATATATTTACATCATACATGTATTCGCCTGTATTTGTATTGTATTTTGTAAAATTATCAGTACATAGACATAAAATGTATGTACTCCTGTGTTATTTATGTTTTATAATATTCAGAAGGTGTATTCCAATGGACCACCAATATATACATACTATCAGCTCTATTGCCAATATTGGTCAATGATTATACAATTATATAACCATTACAATACTGAATTAAATAATGTTTTGTCTGCCGTTTATTTTTCTGCCCCCGATCTCGGTAGAGCTGGAGGCATACAGTGTTTGGACTGTGTCCGTTTGTCTGTCCGTGTGTCCGGCACATTAAGAAGTTTGCTGGAGTTTCTCAATTATGCCATAACTTCTATATTCCTTGAAGGATTACTTAACTATTTAAACACTTTAATATTTCAATACATCATACTTGTGCACAAACCCATTGACCTGTCCTTAAATGACCGTAGCTGTTGATAGGCCGTTAAGCCCAAACAAACAAACAAACAAATGTACAACTGTGCTTATGAATACTTTTCACTTTTGGTTAATTAACTTTGTCACATTTACTATAATCTGACACCGGGGTCGTGTGCCACATTTTCTTGTTTATTTTCCATTTTTCTCATCAAACACTTAGTTTTGACACCACTTTAGAATAATTTCCAGATCATATTTGTATCAAGAAAAATTACAAAATTTGAAAGAACAGCCGTCAACAATATTTATTTCCCACACGATTTTCCACAGTAAACCAATGTTCGAGCACTCAAAGATTTCTATATGTGTTGGAATCATTCAGGATATCACTGGAGCACAATTCGCCCAGTGACATATCTCCCGATAACCTAGTGATATACCAGTGTGAGGAAGCTATTGAAGTTTGGTAGAGATACGGCCTACATATCGGGAGACATGCAACATGTTGGTGTACATCCAAAATTGTTGACATGTTCGACAATGACGATTATATGCAGGAATTGTGACGGCTATGTCTTAATTTTCACTCGTGTGAGTGGGACGGACATCTAGACGTGTCCATGACACCTGGAGGCCGTTTCACGAAACTTTGTACGACAAAAATGTTCATATAAAGTGCAAAATTATGATAGTCTGTAAATTTCACATTAACAATGTTTTCTTATAAACAATTATTGGATTTACATTTATTGAGCATAGGCTGCATATGCACATCAATTGAAGTATAGTGAATCGGGCCCCTGGATCCCCCAATGTGGCATATATAGATAAAATATTAATAACTAGTCGGCCAAAAGAACTGATGACATTTTGTGTAAACTTGTGTGAAGTATCATTTATTTTATTTATTTATTTAATAGTGTTTAATTGCCTGTCAACAGCTAAGGTTGTTTTAGGCCGGGTAAACGGGGTCGAATCCCATATTTCACCTGTTGTATGAACTATAAATATTTAAGGCTGGGTCAATGGGTTTAGTACTAAATCCCATATATAACCTGTACCAGTACATGTTCAAGTACATACATGTACAAATGGGGGGAATCCCAAAATCAATACTGAATATTTACAATGAAAAAACTATGTATTCAGCCCTGAAATCAGAATAATCCTGATCTGATGCCAAGTCCTCGCCACACCAGAATCACTTGGCTCCCTCCCAAAAGCAGTAGGATCAGTAAAACTCTTACTACTTTTATAAAGGGCAATAACCCAATTCAACTCCCAATTAACAAAAGAGCCAAAGATAAAAACGTACCTGAGGGCAAAACCAGGCAAACCGTACTTCCTATAAGGAGGAACCCCTACCGTTAATTTACGCCGTCACGTTCACCCGACCAACCACCCACCCAAGTGGTTTATTAACATAAGTCAACAAGGTAAAATTGTGCAAGGAACATAAACTACAAATGTACAAAATCTAGTAGCCTATTTCACCAACATTGCAAAGTATACTTATCTAGCAAAGTATACTTTGAGGGAGAAATTTTCAAATTAAGTATAAATTTATTAACTTTTATCATACTGAATTTATTACATTATCACAGCCATTTTGGCTGTGATAATGTAATAAATTCAGTATAATAATTCTGCATACTTTCATCAATCATCAAATATATGCAGTGGTTAGTTCTATATGAAATAATGCATTTTGGGAAAAATAAATGATTACTCCCTCAAAGTGTACTTTGCTAGATAAGTATACTTTGCAATTTTGATGAAATCGGCTAGAGGAATTAAACAAGCAAGGTGAACAACTTGCGCACCTAAATCAACAAGGTGAACATTGTGTTTAAGGGAGTTTTGTTAGTTTGTTTAATGGTGTTTAATGGCCTATCAACAGTTAAGGTCATTTAAAGTTGGGCCAACAGGTTCGATCCCGCATTCAACCTGCTGCATTGGGGGGGAAATCACAAAATCAGAACGGAATATTTACATCAAAATAAATACATATTCAGCCTTATATTAGAATAACCTGACCTGGTGCCAGGTCCATACCACACCAAAGTCACTTGGCCCCTTCCCTTAAAAGTAATAGGATTACGGATACTCATATTACTCATATAAGGGGTATAACCAAATTCAACTCTGACATACAAGAATACAAGACGTATCTGAGGGCCAAACCAGGTCTCTGGTTTGGATTCCGATAAGACCTTTTTCTTGCACATTGCAAGTTTTGGTTATATGTGAATGGTCATGAAAATAGTCCAATTAACCCTTAGACAGCTATCTTAATTTTGTTGTCGCATGATATAGGTACCATAACATTTATTTTCCATTTTTATCGTAAAATAAATGCTTCGACAGCACTTTAGAATAATTTACCACATGCTTTGTCAGCACTTCAGAATCATTATGCCCCCCGCAACGAGCTGTGGGGGGGTATACTGGAGTCATGTTGTCCGTGCGTCCGTGCGTCCGTGCCAACATCCAGGAGTTAAGAGTTAAGGGGCGGAGCCCAAGACAATAGATTCCTTTGTCCGTGCGTCCGTAAACTTAACATCAGAGAAATGTTGTTATAACTTCTATTTCCTTCATCTAAAATGCTTAATATTTCACACATGCATTCCTGTAAGGCTCTACTACCATGCTGTGCAAAATCCACTACCGTCCAACCCCCGCTGATCCCAAGGTCAAGATCAAATACTTAGTCTCTTTACAAAACTTAACATCAGAGAAATATGTTAGAACTTCTCTTTCTTTCATAAAAAATTCTTAATATTTCACTCGTGCATTCCTCTAAGGTTGTACTATCATGCTGTGACAAATCTACGACCGTCCAAACCCCGCTGATCCCAAGGTCAAGGTGACATACTTAGTCTCTTTACAAAACTTAACATCAGAGAAATATGTTATAACTTCTATTTCTTTCATCGAAAATTCTTAATAGTTTATGCATGCATTCCTCTAAGGCTCTACTATCATGCTGTGACAAATTCCCGCTGATCTCGAGGTCAAGATCACATACTTAGTCTCTTTACAAAACTTAACATCAGAGAAATCGGTTATAACTTCTATTTCCTTGCTCGGATCTGCTTCACATTTCACACACGCATTGCTCCAATGGATCTCTACCATCCTGTGATAAATTCACGTTCATGCTGCTCCCGCTATGCCCAGAGTCAAGGTCACAAGCCCACACACTTGGAAATTTTTACATATTTTAGGGGTACCTGGGCCCACGCGTGGGGTATTCTGTAAGCTTTGCTTACTGACCAATCTAGTTTCCATTGGAAATGATTCTGAGGTGCTGTCAAACCATGTTTTTATTGAAAAATAAGGCAAGATATAAATGCAACAGCAGACGACAATTGTTTGGGAGTAGCGGTCTAAGGGTTAAGCTGTTTCCTACTACCACACACCCACACCACATCACTTGATGCGAGCATATGAATCTTCAGCCTGATGATGGTCAACTCTTTTCATGCTAGCGGTGAAAATTACAGCCAGAAAATTAAAGTGGCAGTTTTTATTTTATTTCTCTCTTTAATTATGTCTTGGAATTTCATTCAAGGTATGTGCATGATGGGGAAATAACTAGACCTTGAGCCACCAATAACCCCCCCTCCCCCTGTGGGATTTTTGGTGACTATGATTTTCAGATTCAGTAGCCTATTGACTATTAATCCTGAATGTCTGCGCTCAAAAAGCCGCTGGATGAACAAATGGCGGCCATTTTCCAAGATGGCCGCCATGCCATTTTGAGCCGTTTATATTATGACTGTTAATTGATATTTAGGCAAGTACAAACCCTGTAAATAGCTACGATGTTTTGCCAAATTGGTTACTGAATGGTATACAATGGACATTATACATCATTACATCATACTATACCAATAATTTCCAAAATGGCCGCCAAAACATTGGCATTTTTCAACATTATTTTCAATATAACTATTATTGAGAACTATTACAAAACTGTAATGATGTTAAAATGCACTTATTTTTCATTGCATTACTTATATATACCTGTGAAAGGAACATGTAATCCCTTTAAATATCATAACTCTCAAAATATTTCAAAATGGCCGCCATAAACTACATATTTACTACTGTCTGGAATTTCGAAGATGCTATAAAACACGCAATGGTCATATATTATAATACAAATTGACCTAGATATAGTTTGCTTAGCATTCACAGTCATGTTCCATGATACAATAATGTTGTTATACATTCAAAATGGCCGCCTAATATGTATTTTCATAAATCACAATAAAAATCATGTTTTTCTCAGCAATTCAAATTGTATAAAAATGCACAAAAACATGTTTAAAACATTTGCTGACTGGTTGTGATGATTGAAAGAATCTATTATATTGGTTGATTGATTGACACAATCAGTGACAATCACATAGTCACCATTAGGTAGTATTAATAACATTTAAATACAGTATAACATGTGAATCATGTATATGATCATCAGGCATGTGTAGTGACAATTGCAAATCAAATTAGGTTCGCATAGTAGTAGGAATTTTCACTGTCTGCACCAGTTGTCTAATTAATACTTACAGAACCATTTTTAATCTTATTAATACTCTGAAATATATGGTAATAGTACGACCCTGTTACTTGTAAGTGAACAGATTGATGATTCATGGTTGCAAATGAAATCAAGGTATACGTAATCCGGGACATCTGTCTATTATCAGTTAATTATGTTGATTATTAGCATTTGTATCATTCAACATTGATTAGTTAACAAAACCACAGCTATGTGTATAAATAGTAACACCATTGTTATATTAAATTAAATGTACAGTATATGAAGTGAGGAGGCATATATTGTACTTCATTTAATTTGATGTTACACTCGTGCTACATTATTTGGATGTATGCAATAAAATAATTCACACTGGCCAAATAAATGATGCAGCTACTACTATTTGAAGAGAGGGCTATATTGATATCATGATGGTTAAGTTAAGATAGAGTATCTCCATAGAGTATCGACGTGTAGCAGTACAAACATGTGATAAAATGTTAGGGTCTCTTGCGTCATGTTTGATCTAACTAAATTAAGACTTGCATGGAGCATCACACTTTTATATCAATCAGATATAAAGATGTTCTGCCACAATGTAACGTTCCACCACAGTGTAGTGATGTTCCACCACATTATAAGACAGTTCCGGTACAATATAAGGATGTTCATTACACTATACGGATGTTACATCACACTACAAGCCTTTTCCATCACAACATAAGCTTGTTCATCACGATATGAGGGTGTTCCACCACAATATACGGATGCTCCATCACAACATAATACTGTTTAATCACACTATAGTGCAGTTCTACCACGATATAAATATGTTTATTCAAACTATAAGGCAGTGCCACCACAATATAAAGCAGTTTCATCACAATATAAGGCAGATAAAACACACTATAAGGCAGTTTCACCACATTATAAAGATGTTCCATCACAATATCAGGAACAATACTTGCACTGTAAGACAGTTCACCACAATATAAGGATGTACCACCACACTATAATGCAGTTCCAACACATTATAATACAGTTCCATCGCAATATAAGGATGTTCCGTCACAATATAAGGCTGTTCCATCACAATATAAGGATGCTCCACCACAGAATATTATGTTTCCCCTCACACTATAAGACAGTTTCACCACACTATAATACATTTTCGTCACAATATACGGCAGTGCCACCACATTATAAGGCGGTTTCACCACAAGATAATGATGTTTCCACCACACTATATAAGGATGTTTCACCACATTATAATGGTGTTTCATAACAATATAAGGCACTTCCACCATACTATAAGGCAAATTAATTACAATATAAGACAGTTCCACCACTATATAATGATGTTGCATCACGATATAAGGATACATCACCACCATATAAAGATATTTTGTCACAATATAAGGCAGTTCCACCACAATATAAGACAGTGTCGTCACGCTAATATGGCAGTGCACCACATTATAAGGCGGCTTCAACCACCATATAATGATGTTCCACCACACTATAATGGACGTTCCACCACAGTATAATGATGTTTAGTGACAATATAAGGCAAATTAATTACATATAAGACCGTTCTAAAAAACCACATTATAAGGCAGTTTCACCATAATATAGGGATGTTCAGCCACACTATAAGGCAGTTATCACGCTATAGCATACGGCATGTTCCCATTACAATAGAAGAATGTTCCACCACTCTCAAAGGATGTTCACCACGATATAATGATGCTCCATCACATTATACATATGTTTCCTCACAAATAAGGCAGTTCCACCACAATATAAGGCAGTTTCGTCACACTATAATGCATTTTCATCACATTATACGGCAGTTTCACCACAACATAATGTGGTTCCACCACACTATAATGATGTTCCATCACAATATAAGGCAGTTGCATCACACTACATGTATAAGGATGTATCAGCACGACATAAGGATGTTCCACCAGATTATAAGGCTGCTCCGCACCTCAATATAATAATAAGGAAGTTACAAATGATATAGACCATTATGTCCATCTCCACAATCATATCGAGCGATATATTGCTGTATACATATATATAAATTATCAATGTGGCGGCCATTTTGAAATTGCATAATTAACAAATTGATCCAACTTCATCCATTATATGTATGGTTTCATCTTATGTCGGATAGCGAAGTGAAAACAAAACATGGTTTTATTATTTTATCTTAAAAAATTGTTTTTAGCTTTCAGGATTTTCTTCCTCCGTCAGGCATATTTGATGCACGATATTAACACCATTACTGAATATTGTAAAAAAAGGAGAAGAAATCTATGTACAAATGGATAACCTACTTTTATCGTATATTAACTCCTGTTGACGATAATGTCACATGCCTCGAATATATTATTATGTGTACATTATTCCCAATCGATGCAGTCAATTAATATTTAAGAAGCTAAGAATGCGTGCGTACAGACGGACGAACATTCGACAAATAGTATCTGCAGTCTGCATAGACAATACTAATAAATATGTAACTAGTTGTCTGTCCATAGCAACCGGTTTTAAGGATCTGACGTTGCATAATATTGAATACCGGTGAAATAACCATTGTAAAATTAGTGGGTGGGGAATGGTAAAAATGTGTTGTTTTTCACTTTGTATATTTTGCAGTAGACACAAAAAAAATTGGGCGTATTTGCATTGGATATGTTTTAATAGACACTCCTAGCTTACATTAACATTGATAATATGAAAAAATACCACGTTTGCATAAAGTTATTAACATGTATATTTTACCATTGAAATTGGGTGGGTGGGGTAATCAAACACGTAAAATTTGACTTCTGGATTATCAGATTTTGTTTAAGTGTACCTTATTAGATTCCATATTGTCCAACATCTCTGAAAAAGTGCAAAAATACTACTTTATGTAATTAAAATGATATAATTTGGTCAATTTTTAGTTAAAAATGTGATTTATGAAGATGGGAAAAAGTCTGAGGGTGACCTACTTCAAAATGGCGCCATATGTTCATCCAGCGGGTTACAGAGCGCAGACATACGGCATAACACTCGCAATTGAATGTAGTTTTAGGAAAAATATGTCTGCAAAAATCCCACAGGGGGGGGGGGGGGGGGGGGGGGGGGGAGGGGGGGGGGGGGGGGGGGGGGGGGGGGGGGGGGGGGGGGGTGGGGGGGGGGGGGAGGGTTTCGGTATCTGGCTCACGGGCTAAACAGAAAATATAATGAATTTTCGTCTGCTATTTTTTAACTATTTATAGCCCACAAGTTTCCCAGCATGCAAAAAGTTAAACACCAATCATTCTGTCGACCAATCATGGTAGCCAGGGGGATATCAATTTTAGCAAAATCAAGGCAAGCCTTCATTATAACAATATATATATTTTAATAAAAATACTAAGTAGATCTACTTGCAAAGACAACAAGTATACATGTACATGTAAATAAATTTAACCCTTCGCCTGCTGAATGAATTGTTGTCGTCTGCTGTTTGTTTTATTTTCGATTTTTCTCATCAAAAACATGGTTTGACAGCACTTAAGAATCATTTCCATTGGAAATTATTCTAAAGTGCTGTCAAACCATGTTTTTATTGAGAAACAGGGCAAAAAATAAAGCAACAGCAGACGACACTTTACGCGATCAGCAGGCTAAGGGTTAATACATAAATGCAATTTCATGTGGAAAACCTGCTACAATTAACAAACTGTACCATACAAAGTTGTGTTATTATGCTCTAGAAATCAATTTGGATTATCCGGCTACATCGTGATCAGGATCTACACTGGTCAGAAATGAAATAACCGTATTGTTTTTGGATTGTGGTCACATCTGATCAGGGCCCAATAAGTTCACCATACAGTGACAGATGTAGTTGATAATGTAGGCCCTGATCAGGAGTGAACACAGTGTCCCTGTCTGCCATTTAGCCTATTTCACCAAAATTGCTAAGCATACTTATCTTGCTAAGTACACTTTGAGGGAGAAATTAAGTATTTTTATTATATTGCATTTATTACATTATCACAACCATTTTGGCTGTGATGATGTAATACATTCAGTATAATAATTCTGCATACCTTTAATTATCCAATATATGCAGTCGTTAGTTCTATATAAAATAGTCCATTTTGGGGAAAAGAAATGGGTATTCCCTCAAAGTACACTTTGCTAGATAAGTATGCTTAATAGCAATTTTGGTGAATCGGCTACTGATCAGGAGTGAACACTGTGTCCCTGGTATAGGCATACTGCTGTGAACAGAAATATTAAGCACAATCCTATTTGCTTCGATTTATTGGTGTTTAACGGCGTATCAACAGCTAAGGTCATTTAAGGCTGGGCCAACGGGTTCGATCCCATATTCAACCGGCTGCATTGGGGGGAAAATTCTAAAATCAGAACGGAATATTTACATAGAAATAAACATATATTCAGCCCTGAAATGAGAATAACCAGATATGGTGCCAGGTCCATATAACACCAGTCACTTGGCCCCTTCCCCTAAAATAGGATTACAAATAATCATACTCGTTTAAGGGGTATAACCAGATTGAACGGCCACATACAAGACATATGTGAGGGCCAAACCAGGTCTCCAGTCGGAATTCCGGTAAGGATGTACCCCGATCGTTGAATCACCTGTAGCGTGCCCCCGACCAACCACTCACAATGTGCAGTTGTGCATAAGCAGCAGATCCTACAATTCCTACAAACAAGGTCCTTGTTGTCAGTCAACAGCCATATCAACTAGATTGGTCAGTAAGGGAGGACTTATGGAATACCTGTCGCATGTCACAAGATGATAGAGCTCCATCAGAGGAATGCATGCAAGAAGTTTGATTGATCCATGAAGGGGACACAGAAGATACAAGAAAATTATCCGCTACATTAAGTTTTGTCATGGACAGACAACCTGACCAGTATACCCACCCACAACTCGTCACGGTGGATATACTTCGAGTGGAACCTCTTAACTGGACACCCAGAAAGTCACAGTGTGTTTAACTCTTTCAACCCTAAGTAACTGGAATGGATGTTGATATGTTAATTTTGGAACCAAGTCAACTGTCACAAAATGATTTTCAGACTAGTCCATTTATAACAAGAGCTGTAGGAGAACAGCATAGCTCGACTACGAGGGTTGTCGATGTACACATAGCTTGACAAACAAGGTGGCCGCAGCCTGCATAAAAATCTTAACCAAGGTTGACTAAAAACCTTAACCAAGGGAAATTAAGTAAGTAATTCAAGGTTAAATGTAGGTCAATGTCAGATATAGGTTAGGGGTTATTGATGTACATCACTAGGAGATGAAGTTTTCCAAGTATGGTTGCTGTAGGCCCAGGAATATTCCATATACAAGCTTGACTAAAAACCTTAACCAAGGGGAAATAAGAAAGTAATCCAAGGATAAAAGTAGGTCAAGGTCAAATATAAGTCAGGGATTATTGATGTACATCACTAGAGATGAAGTTGTCCAAGTATGGTTGGTGTAGGGCCAGGAGTATTGCATCTACAAAGCTTGACTAAAAACCTTAACCAAGGAGAATTAAGTAAGTAATTCAAGAGGAAATGTAGGTCAAGGTAAAATATAGATCAGGGGTTATTGATGTACATCGCTATGAGAAAAGGTTGTCCAAGTATGGTGTTAGTATGCACAATAGTATTCCATGTACAAGCTTGACTAAAAACCTTAACCAAAGGGGAATTAACTAAGTAATTCAAAGTTAAATGTAGGTCAAGGTCAAATATAGGTCAGTGGTTGTTGATGTACATCACTAGGAGATGAAGTTGTCCAAGTATGGTGGGTGTAGGGCCAGGAATATTCCATATACAAGCTAGACTAAAAACCTTCAACAAGGGGAATTAACTAAGTAATTGAAGAGGAAATGTAGGTCAATGTAAAATATAGATCAGGGGTTATTGATGTACATCCATATGAGAAAAGGTTGTCCAAGTATGGTGTCTGTATGCACACTAGTATTCCATGTACAAGCTTGACTAAAAACCTTAACCAATGTTGACTAAAAACCTTAACCAATGGGAATTAACTAAGTAATTTAAGGTTAAATGTAGGTCAAAGTCAAATATAGGTCAGGGGTTGTTGATGTACATCACTAGGAGATAAAGTTGTCCAAGTATGGTTGGTGTAGGACCAGGAGTATTCCATCTACAAGCTTGACTAAAAACCTTAACGAAAGAGAATTAACTAAGTAATTCAAGAGGAAATGTAGGTCAAGGTCAAATGTAGGTCAAGGTCAAATATAGATCAAGGGTTATTGATGTACATCCCTAGGAGATGAAGTTGTCCAAGTATGTTGGGTGTAGGGCCAGGAGTATTCCATATACAAGCTTGACTAAAAACCTTAACCAAGGAGAATTAACTAAGTAATTGAAGAGGAAATGTAGGTCAAGGTCAAATATAGATCAGGGGTTATTGATGTATGAGAAAAGGTTGTCCAAGTATGGTGTCTGTATGCACAATAGTATTGCATGTACAAGCTTGACTAAAAACCTTAACCAAGGTTGACTAAAAACCTTAACCAAGGGGAATTAACTAGGTAATTCAAGGTTAAATGTAGGTCAAGGTCAAATATAGGTCAGGGGTTGTTGATGTACATCACTAGGAGATAAAGTTGTCCAAGTATGGTTGGTGTAGGGCCAGGAGTATTCCATCTACAAGGTTGACTAAAAACCTTAACCAAGGGGAATTAACTAAGTAATTCAAGAGGAAATGTAGGTCAAGGTCAAATATAGATCAGGGTTACTGATGTACATCCTAGGAGATGAAGTTGTCCAAGTATGGTGGGTGTGGGAGTGGTTAAGGGGCCCAGCAGTAATTCCATATTACAAGCTTGACCTAAAAACCTAACCAAGGGGTTATTAAAAACTAAGTAAGTTGAAGAGGAAATGTAGGTCAAGGTGAAATATAGACCAGGGGTTATTGATGTACATCCCTATGAGAAAAGGTTGTCCAAGTTTACTGGTGTCCTGTATGGCACAATAGTATTGCCTATGTACAAGCTTTGACTTAAAACAAAAACCTTAAACCAATGGTTGACTAAAAACCATAACCAAGGGGGTAATTAACTATTGTAATCAAATTCAAGAGGAAAATGGTAGGTCAAGGGTCAAATACAGATCAGGAGGGTTATATGATGTACATCACTAGGAGATGAAATTGTCCAAGTATGGTGGTGTAGGGCCAGTAGTATTCCATATACAAGCTTAACTAAAAACCTTAACCAAGGCGTGACGTGACGGTGAAGCCGACGCCAACGCCGACGCCGGGGTGACAACATAAGCTCTACTTATTCTTCGAATAGTCGAGCTAAAAAGGGTGTGTTTTTGTTCTTAAAATTATGAAAATTACTTGCAAAAAGTGCAGATCCTGATGAGACGGCTCATCACGAGCCGGCTCATCTGGAACTACACGTTCTGCCAATACCATTATACAGGCCAGTGGTGTTGAAAGGGTTAATTGTGATAGGTTTCACTGTAACTCACCTCTAATCTTTATTTGTGTTTGCTTCTTTGTTTGTTGGGGTTTAACGGCCCATCAACAGCTAAGGTCCCATATATTACCTGTACAAATGGGGGGAAAATCCCACAATCAGAACTGAATATTTACAATAACTAGATGGCCGCGGCCTGCATGTCGCGCCTTGTGGCGAGGCATGGACACTAACAAAAGAGATATAGTTTAACGAAAAACTTTAACCAAAAAACTTAACCAAAAACTTCAAAGTAATTTGACCTTGACATTGGGCACAGGGGCCGCACGGGAGGGGGTTACGAATGAAAATATAGATGATGATAATCACCCATGTGAAGTTTCAAGGAAATGGGCAAAGCAGTTGCAGAGATATAGTATAACGAAAAACTTTAACCAAAAAACTTAACCAAAAAACTTAACCAAAAACTTTAACCAAAAAACTTAACCAAAAACTTTAACCAAAAAACTTAACCAAAAACTTTAACCGGACACACGTACGTACGCCAAAGTGCTGACTATATCGCGCTTTCCGCAAGCGGGCGCAACAAAAAATCTATATATTCAGCCCTGAAATCAGAATAATCCACTTAGCCCCCTCCCAAAAGCAGTAGGATCAGTAATAATCTTACTACTTTTATAATTGGCAATAACCCAATTAAACTCCCAGGTAACAAAAGAGCCAAAGATAAAAACGTACCTGAGGGCCAAAGCAGGCAAATCGTGATTCCTATAAGGAGTAACCCCTGCCATTAATTTACGCCGTCACATTCGCCCGACCAACCACCCACCTTTATTTGTGAATACTGTGGAACCTCTCTAAACAAGAAACCCTGGGATCTCACAGGGAGTCCAGTTTGGAGAGATTCCAATGGAGCAGAAAATTTAGGCAAATATACAATTTGATACAAAACAATATTGACGACAGTATACTCTAAGAAAAGCGAACTACCACTTTTTTTCTGACATCAAGGTGATCAGTTAACTTTACAAGACTAATCCGCTTTTAACACAGTTGCATAGTGAAACAGTTTAACCCTTTCAACACCACAGGCCTGTATAGAGGCATTGGCAAAAAGTGTAGATCCAGATGAGCCGGCTCGTGATGAGCCGTCTCATCAGGATCTGCACTTTTTGCAAGTAATTTTCATATTTTTGAGAGCTTAAACGCCCCCTTTTCATAAATGGACTAGTCTGAAAATCATTTTGTGACGGTTAGATTGGTTGCAAAATGAACATACCAACATCCATTCCAGTTACTGAGGGGTGAAAGGGTTAAATGCACTAGCACATTAGCTCATATGATACATTCAATACAGTTTGCAGCGCCTAAATGTGACTGGATTAATTGTTTATTTGTTTGTTTATTGGTGTTTAACGGCCTATCAACAGCTAAGGTCATGTAAGGCCGGGCAAACAGGTTCGATCCCGTTTTAACCTGCTGCATTGGGGGGAAAATCCCAAAATCAGAACGGAATATTTACATCGAGATACAACATATTCAGCCCTGAAATTAGAATAACCTGACTTGGTGCCAGGTCCATACTGCACCAAAGTCACTTGGCCCCTTCCCCTATTTAAAAGTAATACCGGTAGGATTACTCTTATAAGGGGTATAACCAGATTCAACTGTCACATACAAAATGCCAAAGACGTATGTGAGGGCCAAACCAGGTCTCCAGTCGGGATTCCGGTAAGGATGAACCCCGATAGTTAAATTACCCATGACATGCTCCCACCTGCCACCCACTACTGGATTAATTGACCTAAAAGCTTTTGCAGATCAGCCTGCACATCCACGCACTCTGATCAGGGTCTTCACTGTTAGAAACACCCGACAAACAAACAGTATAAACCCTTGTCTACCTGCAGGAGTGTGCTAGCACATCATGACTGGGTAGAAGACTGAATAATTCTTATGGGATACTAATTGGGCTAATTGATTTTTGACTGCTGAATGATGGTCGGAAATACAGTGGAACCTCTCTAAACATGATAAATGTGTTTCCCTGTCATTTATCTCTGTTCATGATTGTAAAGCACATATACACATTGCAGTGTACTTATATATGAAATACAGTGCATCATAGCTAAACCAGACACTCTGGGATGTTCATTGTCCTGTTTGGAGAAATTCCACTATATATGTAGTAAATAAGGTATTTTGCACACAAACAGTATTCCCAATAGAAAGAATATACAAGAACATAGGTCTATATACAGTGTGTGGATCCAGGCGCGGGGGGCGTGTCAGGTAATAAACATCCCCCCAAAAATTTGTCTCGTCGAGACGGTTCAAGAGTGGTAACAACATATACTTTTGATGATGAATGAGAATTGCAGAAAAAATTGGATTTTACGACTGATAACGATCATGTGCATCTCATTTTCAATTTAGAATCCATGCCCTCCCTAGTCCTAAACACTGTATCCGCACCTGATATATATATATAACATAGCAACTATTAGTACACTGCCAAACCTGTGCTAAAGCCCACCTTCACATAACAATTACCTGTCTATAATAGCCACACATTTGTTTTCCCAATTATTCAATTAAAAAATAAATGAACATGTGACCAACTGTGAACAATGGCCAGATTTTTCTCTTCCCATGGCTGACTTTTACTCACAGGTTTGACGGTATATCGCACATACAACATGAACTATTTATCATATACATACACTTGTAAGATATAAAACATAAAAAATGTATTCCTTTACACATAGACCCGTAACCTTTGTTAGTATAGAAGTGTGTGAGTTGGCTTTTTGGGAGTAATTTTTTGCTGATTATTATATGGATTAGTAAATGACATATAATATGGCGGTTAGTGGCAGTATATTCTGAGATCCATCACCCACATTTAATCCTGTCACCCGTCAATATCTGACATTGATACTTCCATGTTTACTTCTGGACTATTCCATTAATCGGATAAGGGGTATTTTTCAAATACTGACAAACACTGCAGATCCTGATGAGACGGCCATCTCATCTGGATATACAGTGTCTGTAAATGTTTGCTGTATGGTTTGTTGGCTTGAACTACCTAAAGAATTACCTTGCTGCAATTATGTAGATTCAAAGCAATGTCTTAACCCTTGCCATGCTGAATTAAATTTTATCGTCTGCTGCTTATTTTTTATTGTCAATTTTTCTCATTTAAAACATGGTTTGGCAACACTTTAGAATCATTTCCAATGGAAATGATTCTAAAGTGCTGTCAAACCATGTTTTTATTGAGAAAGAAGATAAAATATGAAATAACAGCAGACGACTATTTGTAAGGGTTAACAGCGAGTCACTCGAACAATATTCCGGATGCATCCATCAATGTTCTCTTTAATACAAAGTATCATTCAGCACAAATTTTCTCTCCACGTCATTTCAAGAAAATAACTAGACATTATACCACTTACATTCCGTGTGTTTGTTTGTTTGTTTATTGGTGTTTAACGGCCTATCAACAGCTAAGGTCATGTAAGGCCGGGCAAACGGCTTCGATCCCGTTTTAACCTGCTGCATTGGGGGGAAAATTCCAAAATCAGAACTGAATATTTACATCGAGAAACAATATATTCAGCCCTGAAATTAGAATAACCTGACCTGGTGGAAGGTCCATACCACACCAAAGTCACGTGGCCCCTTCCCCTAAAATAGGATTACGAATAATCGTAATACTCACATAAGAGGTATAACCGGATTCAACTGTCACATACAAAATGTCAAAGACGTATGTGAGGGCCAAACCAGGTCTCCAGTCTGAATTCCGGTAAGGATGAACCCCGATCGTTAAATTACCCATCGCTTGCACCCACCTTCCACCCACCACATTCCGTGTGTGCAATACATTTATTCAACTATTATTTTGATAGTGTATCTCTGTGTTTGTAAATCTTTTTAAGAAACATATGCTATGCACTTGTTTATTTATCGTGTTTACAAACATGTGCAAGGGAAATGCAACTATTATTTTAACATTTTATCAATTTAATTTTTCGTATTTGATAAATAGTAAAATACATTTGGAAAATGTACAGTGCCAAGTCAGTCTTTGGGGGAACAAGGATTTATTTCCTATATTTCCTAGCCTCGCCTGGTACATAAATATATAAAGT
This sequence comes from Conchocele bisecta, assembly GCA_029237695.1. NCBI lineage: Eukaryota > Metazoa > Mollusca > Bivalvia > Lucinida > Thyasiridae > Conchocele > Conchocele bisecta. Next base: position 68,483,423 of record CM055269.1, on the reverse strand, counting down.
TACTAGCCTGATATTCACTACATGGTGCAGTAATCTTAACCCTTAGACCGCTATCATTATTTTTATTGTTGTCTGCTGTTTATTTTCTATTTTCCATTTTTATCATCAAAAACATGTTTTGACAGCACTTTAGAATAATTTACAACATGCTTTGACAGCACTTCAGAATCATTTCCAATGGAAATGATTCTGAAGTGCTGTCAAACCATGTTTTTATTGAGAAATAAGGCAAGATATAAACGCAACAGCAGACGACAATTGTTGTGTGTAGCGGTCTAAGGGTTAACTTTTGACAGATTCCTTATTAGATATGTAAACAACATTTGAAGTCACCAAAAACATGCACTGTAGAATCATTTCCTACATGCTGTGACAACAGCACTTTAGAATCATTTCCATTGGAAATGATTCTAAAGTGTTGTTAAACCATGTTTTTATTGAAAAATAAGGCTAGATATAAAATGACAGCAGACAACAATTGTTGTGTGTAGAGGTCTAAGGGTTAATGATGAAAAGAAATAAGCTAGCATACATTTAACAATCAACACAAATAAAACCAAAGATTATGTTTAATATTGTTATGCCCCCCTGGCATACTGGGCTTAAACAATTGTTTACTGACTTTTACAAGCGACCCTGTGCAAGTAAAAAACGCCAAAGTCTTGTTAATGGTGGCATGAGTGTCACACATGTATCATTTGTCCGAATTTGGACAAAATCACCCCCGTCTAAAATCACAGGTAGGACATAATCCCCCCCCCCCATCAAAATTCAAGGTAGGACAAAATCCCCCCCAATGAAAATGAAAATGTAGCCTAGGACAAAATCCCCGCATCATATTCAGTACTTTTATTTGCACAATAAACATCAAACAGCAAGCACATTTAATGAAGTATTTTCAGTTGCACAATCAAACAAGCACATTTAATAAAGTATTTTCAGTTGCACAATCAAACAAGCACATTTAATAAAGTATTTTCAGTTGCACAATAAACGTCAAACAAGAATATGTATGTATCGTTTGTACATTTGTATACTGATGTCGGTCCCAAACCATATTGTTTTAGTGCAGAATCGATTACCATTTCAATACGATACTAGGTAAATCCTGTAACAATCATTCATTTCTGTTTGTTTTAATAAAACATAATCCTTAATCAACTACTTGAAATAAATCAGGCAATTCAATCACCCCGATTAAAGAGGATTAGAGGGTGAAATTTGGAAACCAAAATTAATGCAATGATTCTTTCAAAACATATTGATTGGGGGATTATGTCCTACCTGTGATTTGGGGGGGGGGGATTTTGTCCTCCTGTGTCAAAAATCATGGGGGGGATTATGTCCGGGGGGGGATTTTGTCTGTATCCCGTATCGTGTATATACAAACAATAATTGACCATCCAAGACATGCTAGAATCACCTGTGGCTGAAAGGGTTAACGTTATTACAAAATATTTTTGAATCACATTACATCTTAACATGGATATAACTCTGAAATAATGATGATTATTGAATATATAAAATATTTATAATAAATATACTGTATAAACTTTTTCATAAATACATTTATATCACTTTTCTGATGATGATATGTTGTAAATGTACAAGGAACACTTATTCATAATTTACCAAATATATCCATTATGCTAAACGAGGGGTGTTCGTTCACTGTTGTAGAGCAAAAAATATATTTTAGTCGTGGACAATTGTTTAAGTATTAACAGAACATGTACCGTAGTTATAATGTGTAGCAATTTTAATGTATACATCCCAGTAATGGTATAATTGTAATTTAGTTTCTTGTTGAACACCCCTCGTAGGATATGTACAATTGAGACACCATCTTGTCCTAGGATTATAAAACTGCATGTATGTACTCGGTCCTCAAGCCAGAAACCAGGAAGTTTGATTGCTCAAGCTTGAGCTGTGCTCAGTCTCAGTCAAGTAAACTCCTTGATTTCAGGTATAAGTTTTGAGAACATGCTCAATCAAATATTTTGAGACCTTGACAAAACATAGGCTTATTGCCATTGTAACTTGTGTAGACGCAGTCCAGTCTGTGAATCGGTAGTCATATGCATTTCCTGATAAACTTGATACCAAAGGACACTAGCATGGTCCAAATGATGTAGAATGTTTTAGCATTTTTTTCAGACTGTCAAATAGCCTATTTCAAAAAAATTGCAAAGTATACTTATCTTGCTAATAAAGTACACTTTGAGGGAGAAAGTTTCAATGTAAGGATAAATATATTAATTTTTATTACATTGAATTTATTACATTATCACATCCAAAATCATACACTGAATTTATTACATTATCACAGCCATTTTGGCTGTGATAATGTCATAAATTCAGTATAACAATTCTGCATACTTTAAAATGTAACATAAAATATGTCGTTACTTCTATATGAAAGAATGCATTTCGGAAAAATAAATGATTACTCCCTCAAAGTATACTTAGCTAGATAAGTCGCTTAGCAATTTTGGTGAAATTGGCTACAGGTGTGCAGGGTGATCTGGGCTACACCGGTGACAAACTCAATAAATGATGTTTTGTCATGGTGAGTCACATATAAGTGGCTGTGACTGGAGAAATGGGGCCAATGGGTTTTGCGATCAGTGCAGATCCAGATCAGCCAGTGCATCCGCACAGTCTGATCAGGATCTGCCCTGTTCGCCATTCCATCAATGAAACAATGGTCATGCTTCTAATAAGCAATATAGATTGTGATCAGGCTACATGAATGTGTTATTTGATCAGGAACTACACTGATCACAAATACATGTACCATAAGCCCCATTTCTCCAGTCACAGCCACATCTAATTATGCCTATGACACATGGCTTACACAATGAATATGGAATGTATATTACCATTAATAGATAATTTGCATAGATCATTTGTAAATAAAGTTATTTGGACGGAAATTATGACATGTATTTCTAAACACATTTGATTTCAAATCAACTTTGAGGATTAGCAAGGATAGTATTACTGTTAAAATATATTTACTCTATTACCTCAAGTACGATTTTTATTATCGTAAATCAGCAAAAATGTTATAAAATATTGACAACTGCTACACATTTTATCACTTAATTGATAAAAATTATCAATGTATTTTTTTCTATTTATAAAATGTCTTTTTGTCTTAATGTGATTTTGAAGTACTGTCAACTCCTAGTTTGTTGCAAAAAAATAAAATAAAAAAGAAGTGAACACAACATGCAAACAACATATATTTTCCTAAAAAAGAAGTGAACACAACATGCAAACAACATATATTTTCCCTCCAAATTCTGACCGCATTCTGAGTATGATGGTATCAGTATGCAATTTTCTTTCTCTATTTTTCTCGTTTCAACTCGAAAGTATATGTTGTGACCACTCATTTGAACCATCTCAGTGAGACGGTTCAAATGGTGTTCACAGCATATACTTTCAAGAAGAAATAAGAAAAATATTTACAAATATCCATTAGTAATACGGCATGTTGAAGAGTTATGTCAGGAACTGAGGGACAACCGAAGGTGTATATACAGAGGCTTCACCGTCAACAGGTGCAGATTTTTCCGCTTGAAGTTTGCTGGCTTCTTGTATCTGAAAGATGATGCACATTACTTAGGTAAATCACAGGACTATATTTCTAAATTGATCGCTTAAGTTACTAGTGCATGTTATTACACATATTTTCAAATAAAAACAATATTTTCATTGTTTAAACAATGAAAACGTGACATTCATCCAGCAGTAATTGGCCATTAAGATCATAGCAGCAAGAATCAATTAAAGCGAAGGTAATTGGCAAACTCAAAACACATTAGAATACATGGAAGACATTTTCAAGCTTGTTACAATTATTCTGCCTTGAACTCACAAGGTGTATGATCACGTGATACTAACAACAACAACAACGTCGCCCACTCCAAAGTAAGTATTATTTGATAGTTGCCTTAATAAGCAACGGAATTTGATGAAATATGGCGCATCAAACACGTCTTGTTAAGCTGCATTTGGTGGTCTCTGTATTTTCGCCCAAACTTATGTCGTTTTTGCGAAGAATCGATTTCCGTGTCTTCGCAAAAACGACATACGTCTGTGCCAAACTCCATAGACGACCAAATGCAGCTCATGAAGACGTGTTTGCTGCGCCATATTTCATCAAAATCCGTTGCTTATTAAGGCAACTATCAAATAATACTTACTTTGGAGTGGGCGATGTTGTTGTTGTTGTAACCACGTGATCATGCACCTTAACTCATGCCAAGGCCGATAATATATTGTTAGAAACTACATGTATTTCAATTCAAATACATAAGAACACTCGGCAGCCATCATTCCTACTTGCTAATCAATATTCTGTGACACAAAGACCAACAAATAAGTAAATGAGGCCATGGTAATAAGAATATCAACCATGAGTTTGAGCATCAACAATTAAGCATAATCTGTAGCCGATTTCACCAACATTACAAAGTATACTTATGTAGCAAAGTATACTTTGAGGGAGAAATTATCAATTTACGGATAAACATATTAATTTTTATTATACTGAATTTATTACATTATCACAGCCATTCCATTTTGGCTGTGATAATGTAATAAATTCAGTATAATAATTCTGCATACTTTTAATCATCAACTACATGCAGTCGTTAGTTCTATATGACATAATGCATTTCAGGAAAAATTAATGATTACTTCCTCAAAGTATACTTTGCAATGTTGGTGAAATAGGCCACCGAGTCATGATAATGCAGCATCACTCACAGTTCGAGCACGGCCGATCCATCCTTGATTTCGTCAGACTCCATGAAGGCCCAACATCGCGTGCTCACAATGCCCTTCTTGGGCTTGTAGTGCTTGAACTCGAAGAATATCGCGTATCCTACAAGACATGGGACGCCCAATGATAAAACAAGGCTACTTGTGTGTTTATGAGTACCGTATAGCTCATAAAGCTCCTGTCTAATATTTTCTGAAAATAGAGTTAATTGCATTGCATACAATATAATTCACTGTCCTCCAAAAGTAAATGTAAAATACATTAATAGCTGAAATGCATTCAAGATTGTCCTTGAAGGCTATCACCTAGGATTTTCTGTTTGTGAACATTTAAATTAAACCCAATATAAAAATGTGTTATCCTTATGAACAATGAACATGGCATCCAAGACTACCACCAATAACATAGTGTGTACCTGGAGGTAGACTATCTAAGGTTTTCTGTATGTGCATATTTAAATTACACACAATATAACAAGAAACGAGGCAAAGCCACGAAGGCCAGGTTTTTTCCAAGCATAGACACTTGGATAACATAATTATACCCACTTTTTGTAGACTAGATGGCCGTGGCCTGCATGTCGCACCTTCGGGCGAGGCATGGACACTAAAAAAATAGATATAGTAGATGGAAAAACTTTAAGGAAAAAACTTTAACCGGACACACGGACGTACGGACGGACGTATGCCAAAATGCCGACGATATCGCGCTTTCCGCAAGCGGGTGCGACAATGATGATAAACACCCATGTGAAGTATCAAGGTATTGGGTGAAGCAGTTGCAGAGATATAGTACACAAAAAAACTTTAACAAAAGAATTCAAAGTAATTTGACCTTGACATTGGGCACAGGGGCCGCACGGTTGGGGGTTAGAATGAAAATATGGACACCCATGTGGAATGAAGTTTCTATGTTAGAATGGGCGAAGCAGTTGCAGAGATATAGTATAACGAAAAAGTTTTAACCAAAAAACTTTAACCAGACGTACGTTAAAAAGTTAATGTTGAAAATGGCTAAGTCAATTACGTAGAAATAATAGGTGAAGGTAAAAAAATGGTCACATGTTGGATAGTTGTATGTGGTAGGCACCCCTTGGTTATTAAGCTGTGAAAGTTTGGTGGTCCTAGGTGGTACAGTACCAAAGAAATGGAGCTAAACACGAAAACTTAACATTGTAAACGCGAAAACTTAACATTGAAAATGGCTAAGTCGACTGCGCGGAAAAAATGGGTCAAGTTAAAAAAAAAGTAACATGTTGGATAGTGATATGTGGTGGGCACCCCTTGATTATGAAGCTGTGCAAGTTTGGTGGTCCTAGGTGGTACAGTAACAAAGAAATGGACTCAAACACGAAAACTTAACATTGATTGTGGACGCCGCCCGCCCGCCGCCCGTCGCCAGCCCGCCCGGCTTTCGCCAATCCAATAGCCTGGATTTTTAAAAAAAAAACCTGGCTAAAAAAGTAACATGTTGGATAGTGATATGTGGTGGGCACCCCTTGATTATGAAGCTGTGAAAGTTTGGTGGTCCTAGGTGGTACAGTACCAAAGAAATGGACTTAAAACACGAAAACTTAACATTGTAAACGCGAAAACTTAACATTGAAAATGGCTAAGTCGACTGCGCGGAAAAAATGAGTGAAGTTAAAAAAAAGTAACATGTTGGATAGTGATATGTGGTGGGCACCCCTTGATTATGAAGCTGTGAAAGTTTGGTGGTCCTAGGTGGTACAGTACCAAAGAAATGGACTTGAACACGAAAACTTAACATTGTAAACGCGAAAACTTAACATTGAAAATGGCTAAGTCGACTGCGCGGAAAAAATGGGTCAAGTTAAAAACAAGAAACGAGGCAAAGCCACGAAGGCCAGGTTTTTTCCAAGCATAGACACTTGGATAACATACTTTATACCCCACTTTTTGTAGACTAGATGGCCCGGTGGCCTGCATGTTGCGCCTTGGGCGAGGCATGGACGCTAAAAAAAAAAAAATAGATATAGTAGATGGAAAAACTTAAACGAAAAAACTTTAACCGGACACACGGACGGAAGGACGGACGTATGCCAAAATGCCGACGATATCGCGCTTTCCGCAAGCGGGTGCGACAATGATGATAAACACCCATGTGAAGTATGAAGGTAATGGGTGAAGCAGTTGCAGAGATATAGTACACAAAAAAACTTTAACAAACTAGAAATGTGGCCCGTCGGCACACGAATGCCCCCGCTGGCAGCCAAAGAAAACGAGTCATATTTGATTATAAGCCATTTACCCGAGCGTTAAAGTTTTGAACGCACCTTGACCCTGGGCTTAGTGGGGGCGGGACGAATGTGGATTTGTCACAGGGCGGTAGAGGACCATTGTAGCAATGCGTGTGTGAAATGTGAAGCAGATCCGAGCAAGGAAACACAAATTATAAGCCATTTAATTGAATGTTAAGGTTTCAAACGCACCAAGTCTGTGACCTTGACCCTGTGCTTAGCGGGGGCAGGACGAATGCGGATTTTTCACAGGGCGGTAGAGGACCATTGGAGCAATGCGTGTGTGAAAGTTAGTGTAGGATTGAGAAACGCGCACGTAGATTTGGTCAAAGTGGCAAGTAAACAAGTTAAAGTGGAAAAGGTGAAGGTCAAAGGTGAAGGTCGTAAGTAATGGGTGGTGGAATGTGTTAAGGCATGTCAGTATCATGTGTATAAATATTTAAGCGATTGGCAAAAGTATTGAGAAGTTATTGTAGGATTGAGAAACGTGCACGTAGATTTGTCCCAAAGTGCTAAGTAAACATTTAAAGTAGAAAAGGTGAAGGTCAAAGGTGAAGGTCGAAGTACTGGGTGGTGGAGTGTGTAGGGCATGTTCATATGTATCATGTGTATAAATAATTAAGCGATTGGCAAAAGTATTGAGAAGTTATTGTAGGATTGAGAAACGTGCACGTAGATTTGTCCGAAAGTTCTAAGTAAACATTTAAAGTAGAAAAGGTGAAGGTCAAAGGTCAAGATCGAAGTACTGGGTGGTGGAGTGTGTAGGGCATGTTCATATGTATCATGTGTATAAATATTTAAGCAATTGGCAAAAGTATTGAGAAGTTATTGTAGGATTGAGAAACGTGCACGTAGATTTGTCCCAAAGTGGTAAGTAAACATTTAAAGTGGAAAAGGTCAAGGACAAAGGTCAACGGTCGAAGTATGGGGGGGGGGGGGGGGGGGGGCGGGGGGGGGGGGGGGGGGGGGGGGTGGGGTGTGGGGGGGGGGGGGGGGGGGGTGGAGTGTGTAAGGCATGTTCATATGTATCATGTGTATAAATATTTAAGCGATTGGCAAAAGTATTGAGAAGTTAGTGTATCATTGAGAAACGTGCACGTAGATTTGTCCCAAAGTGCCAAGCAAACATTTAAAGTGGAAAAGGTCAAGGCCACAGGTCAAGGTCGAAGTACTGGGGGGGTGGAGTGTGTAAGGCATGTTCAAATGTATCACGTGTATAAATATTGACATAATATGTGAAGCCATGTAGAAGTTACTAAAGAATATGGTAATATCGGGACGTACGTACGGACGGACGGGATGGACGGACGGACGGCGGACGCCGGAAACACTATATGCCCCCGTACCTTTCGGTAGCGAGGGCATAAAATTTGACCTTGACATTGGGCACAGGGGCCGCACGGTTGGGGGTTAGAATGAAAATATGGATGATGATAAACACCCATGTGAAGTTTCAAAGTAATGGGCGAAGCAGTTGCAGAGATATAGTATAACGAAAAAGTTTTAACCAAAAAACTTTAGCCAGACGTACGTTAAAAAGTTAATGTTGAAAATGGCTAAGTCCATTACGTAGAAATAATAGGTGAAGGTAAAAAAATGGTCACATGTTGGATAGTTGTATGTGGTAGGCACCCCTTGGTTATGAAGCTGTGAAAGTTTGGTGGTCCTAGGTGGTACAGTACCAAAGAAAATGGACTTAAACACGAAAACAAAAAAAAAATTAAACATTGTAAACGCGAAAACTTAACATTGAAAATGGCTAAGTCGATTGCGCGGAAAAAATGTGTCAAGTTAAAAAAAAGTCACATGTTGGATAGTGATATGTGGTGGGCACCCCTTGATTATGAAGCTGTGAAAGTTTGGTGGTCCAGTAACAAAGAAATGGACTCAAACACGAAAACTTAACATTGATTGTGGATGCCACCCGCCCGCCGCCTGCCGCCCGCCGCCCGGCTTTCGCCAATCCAATAGCCTGGATTTTTTTCTCAAAAAACCTGGCTAAAAAAGTAACATGTTGGATAGTGATATGTGGTGGGCACCCCTTGATTATGAAGCTGTGAAAGTTTGGTGGTCCTAGGTGGTACAGTAACAAAGAAATGGACTCAAACACGAAAACTTAACATTGTAAACGCGGGAAAACTTAACATTGAAAATGGCTAAGTCGACTGCGCGGAAAAAATGTGTCAAGTTAAAAAAGTACATGTTTGGATAGTGCAAATGGTGGGCACCCTTGATTATGAAGCTGTGAAAAGTTTGGTGGTCCAGTAACAAAGAAATGGACTTCAAACACGAAAACTTAACATTGATTGTGGACGCCGCCCGCCGCCCGCCGCCCGCCGCCCGGCTTTCGCCAATCCAATAGCCTGGATTTTTTCTCTCAAAAAAAAAAACCTGGACTAAAAAAGTAACATGTTGGATAGTGATATGTGGTGGGCACCCTTGATTATGAAGCTGTGAAAGTTTGGTGGTCCTAGGTGGTACAGTAACAAAGAAATGGACTCAAACACGAAAACTTAACATTGATTGTGGACGCCGCCCGCCGGCCGCCCACCCACCCGCCCGCTGCCCGGCTTTCAATAGCCTGGATTTTTTTTCAAAAAACCTGGCTAAAAATGGGTCCTCCTTATGAACAACAAGTACGGCAACTAAGATGGCCACCAATCACAGTGTTTACCTGGAGGCAGGCTATCTAAGGTTTTCTGTATGTGAACATCAACGTTGAACACAACATATGTGTCCTCCTTATGACAGCGACGGGTGTGTCCTGGTGTGTAGTTAGGTCTGCCCCTTGGTTGTCTGAAATAAAAAATGTTGTTTTTTTGCAATAACAATACAAATTGAAATTACTATATTGCCACATCTGTATGAATGTTTATGCTATGTTAAAATTAAATTCTACATGTGCTCATGAACTATTCTAGATAACGATCGTTTTGCAGTCATAAAGCATAACTACATAGATTTGTTGATGACAGTTCATGTACACATACTTCAGTGACTGAATGGCGAACAGCATAGGCTCGAGGAGGGAGGGAGAGAGAGACGTAGAGACATACCTCGTATACAATCACAAGAGATATACCTTCTATATTCAGGTGCGGATCCAGGATTTCGTGTTAGGGGGGGCGTAACTATTTTGCAATACTTGACTATATTATCGAACGAGCTAAGCTCAAGTATTGCAGAAAAATGCATGGAATACATGGCATTTGGCATGAAACGTGCCTTGTAACTTGTAAAAAATCTTTACTGGGCAAATTTTAGGGGGGGCGTGCGCTGGGTCCACCCCCCCCCCCATGAATCCGCCCATGATATTGAGACATAGGTTACCTTTGACATAAATGGAGACATAGGGGTCTATGTACTGGGTAGCTTCCTTGAGGCCAATCTTCTCCACCCTGATTGTGAGTACAGGCTTCCCTCCAAATGACATCGGCTGGGGCAGCAGGTTACCTTTCACTGGGGAGGAATATGGCGGTCATTACATGGTCAGTAGCCGATTTCACCAAAATTGCTAAGTATACATGCTAAGTACACTTTGAGGGAGAAATTTTCAATTTAAGGATAAATTTATTAATTTTATTATACTGAATTTATTACATTATCACAGCCAAAATGGCTGTGATAATGTAATAAATTCAGTATAATAATTCTGCATACTTTTAATCATGAAATATATGCATTAGTTAGTTCTATATGAAATAATGCATTCGGGGAAAATAGATGATTACTTAGCCAGAAAAGTATGCTTTAATAGCAATGTTGGTGAAATCGGCTACAGGTCTATACACAGTTATGACACATTGCCCAAATGGAATACAGTCCAGATAGTGACCAGTTTGGGTCCGCAATGATTGCTGAACTTTGAGTAAGGTTTATACAATGTTTTATAGTTAAGTTTAATAATATTTGATTGCAAATGTAAGCGACATAGATAATATTGCAATAAGCAAATATAGTGTTGAACTGACATCGACGTCTTTAAGTATCGTCATTTGACGCCGTTCGACAATGATATGTCAGTTTTTAATTTGTTGTAACCTGGATATTTGTATCCAGCCAATGCCTGACATGACTGATGGCTCTCATTTTAGAGAAACTGTCATCGCCTGACCTATATTAGTTTGTCTCGGTGATTGTCTATCTCATTTAAAACTTCATTATATTTATATCTACCGGTACAGCCCAGGGTTTTTCCCAATTTTTCAGCTCCAAGTTCAAAGTTGGGCCACAATCTGACAACACTGGGTTTAGTTCATTTGTGCTGCCGAGTCTGATCAGGATCTTCACGGTCATTTGGTCAGTGAATACCCATCATCCTTCTAACAAACAGATTTTATCATGTTGCAGGAGTGTCTGAGCAGGTCATCAGTTAGGCTCCTATTGCCAAAAGCCCAATTTTTCCAGTAATAGAAAGATCAGTATTACCGCTATCGCTATGTTGCTTAGCGATAACGGTATTACTGTTTCTTCTACTCAAGTTACAGTCACAAATAAGCCAAGTTTAGTTATTATTTTCACTGATATGTACAGATTGGGAAATGTTACAAGAGAAAAAAATCAATTTCTTAATAAAGGCCAGTGGTCAAAAATTTGAAAACACAGTGAAACAGTGAGATACAAGTTTAGTTGATATTATAGGAATGAACGGCCTTTTTGTGGAATTTATCGGGGTATAAACTTGGAAAAGTCGCGGGAATACTGGACAAAGGCCGGAAGGCCTCGTCCCCGATAAATTCCACAAAAAGGCCATTTATTCCTTATAATTCCAGCATTTGAAATAAATTCATCAAGAAAATGTGTTTATTTTCCGTTTTCTTAAGAATTATTTTAACTGCGTCTCACGGTTACGGAAAGTAGTTCGGCGTGGGAGTTTACTGGGATATAAATTTTGGACAGAGACTTGCTACGGGCCAATCAAATGTTAGGGAATTGTGTAAATATTTTTGTGCTGGAATTATTGTTGAATATTTACCTCTGAGGCCCTGCTTGTCTTCCTCCCCTTCCAAATCTGGGAGCCTGCAATGATTTGTACAACTGGATCATCTATACGGAGGAGACCGTTCAAATGTGTGCTCACAACATGATGTGTCTGTGACTGGAGAAACAGGAAACATGTGTGGCCAGCATAGCTGATCATCTGCTGACACACCCATAGAGCGTGTTATAATCCATACCCATTGTTAGAAGCATGGCACACATTTCACTGAGTAGTAAACAGTACACATGCTGATCACACTGTGCGGACACACATGCTGATCCAGAGCTACACTGGTCACACATTCCATAAGCCTATTTCTCCAGTCACAGCCACATATATTTTTGCAGAGAAAGCAAAAAAATGTAGGAAAAATATTTTAAATAGAAACTATATATTGGTACAGTAAATCAGTGAAGACTTTATATGTTTAGTAAATAAGTATGTCATAAATAAAAGCAATTAACAGACAGGAAATCTGAAAGACAAGAAACTCTTGTATTAAAGGAACCTTTACATTCAACAAGTTCATAAGATTAGCTCATTGCAGACGGTTCAAATGAATGGTAACAACTTACACTTTCGAGAAGAGTGAGTGAGTGAGTGAATAGGGTTTAACGTCCGCTTTTCTGACATAGAGGTACAAGCCTCAGGGAGTCTACACGCAGACGGGTCAACGGGGTCGAGTCCCGTATCCACCTGTCCAAGGGGGGTAAATCCCAACTTCAGAACTCAATATTTACAATCAAAATATATATTCAGTCCTGAAATTAGAACAACCTGATCTGGTGCCAGGCCCTCGCCACACCAGCATCATTTATCCCATCCCTAAAAGTAATAGGATTAGCGCTAATCTTACTTTTATATATGGGGCATAGCCCGACTCAACTCTCACATACAAGAAAGCCAAAAATGTACATGAGGGCCAAATCCGGTATAGTGGGTTCCGGAAAGTATGAACCCAATCGTTAAGCCAGTTTAGTCGCCTTTTACGACAAGCAATGGCTACTGCAGCACTATTCTCAGGATCAGTTGATCCCGCCCCGGTGCCTGCACGGGGCCTTTCGAGAAGAAATAATGAAACTAGCAAATTTTTCTCAAATTTCTCATACAACTTGGGCCCGTTTCACCTAAACTTTGTACAAGTAAAATGTTCGTAAGTGCAAATTTAGCATCGTCTGGAAATTTCAATTGATGGATTTACATTTATTGAGCATAGGCTGCATATGCAGCCTATGCTCAATAAATATAAATCCAATAATTGTTTACAAGAAAACATTAATGTAAAATTTACAGACTATCATAATTTTTACTTACAAACTTTTTAGACGTACAAAGTTTAGTGAAACGGCCCCCTGTATTGGTATCCCGCATGCAATGTGTTAATTTGAGCTTACAGGTGGTCCGAGATGTACTGGGAATGAAGCTGTGCAGCGTGAATATCGACAGGAAAGTCACGTGACTTCTGGTTCAGCAGGTTCCGCAAAGCTGTAAGTACATGTGGGTCGTTGATTGGCAACACGGACCTTAGGGCATAGAGAATACCAGGCTAGTGTCTTTTGATATCAAGGTTATCAGGCAAGGCTGGGAAATGTGTAGGAATTCCTACCATTTCCGAACCAAGCCTCATAAACTTGATTTCAACAGACACCAGGCTGATATTCAATATTTATCCCGTCAACACAGTGCGTATGTGCCGTGCAACAAGGTGCCCTGAAACATTTTTGATATCCTGTCAATACGACCTAATCACTGCATATGAATATGTGCGGTGGCTGGGGTTATATTTTTCAATTTTACAGCCATTTGTAGGTGTTGATGGGATAAATAGAATAGTAGGTTAGTGCCGTGAATGGGAAAAAATATCTGGCGCGGTACGGAAATGGGATGTGCTCGGCAGAGCCTCGCCCATCCCGTTTCTCAAGCCTTGCCAGATATTTTTTCCCATTCACGGCACTAACCTACTATTCTCTATATCAGGTACGTATCAGGTACGTATTACGTTAGCCAATGAACAATAAAATTTATAAGAATGCAGACTTGTTTTTGTTGCTTCATTACATCGACGTCATTCAGTATCGTCATTTGATATGTCAGTTTTTAATATAGGAATGAATGGCCTTTTTGTGGAATTTATCGGGGTATAAACTTGGAAAAGTCGCGGGAATACTGGACGAAGGCCAGAAGGCCTCGTCCAGTATTCCCGCGACTTTTCCAAGTTTATATCCCTGATAAATTCCACAAAAAGGCCATTCATTCCTTATAATTCCAGCATTTGAAATAAATTCATCAAGAAAATGGGTTTATTTTCAGTTTTCTTAAGAATTATTTTAACTGCGCCTCACAGTTACGGAAAGTAGTTCGGCATGAAGTTTACTGGGATATAACTTTTGGACAGAGACTTGCTACGGACCAATCAAATGTTAGGGAATTGTGTAAATATTTTTGAGCTGGAATTATTTTGTTGTAACCTGGATATTTGTATCCAGCCAATGCCTGACATGACATCATGTTATCATCAAGTATTGGGCCAATATAAATATCTTTACCGGATAAATTTGTGGCCGGTGCTGATCCAGATCTGCAGATATTTACTCACACTAAAAGAGATTTCTTTTCCACATGCATAAACCGTTTTAATTGACAGAAAGTGAGCTCCAGCAACAGCTACGTAATAGTTATAGATCACATATTTAATTTTTACTAAATTAATTACGAGCGAGCGCTAGCGAGCAAGAAATTAGTTTATTAAAAATGCAATATGTGATGTATAACTTACATATTGTTTACACTGCCCTTTCGTGAAGCTCCGCCCCTAAATGTGATTTCGAATCGCTATACTAGTGATTGGCGGTGTGACACGTAGTGAGCGCATGTGTGGGCGGTATTATGCTTTGTGTCATGTGAACTGATGGAAACAACGCGTACAATCAGCTCTAAATATAGCGACTGAACATTTAATGATTAATTTAATAGATATTGGTGAAAGCGTCGCAATATGTGATTAATTGAGACGAAATGCTGTTCTTCATTGGTCGAGAAACTAGGGTAAACAATAAGGTCATGTAGAGACAGGATCTCAGTTTAAAGTCTCATTGGAAAGATTATCAATTGACATAGAGGCAACCAATACAATGTATGTCCTGATAGACTGCATGTATATGCAGGCTAGGGCTGTGCTGGTTGCACAGTGTTCGGTTCCTTTTCTCAGCAATGGGCACTCGTATAATGAGCAGGTATTATAGGAATGAATGGCCGTTTTGTGGAATTTATCGGGGTATAAACTTGGAAAAGTCGCGGGAATACTGGACGAAGGCCGGAAGGCCTCGTCCAGTATTCCCACGACTTTTCCAAGTTTATATCCCCGATATATTCCACAAAAAGGCCATTCATTCCTTATAATTCCAGCATTTGGAATACAGTCATCAAGAAAATGTGTTTATTTTCAGTTTTCTTAAGAATTATTTTAACTGCGCCTCACGGTTACGGAAAGTAGTTCGGCGTGGGAGTTTACTGGGATATAAATTCTGGACAGAGACTTGCTACGGGCCAATCAAATGTTAGGGAATTGTGTAAATATTTTTGTGCTGGAATTATAAAAACATTATTACACACACTATGCAATACTGTCATTTTCAATATTTTAAGTCACAATTTCATTTGTGCATTCTATAATTACATGTAATTATTTCATAAATATTTAATAATAATTTTCAAATAGTAGGTCATTCCATCAGTATTTGTAAAACTGAAAACAAATTTAATTTATCAGATTTGCAAATAAAAGACTATTTTAACCCATTCTAGGCCGGATACAATTATAGTAGAATTCATTTTTTTAAGATTTGTCCCCGCTGTTTTCCATATTTCTGTTTGCGAGTGCATATTGTTACCACTCATATGAACATCTGGACGAGGCGGTTCAAATGAGTGGTAACACCATATACTTTTATGGAGAAATAAACAAAATAAATCAGATATGTTTCAATAAAAAAATATTGTATCCATAGACTTCAATGGGTTAACCCTTAGACCGCTATCTTATTTTCTTTGTCATCTACTGTTTATTTTCTATTTTCCATTTTTATCATCAAAAACATGATTTGACAGCACTTTAGAATAATTTACAACATGCTTTGACAGCACTTCAGAATCATTTCCATTGGAAATGATTCTGAAGTGCTGTCAAACTATGTTTTTGTTGAGAAATAAGGCAAGATATGAAAGCAACAGCAAACAGCAATTGTTGTGAGTAGCGGTCTAAGGGTTAAACTGATAAATGAAACAGTGATCATGCTCTCAGTAACAACGTAGCAATGCAGCGAATGCTAAATTGTCTTACTTTCTTATTGCAGTTGGATAGTCCATAAATTGAATAGTGGGATTGTAGCAAAGAAAAGCTTACTTGTTTCTATTCGAATGAGGTCTTCCAGGGACACACCTTCGGCAGAACCCGGGGTCTAGAAACAGTGAAACAAAATGTAGCAACCAACAATTAACAGATAATGTGAATGGTAATAACTCGCACTTTGTGCTGACGAATTGTTATTGTAAATATTATTGTAAATAAAGGCTATTTTTAAAAATCATCATTCGTCAGAGGTCACATTGAGTTTGTTATTGTTATAATACACTGCTGACGAGTGCATAACAGTAATACCAAGCAATGTAAACTGATGACCCACTAGTATAATGGTTACACATGCCGCCTCTGTGTAGATGCACAGGCTGCTCTGGATCTACATTGGTCGCAAAACCCATAACATGAACTACTTGTAATACGAGTGCTGAAGGTCACAATGCATGCACACGGAGGCATGGTCAGTTACAACGAAAAAGTTACAAACATTGCAACACAAGTCAAGTCAATCCGACTTATGGTTGCAGAAATAATGGGTCACCAAAAAAAACACTTGAACGTAAATCTTACGGACGAACATGAAAACGGATGGGATGAGTGCGAAAACTATATACCCCTCGACAAACTTTGTATGGCGGGGGCATAAACCTATTGCACCTAACAACCTACGAAGTCCTAGCCTTTCACTATAGGGGGAGCCCGGGGGACACATTCCCACCTCAAACTGATAATTTCCATTAACCCATTACATCCGGAATACACCTCAACGAGACGGTTCAAATGGTGGTCACGACATATATTTCTGAGCTCATATAAATAAAATATTTAGGATTTTCCACAAACAAAATGGCGTATCCTCAGCATTAAATGGGTTAACATATCTGAATCTCTCATTCCCTTATAATGTGGAAGGAGCCAAAAACTGAAATGTTTCCATTGGTTTGATTTAATTTATTGCTGTTTAATGGCCTATCAACAGCTAAAGTCATATAAGGCTGGGCCAACAGGTTCGATCCCGTATTTAACCTGCTGCCTTGGGAGGAAAATCCAAGAATGTAAAAAAATAGAAATTCAGCCCTGAAATTAGAATAACCTGACATAGTGCCAGGGTGTTTCCATTGGATCTGAGACGTTGGCACAGCACTGGAATACAACAGTACAGATGCTTCAGTGATCAGATGGCATGGTTTCATTGCTCATCCAATCAGCATGTAATGTGTATGCCAGTGCTGTCCGTAGCCGTGTATTTTCCGGATTTTTGTATGCTTTCATCATAAAAGCAGATCTTGATTTGACTATTCGTGACCATGTCTCCTTTAACATTATTGCCTCGGTGTTTGTCAGGCTCTGGCTACGCCACTGTATGCCTTACCTGTAAGACTTTGCACCTCATGTCCAGACAGATGGCTATCTTGCCCAGAATTCGCTGAAGAAGAAGAAACATGAATGTGGCTGTGACTGGAGAAATCGGCTTAACCCTTACTACGATGAATTGTTGTCGTCTGCTGGAAATGTTTTATTTTCAATATTTATCGACAAAAACCTGGTTTTGACAGCACATGAGAATTGTCTCCGGAGACGATTCTCATGTGCTGTCAAAACCAGTTTTTTGTTAAGAATTAAAGCAAAAATGAAAAACAGCAGACGGCAATTTTCATCAGGAAGGGTTAATGGGATTTGTGACCAATGTACTCCTGATCAAATAGCAGACTCCTGTTGCCTGATAATGATTTACTTTCCTTGTTAGAAGCATAATGGGCGTTTCATGGATGGAATGACGACCAGTGCAGATCCTGATCAGACTGTGCGGATGCACAGGCTGATCTGGATCTACACTGGTTGGAAATCCCATAAGCTCCATTTTTCCAGTCACAGCCACAAATATGGTCTGCAGGGTGATAAAAGATACATTTGTGGCAAAGCTAGGTCCTGATCACTCTGCACACTTCCACGGTTACATCAGGGCCTAGTAGTACATACAAGGCTGGGTCTGGACCACCCATGAAAAACAGGGTTATGGGCCACTTCACCCCCCCCCCCCTGGGGGCCCGCCACACCCCCACGGCGGGGCCCCTACCCCATTTATTTACGCAATACACTATGGTAACCATAGCGAGGCCCCCTTCCCCCACGTCGCTTGATAATTATAGCAACGGATCGACCCACTGTTGTTCCAGTCGGGACGACAGGTGGCCCAAAGGCAACCCCACTGTTGTCACGACAGGACGGCACACACCCTGGCCGGTGAAAGGGGTTGCCCCACGCCTTCCCAGCGTCGCTTGAAGAACATATATTTATTTTTAGCCGAGTGTATTTCGCTTATCACGCCTCCCAGCCCTCTTTCCCAAATCTTAAGCACTAGGCACATCCCCCAGCCTCCTTCTTTTAGTACCCCACCCCAGGGCCCGTCCCGACGCGCCCGTGTGCTTGCACGGTAGCTATTGCCACCCTCCAGGGCCGCGCCAATTGCCAAGGTAAACAACAACATGGCAACGATCGCCGTTTAACATTAGGGAAAGCAAATCAACAGTATATTGTAACACTGTATTACTGACACATAATGGATTTGCCAATACACGTAACTAGGATTGCGAATGCGAAACAATCTCGCGGGTCCTGCATGAGGACACGACACTCGGTGAGTGTCTTCGCACGCTGTTCAGAGAGCAGGGCATCACAATAGTAAGCATCCTCACAGTGCTCGGCATGACTATATCGACCCTAGTTTTAGCTCTCACGGGTGGTGGTGTCGTAGTTGTGCAAACCCCACCGTCTACGCCCCCTTCCGGCGGAGCCAAGGAGTGGGTCAAAAAGCAGCTAAATGCCCTTGCCAGTCTCCTAGCCAAATTAGCCGGAAAAGCGGCTTCCGCACTGCCTGGGATTATCGGCGGGCTCGCCTCATTCTTGCTATCCATCTTGAAACAAAAACGGCCGGATGGCTTGCCGAGAATGCTTGGGCCATGGTCGTCATGGTCACTGGCCTCCTACTGTTCTCCACCAGAGATTGGCTTAGGTCAAAACCAAAGCGCGATTAGCAGATCGCCACGAGGGCGACGATGAGCCCCACTTTTTCGGCCTCATGAGATGCCACGCCGACTCCTGGTGTGCCAACAATGGGCGCGTTAACAACGGACGCGTCAACAACGGGCGCTTGCGGTAGCTGTGGCTTTACAAAATCGGTTCCAGTTGCCATCACTGTGGCAGGCGGGATGATAGCCATGTTCACATTCCCATTATGACCGAGCTTTTGCTGGGTGGTGGCAATCACAATCGCATTGTTGTAGCCGTCAACCCGGCTGTCTTGTAGTATCATGTTACTCGACGCCATATATAGACCAATTCCAAATACATAGTTCACTGGGGTGCCAGCATACTGTAAAACGCCTTGGTACTTCTTGATCGCTGCCGGGAGGTCTACTGGAGACGAGATGGCATCCTCGACATTTACAAGAATTGTTTCTGGGCACCGAACGCTGTTTCCAATATAGAGCTGCACGCTTGTGCCTGTGCGCTGAGGATGGCGGGAACATCAGCCTGCGTGAACCCTAGACCCTTGTCTAACACAAATGTGCCCCAGGCGTCCTGGGCCTCAACAGCTTGCTGAATATAATCAACGTGGGCTTGTTTGGGGGGGGGAACCAATTGCAGGAATAGACACCACAGTGCCGGCCGCCAGAAACTTCCGGCACGAAGGTCATCGGTGTGGGGTCAATATTCCCAGCATTCCGACTGGTGATGTAGTCGCCGGAGTTATCGTGCCTAAAATCCGTCTGCGTCCAAGCCCCGTGGCCCCGAATGAGAACATCTCCAAGGCCAGTGCTGCTCGGAAATACTTTCTGTCGCAAGTCTGTATCCCTCGAGACTCCAAATCCGCTAATGAGTCTTTCAATCGCCCGAAGGTCGTAGTTGTTGGAAACGGGGTCCTGTGGTTTAGAGGCGTGCAGTTCTTTCACAATCCGCCTAGTGGTGTAGTACATGTGAAAGTTAAAAATGGCCCTCAGGAAGGGGCTCTCCGTGGTCATATGGTCCTGAGAGGAAACCCCGCATCTGACTGTTGCGCACCATACGGTGAAATTCACCTGGTTTTGCCAAAATTGCATCGATGTAGCTTTCCACCCGTTCACGGCCTCGATGGTAGTAATCTTGGGTAGCCTATATTTTCAAACACGTGGAGGAAGTTGGTTTGAAAGCCTGTTCCTGTTGTTCCAGCTGGGACAGCTGTGGAGCTGCGAACTTGGATGGTGGGGTGTACCAGCTGGGGGGCGCCCTACTTGGCGGCGTAGAATCCGCTAGGCTTGTACTTCGCAGCAGAATTGAAGCCAAACGCCTTGGTATACATAAAGATATATTTTATTATCATGTTTGCTACGCTTACCAATGTTCAAAGAGGTGTTTGTATGCTTCAGAAGCCGATCGATAACTGCTGCGGGGAGAGATGAGTCGGCCTCAAATCGATCACATTCACAGTTGGCTGGCACAATGTTGAAGAGGACGAAGGGTTCGGCTACGAGAAGGACGGCCGCCCAGTTAGCGCAAAGCTGACCCCGGCTCGGTTTCTACAAGCAATATATCCCTGAGTGGGGTGGGTGGTTTGACCTGGGGGAACATGTCGGCGACGGGCCCGTGGGCTTCGCCTTCACTAAAACGTTCAAGGTGCACCTGTGTCAACTGAACACATCATACAACACGTTAGACAGAGGGCCCAGTACTCTCCTTAACGCTTGCACACATACAGCGATTGCAAGCTCCAAAGCCCGTCATAACAGTTTAAGCCGAGGAGCGGAGCGCACTGCGCGCGGGGGACCACGAATATTCATTTGGCACCAACGTGAGCAACAGACATACAGGATATACCATATCGGTGTCCGGGACGGTTCTATGAATGTCAGTCTGCTTGGTCAACTTTAAGGGAAGTGTTACTTTCCGAAGTTTGTGTGAACCTGATGCTGAACGGGGTAGAACAGAAAGATGGCGTCACCAAGCATGCGGACTACAGATCTGCGTTTATTGTCTTTGACGACACACTAATTAAAGTTCCCGCCGGGAGTGTCATTAACTTTGTGACAAAAATAGCCGACCCATCGAGCTCCTCCACCGGATTGTCGAGATACAACAGATTTTCCAGCACGAGTGAGTGACACGGACAGGTCATGCAAAAAAATATAGGCAGGCAGTCAATGTCGTCGAGGGGGTGAACACCACGCTAGCCTCAGCTTCCATTGTGAGCGGGATGGGGAGTATGTCTTTATTGTCAACAGTCATTGCCGCGCCGATTGCGGTGGCCTTGAGTGCGGTCACAGCAGGGGCAGGCCGGCTTTGCATGATGAGCAGACTGGTGGCCCGCAAGCTCGAGGCTAAGAGTCGCAAGCATGACCGAATATCAGTTCTTGCGAGGTCGAAGAACAGTATTGACGTTATCGTGTCGAAAGCAAGAGCCGACAACGATATATCAGATAGTGAGTTCAAACTGGTCGTCGAAGAGATGGCCAGGTACCAGGAGTTAAAGGGTGCGATCCGGTCCAAGGCCCACCCGCATGTTTTGGAAGACGACGACGTAAAAAAACTTGTCATGGAGGGGCTGGCCGACAAGAGAAGGACTCTCCTCGCCCGCCTCAGGACGTGATATGCTTATTCGCGTGTGGGAGATCCCGCCACCATACTGCCTGGCACAGCGCCTGTTGTTCCGTCGACGGCACCTTACGAAGCACAAAACTTTCGGGAAAGAGATATTTTTTTCGTGAAATCAACAAATGCCACCAGAATTTTTGTAGCTGCAGCACCATTTGTACATCATTTGACTTGCGCACGGAGCGATTCCTTTAGTCGGCGAGGGTCGTCCTTGGGCTCTTTACCACTGGCTCTCCATTGATTGTTGCTCTCCTATAATTAGCAAAGTGACATGGGTGCTTCGAGAAAGGGGACTGAGAGGCGAGGCGGCCCCCAAAGAGCTGGTGCATTCGCCCTTCGAGAAAGGGGGCTGGGAGACACAGCGGCCCCCAAAGAGCTGGTGGCATTCGCCCTTCGAGAGAAGGGGGCTGGGAGGACACAGCGGCCTCCAAAGAGCTGGTGCATTTCCCCCCCCCCCCCCTGTTGCTTGGTCACTTACACCATAAGGTACCGTTTCTCAACTAGGGGTCAATAGACATATACAGTGCAACATATACCAAATGTCCTATACCAGCCAAAATATACATACATGCTTTTTGAAAGCTGGGTGTATTGTTTTAATTGTATACACAGTTCTTATGTTGATCTGTCACAAATCTTAATAATTCTAAAAGCTACTGCCTGGTACTACAACTACTTGATCTATTCTGTTGAAATGTATAAGCAGATACTTGAGCAGTTCAGTTTGGTAATGTTTCATAGTTTGTCTGTCACCTATTTTCAATGCCAATTTGACACTTATTTTTGTTAAAAATGCTCGACTAATTACAATTACAGACTGCACTGATCATACCCTCTGTTCATCTGTAAACGTTGAACCCTCTAAGGTAGAGAACTTCTGCAGCTGTTTCGACAATCTGCAAGTATAAGAAATACATGATAAGCAAATAGCCTGTGTGCAGTTATGGCCAATGTAGCTCCTGATTTGCTTGCACATCTGCCATAAGAATCAAATTGTATTAACCCTTTCACCCCTAAGTAACTGGAATGGATTTTGATATATTAATTTTGTAACCAATCCAATCGTCACAAAATGATTTTCAGACTAGTCCATTTATGAGTGTATTTATTTGAAGTTTGAATTAAGGGCTGTGGATATGTAAGGTATGTACAGGGATCAATTTACAGGGCGAAGTGGGCGATTTTGTCTCCCTAAATGGTACCACTTCTCCCTATTTTGGGATGAGGGAGAAGTTTTTCACTATATACAAGAATTCCGCCACGGAAGCAGTGTCGCGCCTGCTGAGGCATTTGACCGTGAACATTACAAGTAAATAAATTACCTTGACCTTCAGAATTTGGATGTGGGGGTGTGCATAATGAAGCATCATCCGTAGACAAACATTGATGTGAAATATTATCAATGTCTGGAAAGGGGTTAAAGAGCTATTGTGAAAAAACAATAGCTTTAACGCATTTCTGTTACAAATCCGGTGAACATTACAAGTAAATAAATGACCGTGACCTTCAAAATTTGGATGTGGGGGTGTGCGTAATGAAGCATCATTCCTAAACAAACATTGATGTGAAATATTATCAAAGTCTGGCAAGGGGTTAAAGAGATATTGTGAAAAAACAATAACTTTAACGTATTTCTGTTACAAAACCGGTGAATATTACAAGTAAATAAATGACCTTGAGAATTTGGATGTGGGGGTGTGCGTAATGAAGCATCATCCCTAGACAAACATTGATGTGAAATATTATCAAAGTCTGGCAAGGGATTAAAGAGATATTGTGAAAAAACAATGACTTTAACGCATTTCTGTTACAAAACCGGTGAACATTAAAAGTAAATAAATGACATTGACCTTCAGAATTTGGATGTGGCGGTGTGCGTAATGAAGCATCATTCCTAGATAAACATTGATGTGAAATATTATCAAAGTCTGGCAAGGGGTTAAAGAGATATTGTGAAAAAACAATAACTTTAACGCATTTCTGTTACAAAACCGGTGAACATTACAAGTAAATAAATGACCTTGACCTTGAGAATTTTGATGTGGGGGTGTGCGTAATGAAGCATCATCCCTAGACAAACATTGATGTGAAATATTATCAAAGTCTGGCAAGGGGTTAAAGAGATATTGTGAAAAAACAATAACTTTAACGCATTTGCCTTACAAAACCGGTGAACATTACAAGTAAATAAATGACCTTGACCTTGAGAATTTGGATGTGGGGGTGTGCGTAATGAAGCATCATCCCTAGACAAACATTGATGTGAAATATTATCAAAGTCTGGCAAGGGATTAAAGAGATATTGTGAAAAAACAATGACTTTAACGCATTTCTGTTACAAAACCGGTGAACATTAAAAGTAAATAAATGACATTGACCTTCAGAATTTGGATGTGGCGGTGTGCGTAATGAAGCATCATTCCTAGATAAACATTGATGTGAAATATAATCAAAGTCTGGCAAGGGGTTAAAGAGATATTGTGAAAAAACAATAACTTTAACACATTTCTGTTACAAAACCGGTGAACATTACAAGTAAATAAATGACCGTGACCTTCAAAATTTGGATGTGGGGGTGTGCGTAATGAAGCATCATTCCTAGACAAACATTGATGAGAAATATTATCAAAGTCTGGCAAGGGGTTAAAGAGATATTGTGAAAAAACAATAACTTTAACGCATTTCTGTTACAAAACCGGTGAACATAAGTAAATAAATGACCTTGACCTTGAGAATTTGGATGTGGGGGTGTGCGTAATGAAGCATCATCCTTAGACAAACATTGCCTTACAAAAAACCGGACGACGCGACGCGGACGACGGCGGAAAAAGCCCCGACTATAGTCGACAAAAACCGGACGACGGAAAAAGAGCCGACTATAGTCACGCCTCTGCTAAAATAGGCGCGACAAAAAAGGATAGGACATTTTTCAAAGTGGATAGGACAAGTATACGGCGAATGAGCAACTCTCGCGAGGCGCTAAGGGGGTGGGGGTATGCCCACGAACCCCACCCACCCCCAAAAAGTCTACATTCAATTTCCAGCATTCTGGTTGAGTTTAAGACCAATATTTTCACACAGTTTGGTGCCACATTTCTGACAGGATTTCCGAGTACGAAAACGGACAGAAATATGCCCATGTCTGCAAAAATGTACAACCTTTGGCATTTGTTGCCAGCGTAGATCGAATGATAAGTTACTGAGTGACCATATATGTACGTAAACATACATGTAGCAGCACTAGCGGATGTCTCTTTAGAAATCCAGCACAAGCTGTAATGTACACATTACACAATGTATGCTGGACAATTAAATATAATGAAAAAACAACTGACAATGTCCGAAACTGTGGGTACAAAATTAGCACAGTGGTATTTTGGGGCTATTCAAGAAAAATAATAAAAACACGATGTTCAGAATCAGTTGTTTTGGTCCGTTCAAGATCGGCACCACCTTCAGTTTCGGTCCGTTCAAAATTTTCTCAGATTATCGCATGTTTGCAAGGTTGACTAATGAAATCACCACTTACATGTGCATATGTAATTACTGTAACCAATAGCGCTGACCAATAAAAATCTATAACACGCTGTCGCTAGATGTCTTGCTTGATTGAATAATACTGATGTTCCAAAACGGTTATTCAGATTTCACGGCTAGGTGATTTCTCGCCACGGTTCAGTAAACACGTTGCGCAATTGGGCGAATTTATGTGTGCCGTCGGCGCGCATTAGCGTAATATATTTTGGGCCATTCATGAAAGAATAGCGCCAATTTTGCACGTCCTAGAATAAACACAGTAACCTATACGTACGAAATGACCAAAAAACATGGGTACGAAATGGTAAGGGTACAAATTGACCTGGAATATTCCATTTTACGGCAGTCGTAAAATTCGAGCAGCAACAAACACAATTGTGACATGTATTGTCCGTTGGTCAGATTTAGCCCATATTTGGCACGTAACCAGAGCCCTTATTTTACAGGTTACTAGGGCCACTATATGACGGGTAAAGGGCCCCTATTTTGGCCGGTTACCAGAGTGTCCCATATGTGAAAAGTAACGTTGCCAACACTACTGCAAATAGGTACGTTTCAGACAGGGTACGTTTTGACCAAAACCCACAACTAACTTTTGGTAACATTCTATAGCCTCGACCGGCTGACCCCAGAGGTCAAAGTCAGTTCCCTGTTTGAAAGACTTGTGCCAAGCAGTAATCGCCTTTTCTTCGTTCGCAATGTCATTCATATCACTGGCTTATTCGTTGCACATTTAACGAACATTATTTATTTATTTACAAAATTGGTCGGACTTGATTGAATATGTGCTGCACATGTAGGCCCATAATTATGTAAATCCGGACATCTCGACCCCAACACATCTCGATCCCTAGGACATCTCGACCCCTGATTACCCCCAAGATATTTCGACCCCTTATTCATAGAGTGCTTTATATAGGTGTCAAAAGGAAGAATCGTCTGTGTTTCTTGTAACTGTTTATCTATAAAATTTACAAGAAAACATTTGTTTTTTATTATTTGATTTATTATCAACTTCTATAAACTATAGAACGTACAACACAATATGATCGGTGTGACGTTAGCAGTGAGCAGTAAGTAGCAGTGATTATATCTCACTGCTGGTAGTAATCGGCAGTGAGCATTGAGGTGTGTTTCACTGCTAGCAGTAAGCAACAGTGAGATGTGTCTCACAGTAGCAGCAGTGCAGTAAGCGGCAGTGAGCAGTCATATGCGTCAGGCAATAATGTAAACTAAGTACGTGCGTAAACTATTTAGACCGGACAATGTATATTTTCGTATAACCTCTCTAAACCGGACACCACTGTAAACAAGGTGTATGTAGGGAACCCCACTAAACCGGACATCACTTTAAACTAGGTATGTATGCGAAACCTCTCTAGAGCGGACACCACTGCACGCTAGGTATGTGTGCGTAATCTCTATAAACCGGACACCATTGTAAGCTAGGTACGCGGCAGAACCTCTCTAGACAGTACACCACTTTAAACTAGGTATATATGTGTGCGGAACCTCTCTAAACTGGACAGCACTGCACGCTAGGTACGTGTGCGGAATCTCTATAAACCGGGCACCATTGTAAGCTAGGTACGCGGCGGAACCTCTCTAGACCGTACACCACTTTAAACTAGGTATGTGTGCGGAACATCTCTAAACCGGACACCACTGTGAACTAGGTATGTGTGCGAAACCTCTCTAGACCGTACACCACTGTAAACTAGGTATGTGTGCGGAACCTCTCTAAACTGGTCAGCACTGCAAGCTATATATACGTACATATATGTGTGCGGAACATCTGTAAACCGGACACCACTGTGAACTAGGTATGTGTGCGGAACCTCTGTAGACCGGACACCACCGCAATCTAGCTAGGTATGTGAGCGGAACCTCTATAGACCGGACACCACTGCAAACGAGGTATGCATGCGGAACCTCTCTAAACCGGACAACACTGCAAACTAGGTATGTGTGCTGGCTGGACCTCTCTTGACCGGAAACCACTGCAAACTAGGTATGTGTGTGTGCGGAACCTCTCTAGACCGGACACACACACACACACAACTGCAAACTAGGTATGTGTGCGGAAACTCTCTAGACCGGACAGCACTGTAAAGTCGGTATGTGTGCTGAACCTCTCTAGACCGGACAGCACTGTAAACTAGGTATGTGTGCGGAACCTCTCTAGAGCGGACAACACTGTAAAGCAAACTAGGTATGTGTGCGGAACCTATCTAGACCGGACAACACTGTAAACAAGGTATGTGTGCGGAACCTCTCTTGACCGGACACCACTGTAAAGGAGATATATGTGCGTAACCTCTCTATACCGGACTACACTGTAAACTAGGTATGTGTGCCGAACCTCTCTTGACCGGACACCACTGCAAACTAGGTATGTGTCCGGAACCTCTCTAGACCGGACACCACTACAAGCGAGGTATATGTGCGGAACCTCTATAAACCGATCACCACTGCAAGCTAGGTATATAAGCGGAACCTGTCTAAACCGATCATCACTGAAAGCTAGGCATGATTGCGGCATTTCTCTAGACCGGACACCACCCAGCTAGCAATCTACATGGGACCCATATGGGCCCCATGTGGGCTACCCAAACGGGATTGGCATGGGTCCCATATGGGATACCCACATTGATATGGGACCTATATGCGACCCACATGAGTCCGATATAGAAATTGATATGGGACCTATATGGGACCCATATGGGTCCGATATAGAAATTGACCTTTATCCAACGTCTGGTTCTGACATCAATTCAATGTCGGGTTTTATCGTCTAGAAAACTTTATTTTGCATTGATTACTTGATCTGCAGTTTCACTCTGGATCAACTAATCACTATCCTGGTTTGGTACCTGGTCAGTAATAAACACATATTTTGGCTGGCAAATGTATTTTATTATACTTTCACATATATTTTCGCCATGAATGTATGGTGCGATTCGTTACTCGATGGAATCATATAGCAGGGACTTAGTTCACTTTAACCCTTATAGTGCTGCAGACGACAATCATGCGGATGGAAATTGCTGAATATTCGATCATTTCGCGATAAAAACATACCTAGGCATTTCATTAGAATTGTCTCACGAGACAATTCTAATGACATGTCAAGTAATCTTTTCATGGAGAACTGGAACTGGAACTGTGTCCACGGATACGAATGCCCCCACTGGTGCATCGATGGTCAACCATAAACGTATCGACCACTTCCACCTCGGGTTCCGAGTCCGCGTCGGATCTACGAATGCGTGAATTGTACATATCCTGAAGCGTCGCCGGCGATGTCTTGGGACGAGCTTGTTTCTGATTCTTTTTCATCTTAGCATCTTGCTTCATCGTCTCTGTATCGTCTCAATCGTTTCAATCGTTCTTCATCTCGTTCTGCGCTTTACGTATTTCCATGGCCGTACTGTGTTGCAGTGTATCCAAGGATGCCAGCGTGATTTCAAACATTCATTGTTCGATAATATTGGCTCGTTGGGAAGATCGATCAGCTTCAATCTCTTCCATTTCTGTGTTGCTCTCGTATGTGTATGTCTTAGCGTTGTCTGAAATATACATAAAGCAACACAATTATGAAAGCATACAAATGTTTGCATATCTTTAAGTATTAGCCCTTACATGATGTATACCTCCATAAAGCCAACATGTGCAAACAATGTATATCCAGATGAGACGGCTCGTCGCGTCATCAGGATCTGCCGCATTTGCCACTATTATTCATCTAGAATTGTCTTTTGTCATAAATGGAATAGTACAAAAATAGTGTGAAAAAGACAAGGTAGGATAACCAGGGTTGAAATGGTTAATAATAATAATACACTAGTATACGTTAGGCCATCAAAAGTACTTTGGTTCTCAGATATCGCCGCGTCTGAATAATCCCTGCGCGTCTAGCATTTTATCGTCATGGAGAATGAAAGTGTACTATAATTTTGCCACATGATCAATAAAAAACACTACCATGAAAAATATGTTAAATCCAATCATGTCTGACAAAAATCTTGTGATTTTTCACATCTAAAGAGTTTATCGTAACTTCCTTTTGTTTGAGATGTTCGTCTCTGATTTTTTTTCAAGTTGCCAGATGCATATATGCATGAATAAAATCACACAAATATGCATCTGGCAATTTGAAATAAAATCACACACGAACATCTCAAACACAAAGAAATTATATATATTTAAAAAAAAGCCGTTCTCCCGCTGCACATTCTGCACACCCCGTGACTGCCAAAGTCCTTATTTGTATGGCCTAATGTATATGTTGTAGACCACTACCGAATACATGTTCGATGAGTGTTACAGCTTCAAATCTCGTTTCCTATGAAACTTGTAAATTCGTTCTATAAATAGCCACTCATGTAAGAAAGTAATTTCACCAACAAGAAATACATGTATGTGTATAAATCAGCATACTTCCTTTTTACGGAGCCCCGCAGGGGACGTAGAATTTTTTTTTATATTAATTCGTTCCCACGAAATAACAATGCGTTCCCTCAATTTAACAATTCGTTCCCACGAACCCACGAATTAACAATTCGTTCCCGTGGGAACGAATTGTTATTTCGTGGGAACGAATTGTTAAATTGAGGGAACAAATTGTTATGACGTCGGGGTTTCGACGTCGGGCTGACGTTGGATTTGAGTCGCCGACGTCGCGAACTGGATCCGACCTAGATCCGACGTCGTACCGACGTCGTGTGTTTGCTGGGTAGGCGTTATAATATGGGACCCACATGGGACCCATATTAACCAGCCCATATGGACCTGCCCATATATAGCCCACATATGACCCATTAGCGAATATGCGTTTTTATATGGGACACACATGGGACCCACATGGGACCCATATCAACCAGCCCATATGGGCCTGCCCATATATAGCCCACATAGGACCCATATGGGCATCCGAGCTGGGCAGTAGCAGTAAGCAGTAGTGGGCAATGAACAATACAATATGGATGCAGCAATATGATCAAGTTTATAAGTATAACTGTATAATGCCGGATATGGGTATTGGCTGTTTTAGCTAAGTACTTGAGAAATGTTCTCCACAATAGCGAACGAACATTGTAGAACGGTTCAAATATATATTTAGTCACGCTTCGAACGCCCACAGAATCATGTATTATAAGAAAATGTTTCATTCGTATTATCTCAAGCGAATGTACATGAAATGGTTCTCGACCGGTACTTGCAGTGCAGCGGCCACATCCGCCTCTTACTGTGTACACAATGTTAGACGATTTCACTGGCGTGGTAGCAGCCATTTTCTGCATTGAATGCTGATGAAAGGAGAAACTTACTCAGTATTACGTCTAAGTGGCACAAGAAATGTGATTAAACAAACTAAACAAAAGAAAAATATATTTTCACTGGATTTGAACCCACGAAACCCACGATCATAGACTTTGTCGCTACCCACACGACTATATTTTTCACATGGATAAGCTTTGAAATTAAGATGTATACAAAGTTGTAATACAAAACAAAATGGCCGCGCTCAAACAATATTACAATTAAAATAATTAATTATGCTCATAAGCAGAAACATTATATTGAAAAATGAATATGATTCATAGAGCCTTGCAACATTTCTTATGTGGATTTGGTCACGAGGTAATCCTATGGTCTTGTCGTCAAACGGGTATTCAAACGATATATTTTTGCTGCTATTATAACGTGGGTGTACGATGTAGGCCGAGTGCCCCTGTATGCGTTCCAGCACATCTCGCTTCCGGCTAGTGCTCTCACCTGTGATTAACTGCCACCCCGGATACACCGAACGTCACTATTTGCTGCTATTATGGCGTGGGTGTGACTTGAACGAGTTAGACTTGAAACTGAAGCCTGGAACAGAGCGGCCACCTAGTACACGATGTGGGCCCAACCCTCCCCCCGTAAACGTTCCAGCATGTCTCCATGCCGGTTAGTGCTCTCAACTGTGCTTAGCGGCCAGCCCGGACACAGCGAACCTCACTAGCTATTACTGTTATTTCAGCTAGCTGGTATTGAAACGAGTTAGGCTGGAAACACGACAAAATATAATTCAGCAGTGTAAGGGTTACATTTTTCCAAGCTGCATCTACATGTATAAAAAATATACCCGTGCCTGTTTTCCTTTTCAATACTAATTTTGATATATCTCGTCAAGTCTTATGTAGCCGAGGGGTTACAGCGACGGACTTCAATGTCGTAGGTAGTGAGTTCGAATCTTAGTTTTTCATAAATATATATACATATATATATATTTTTTTTTTATTTGCTTATATTTTATTATATTTTTTTTTATATACATGTATGTGTTTCTCTTACAAATTACATTAACTAAGTATGAAATAGTTCACATGTAGAACGCTAGTATCATTTGAAGAAAACTAATAACTAAATGCACATTTCATATGTGTCTACATGAAGAATCTGGGAGTATTTTCTCGCAGATCATGTCACATTGAGGTCATACAGCCATAGTGATAGCCCCTCGCCGTTTCACCTATGTCCATCTCCAGCAACAAGTCATAAACAGAACACAATAATATCGGCAAATGCAATGCGTTTTGTGAGGTTCGAACTCTCGACCAGATAGGATGAACACAATTTCTGCAATCGTATGGATATTCTCCCACTTTGATACCACTGAGCCACAATACATGTTTATTTTTGAGCACCAAGATACATGTGCTCTATGATAGTGACTTTCATGCACGTGCACTCTATCAATACAGTTGTAATACACGAAAACGAGGCTACGATATGATAATACACCATTTTACCTAATATTTTCTGAACTGTGCAGATCCTGATCAGACTGTGCGGATGCGATGCACAGTCTGACCTGACCTGGATCTGCAATGGTCGCAAGACTCGTAAATTCCAATTATCCAGTCACAGCCACATTTAAGGTTCATCGATTGTCAAGGCGTCCCGAAATAACATTGGTAGGCAAGCGGTGAACATAATTATGTGACTCGTCACGACTAACAGATAAAGTGGAGAATACTGATGTATCGTGGACCCATGTGAAGGCACGTACTGTTAAATGTGTTTTATCATCGGGAGCTACAGCTACACACTACAATGGTCCTGGTACTACACGGTACGCCACTTTCCTAATCAGATAACTTATTCAAATCGGGCGCATAGCGCACAGTTTGCCAGAAAAAAATCGTATTTTCACCGTGACGTCACGCGTACGAAAATAGGTGATGTCCGGAAATTAGTAGGAAAAATGATTTATCGGGAGATTGGAAGTCACAAGTAAATGGTTGTAAGCAGAGAACAAGATACCCTATGGATACAGATAAACCCATGTCAAGAAGAAACTAATGCAAAACGTCATGATGAACACATGACACATTTTCAATAAATGAAAACATGAACGCGTGGTTTTGTAGGCCGTTTTAAATCATACATTTAATCATACATTTACTGCCCGCTTTTTAGCGAACATGTTAGTGGAACATATGCCACGCAAATTGACAACGGTTGATCAATGTCAATTTAACCGTTACACTGCTGAATTATATTGTGTCGTCCGCTATTTTCGTTCTATTTTCCATTGTTCACATCAACAACATGGTTTGGTAGAACTTTAGAATCTTTTCCATTGCTGTCAAACCACATTTTTGTTGTTTACGAAAATTGGATATGTTAATTAATAAAGCCGTAAATGCCGTAATCCGATTGAGCTGATAATTGGCATCCGGATTGGATTTGTGTCGCTAAACACGATGCCGTTCACGAAATATCGATCTCTTCATTAACGACGCCGTAAATGACGTCGAAAGTTTCAAACTTTGTATCGCGATTACAGCTTTACGAATTGAGATATCACACTTCTGTAAACGGATTCTGGTTCAGCGAGGCAATATCTATCCGTGTGGAGAGTTTCAGCCGAATCTAGTTCAGAAAGTTGCCAACATTTCAACGTCGTCCGATCCGGCTGAAAATTGGCATATCGATAGAATTTGGCTCGATAAACACGATGCCGTTCACGAAAAATCGATATCTCAATTAACGACGCCGTAAATGACGTCGAAAGTTTCAAACTTTACACGGCGATTACAGCCTTCCTAATTGAGATATCACACCTCTGTAAACGGGTACTGATTCAAGGCGGCAATATGTATGCGTGTGCCAAGTTTCAACCGAATCGGACGCGGAAAGTTTCCACGTTTTCAGCGTCGTCAGATCCGGCTGAAAATTGGCATGCCGATAGAATTTGGACCTCAGAACAAGATGGCGTTTACAGAAAGTCGCTATCTCATACAGGAAAGGCGCCAGTGGCGTCGAAAGTTTGCAAACCGAATCACGATTCACGGCTTTACTGTGTGAGATAGCGACTTTCTGTAAGCGCCATCTTGTTCTGAGATCCAAATTCTATCGGCATGCCAATTTTCAACCGGATCTGACGACGTTGAAAACGTGGAAACTTTCCGCGTCCGATTCGGTTGAAACTTGGCACACGCATACATATTGCCGCCTTGAATCAGTAGCCGTTTACAGAGGTGTGATATCTCAATTAGGAAGGCTGTAATCGCCGTGTAAAGTTTGAAACTTTCGACGTCATTTACGGCGTCGTTAATTGAGATATCGATTTTTCGTGAACGGCATCGTGTTTATCGAGCCAAATTCTATCGATATGCCAATTTTCAGCCGGATCGAACCACGATGAAATGTTGGCAACTTTCTGAACTAGATTCGGCTGAAACTCTCCACACGGATAGATATTGCCTCGCTGAACCAGAATCCGTTTACAGAAGTGTGATATCTCAATTCGTAAAGCTGTAATAGCCGTACACAGTTTAAAACTTTCGACGTCATTTACGGCGTCGTTAATGAAGATATCGATTTTTCGTGAACGGCATCGTGTTTAGCGACACAAATCCAATCGGGATGCCAATTTTCAGCTCAATCGGAGTACGCCATTTACGGCTTTATTAATTAACATATCCAATGTTCGTTAAACAACAAAATGTGGTTTGACTGCAATGGAAAAGATTCTAAAGTACCAAACCATGTTGTTGATGTGAACAATGGAAAATAGAACGAAAATAGCGGACGACAAAATATAATTCAGCAGTGTAAGGGTTACATTTTTCCAAGCTGCATCTACATGTATAAAAAATATACCCGTGCCTGTTTTCCTTTTCAATACTAATTTTGATATATCTCGTCAAGTCTTATGTAGCCGAGGGGTTACAGCGACGGACTTCAATGTCGTAGGTAGTGAGTTCGAATCTTAGTTTTTCATAAATATATATACATATATATATATTTTTTTTTTATTTGCTTATATTTTATTATATTTTTTTTTATATACATGTATGTGTTTCTCTTACAAATTACATTAACTAAGTATGAAATAGTTCACATGTAGAACGCTAGTATCATTTGAAGAAAACTAATAACTAAATGCACATTTATTTCATATGTCTACATGAAGAATCTGGGAGTATTTTCTCGCAGATCATGTCACATTGAGGTCATACAGCCATAGTGATAGCCCCTCGCCGTTTCACCTATGTCCATCTCCAGCAACAAGTCATAAACAGAACACAATAATATCGGCAAATGCAATGCGTTTTGTGAGGTTCGAACTCTCGACCAGATAGGATGAACACAATTTCTGCAATCGTATGGATATTCTCCCACTTTGATACCACTGAGCCACAATACATGTTTATTTTTGAGCACCAAGATACATGTGCTCTATGATAGTGACTTTCATGCACGTGCACTCTATCAATACAGTTGTAATACACGAAAACGAGGCTACGATATGATAATACACCCTTTTTACCTAATATTTTCTGAACTGTGCAGATCCTGATCAGACTGTGCGGATGCGATGCACAGTCTGACCTGACCTGGATCTGCAATGGTCGCAAGACTCGTAAATTCCAATTATCCAGTCACAGCCACATTTAAGGTTCATCGATTGTCAAGGCGTCCCGAAATAACATTGGTAGGCAAGCGGTGAACATAATTATGTGACTCGTCACGACTAACAGATAAAGTGGAGAATACTGATGTATCGTGGACCCATGTGAAGGCACGTACTGTTAAATGTGTTTTATCATCGGGAGCTACAGCTACACACTACAATGGTCCTGGTACTACACGGTACGCCACTTTCCTAATCAGATAACTTATTCAAATCGGGCGCATAGCGCACAGTTTGCCAGAAAAAAATCGTATTTTCACCGTGACGTCACGCGTACGAAAATAGGTGATGTCCGGAAATTAGTAGGAAAAATGATTTATCGGGAGATTGGAAGTCACAAGTAAATGGTTGTAAGCAGAGAACAAGATACCCTATGGATACAGATAAACCCATGTCAAGAAGAAACTAATGCAAAACGTCATGATGAACACATGACACATTTTCAATAAATGAAAACATGAACGCGTGGTTTTGTAGGCCGTTTTAAATCATACATTTAATCATACATTTACTGCCCGCTTTTTAGCGAACA